>JACGDI010001573.1:1163045-1272489 GCA_014898725.1 Jacaranda copaia | reverse complement strand
GATTTAATTTTGCAGACAACGAAATTTGTGTGAACATAGGCACCCAATTAAAGTAATTATAGTACGAAACTCAATTTATTAAAAACTACAAATCACACTAGCTAGATGAAAAACTACAAATTTCTTCCAATTAATTTAATCATTAAAAGAATACTCAATAAATAAAAAAATAAAAACATACAAAGTTATGTGATTATGCAAATTCCGCTTGCATCAGTGGGAGTTTTCTTTCTTTTACTATGAAAGAAATTTATTAATACAAAATAATTTTTAAATTTGATAACCAAAGTACGACAATCAATAATTCATTGTATGAGTATTTTTAAAGTCATCAAAAAAATACTTTCCCAATCCATCTATATTATCCCACATGTAACTCAGAAAAAATATCTTTTGAAAGTATCATGAGTAATACAAAAGTACTATGCTATTTTGGGAGTAAATTATTTTATTTTTTTTACTCCTAAAATTAAAAAAAAAACTTAATACAAAAAGAACCCCAATGTTACAATACAAATGTAGATGAAATCAACTTATTTTAAAACTACAAATTCTAGTCAAAGTCGAACTCCAACTAACAGAATTAAGTCCCCACCCCACTAGATAAAAAAATACATGATATTTCATCTAATCCCAGAAGTAATGTAACTCTTGAAAATACTTTTGAAAATTAGTTCTGAAACATTGTTTTACAAAAAATAAACAAGTATCTGACTTTGTAACTTTTGGATGGAAAAGCAAACAAATTAAATATGTTAAAATTGCTAATAGGTAAATAATTAGGGATGTACGTAAGCAATCTTGTCCTATGAGGTCATATCAAATTTTTTATTTCAATTGACAACATTTTATTTTTCTTATATTATAAATAAACACCACTTGATATTTTATTTTGTATGATATTTAAAAAAATTAATATAAATTAAAATAAAGAATCAAATAGTGATCCCTACGGCCTTGATAAATGATAACTACTTATCTATTTACTAGATTGTACCTAACAAGTACAAAATCAAGGGATATACAACATATAAAGTGAACAACACATTCTAAATCCAACAGTCCAATCGCCTGCATGCTCTCTAGATCTCTACTTCCATAATTCTGCTGCCTTTCCCCTCTAACAGTTAATGAACTCCATTTAATTCCCAACCTACCTCATTTCTAGGACTGGGGAAGTGGAAATCATCCACTACCTTTAGCCCATCAGGTTTTCACTCTCTCCCTCTCTCTCTGTTAACTCCTCTTTTTTCCTTCTATAAATACCATAAACCGCCCTATACCTCCCACCATCGTCACCTCTTTGAACTAGTAGTTTTTCACATTCAATTATAACTGCTGCTTTTTCAACAGCAAAATAATAAGAGAGAACTACCTTTCCTATAATGGCTGGTATAGTCGAAAAATCCCACGATATCCCTCCTCTTAAAACCCACAAGATCTGCTTTTTAACTCAAAATTTCCTCAGGATTTTGGCCACTGCTTCAACTCTTGCTGCTACTTGGATTATGCTCACCAACAAGCAAACTGCCACGGTTTTTGGCATCCCTGCCGAGGCTCGATATAGTTATTCTCCGGCTTTCAAGTGAGATCGCGACCAAAAACAATACATATAATTCTTATCATCATGTTTTGATATAATTTTTCTGAATAACTAGAAAAATAGTCTGACTAATTTTAATTATATACCCTTTTTTTGTTTTGTATTGGTTTGCATATATTGATCAGGTTCTTTGCGTATGCAAATCTAATGGCCTGTGCCTTCACAGTTCTGTCATTGCTTCTTGCATTTTTCCTCGGGAAAAAGGCAGTCTATCCGACATACTACTTCTTCTTGTTCCTGCATGATTTGGTACATAAGGAAGCGTGTTCATGTTATCGTGCTTTTTGATTGGCATCAATGTTGATAATGATCGAAATATATTACTAATTATCGGAAAAATATCGCAGATTATAACGGTGTTGCTGATGGCGGGATGCTCTGCAGCAACCGCAATCGGCTACGTGGGGAAATACGGCAACAGCCACACAGGTTGGATGCCGATCTGTGGCTATTTCGGCAAATTCTGCAATAGGGCCACAGCTGCCATTGTGCTCTCATGTTTTGGCTTCTTTTTCTATATGATTTTGACTGTTACCTCTGCTAACAAGTCCCGCCAGATCCAAATTTGATGCTTCATCGATGTTGAAGAAAATTAAATGTGAAAGATAAATCGTTTATTTGATGTTTGAGTTATTTGAACTTGCAGGTTTTAGACATGTTTAGCATATATATTATTTCATCTATATGTATGTTATTTGTCCATTAGGAAAATTGTAAAAACTACCATCATAATTATGGCCAAATTGTAGTATGGCATTGAAACTTATCGAAATTTGGGATACTATAAAATTAAGATCAAAATTTTTAAAAAATTAAGGAAAAAGAAAAGAAGATGTGGGTCATAGAAGAGAAGAGTATATATAGTTAGTGCCAGCAAGCGCTTGCGTGATGCATACATGAAACACTTCCGACGACCACTGCATAAGCAATCACTGATATTGTATGCAATTTTTTTATGACCTTATCTTTTTTCAAATTTTTAAAAATTTTGATCTTTATGTCCCAAATTTTAATTCTACGTTACGAATTATTCATAATTAGGATCCTGTTTTTTCAATTTTCCTTCGTATATTAATGTAAGCAAGTTGGTGCAAATAATTAAGTGGTTTCGCTTTCAAGGTTTTAATAGGCTTCTTATGGGTGTCTATTATATCTGCCGTGCGACGCAGTTTTTGCCAACATGTAGCTTTCATTAGGGTTTGTCTGGCCGATCAAATTATACGGACCAATTGATTAAATGTGGGATGGAAAAATATGAATACACTATATTTCGACATCAAATTATTAGGATTTTAATTTAGTTTTTTTTTTAATTTATATGATATTCAATTAATACTTAAAAATAATTTGTACATTTTTTAAGTAAATATCATAAATGTTTATATAAAATAAATATATTACCTTATTTAAAAGTTTCACCTCAAAAAAATGAATATTATTTGCTAAGTTTAGAACGTCCATAGAAAATGAGAGTATTTGTTAATTCTCTAATAATATGTATGTAGTAGACGGATATAATACAAGTTTGTAGCTAGTGACACAGAACATGAAGTAATTAATTGTTGAAATTAATCTTAAATTTGACCACAAAGCCTCAAAATTAAGCCTAACTCAAATGAATATACAGTTGAAGTCTAACTCCTAGGTTTATTGCCAGGGTTTTGAATATCACCTTCGAATGAGTTTTATCATTTTTTGCAATAGTTTTAGTGATAAAATTATTTTTTCTTCTTAGTTTTGTCTGCGTTATATATAGGTTCTAAAAGTTTGCACGTATACTTACATGCTAATCAAATCACATATCTGTGTGTTTCTTTACGTCAAAAGATACAGAGAGAAATAAGCGAATCTCAATAATTTCATGCACGTCGCTTTACAATTTGCCTAACCTAGTCTATTTGCTAAATATTTTGCCTGTTGAGTATTTAGTGCATCTCAAAATCACAAAGATTTGTTTGATCGTGAATTGTCAAAATATTTTTTAATCTTTAAAATACAAATAAATAATTTATCACATTTTCTAATTTTACTGTTCAAAATACACCCAAAAATGCCTTAAATACCCTCACAATTCATTTCTTATCCATTCTTCAATGTCTAATCCTCTCATTTTTTGTCCTCCCTATCCAATATATATATATATATACATATATAAATAATTTTAAAATATCGATTTCATCTTACTAACCCAACAAAAAATTTATTGATGTTACATCTTGTTTCCTCCCAAAACATAACATAAACAAACAAACAAACAAACAAATTTTGCCCAATTTATTTTTTTTATCTACCATCCAAAATACAAATAAACAACTATTACATTCCTCAACCTCCACTTCTCAAATACCATTTTACCAAATTCTTTTAACAAAATACTCTAATTCATAAACAAATAAGCCCAAAGCATTACTTTCACTTCCTATATAAGAACACTGTTATGTCCCATATAAAATGGGTGGATTGCATTTTTCTCCTAAGGAGAATTGAAATGGCAAAAACTCCCCTATGAAGAAATAAAATAAAATAAATAAAAAGAAAAAAAGAAAGAAAAAAGTAGGCACTAAGTGTAGGAAAAAGAAAAAGTTTACTATCACTAAAAAAATAAAATGTTAGTAGAAAATAATAATAATAATAATAATAATAATAATAATAATAATAATAAGTTGCAATATAAAATTTGTCACTAATGAATGTATTAAGTAATAATAATTTTATTATTGATGATATTTTTGAAGTGACAAAAATTTTAGTTTCATAACAATATGATATAATAATGAGAATAATTAATGTTTTAAGTTGTCACTAATGCAACTGGTGATCCCTATAGTGACAATAGAAGACGTTAGACTTAATGAATGGACAACCTTTTTGTCTTCCTACTTTGATTTCACAATTTAATCATTTAAGTGTTATACATTTGGCATTAATTTTTCATTGAGCCAAAATTAATTTTGAGTAATTATACACATTGTTAACATCCACCTGTAGCATAGATGATAATAATTCAAAGTATATCCATTGATGGTATGTAAAAATTACTTAATTAATTGATCAAACTATAGTCCATTCAACTTTCAAAACCAATCTTTCAATAATAATTCAAAGCACAAGTTAGGAACATGACGCACATCTATCAATGTTTTCACAATTTCATCGTGTATTTTGATATTCATTGTGTCAACTCCAACAACTCTATGAGATGCATGATTATCCATGAGAACTTTTTACCAACCATCATATTTGTAATAGATAGTGAACCAATCCTCTCATGAGCACATATGGTAGGAACTACTATCCAAAATCTACTCCAAATTCAAAAGACCTTTAATAACATTGAGAACAAGCGCTCTATGAGCCTCATTCTCAACAACCCCAACAACATCATCCCGTTTCTAACCAGAAGATTAACCTAAATCTTGTTCTTTTTCACGTTATGAGAAATTTCATCTCTAGTGGCGCTTGCCTCCACAAATGTAATATTTGTTGCTAGATTTAGGCTTACTCTATTCTTTCCCCCTTTTTTTGGTTTTCCTTTTGCAACCAAACCTTCACCACTCTCACTATTATTATTACCTAGAACATTTTTTCTCAATTGATTTGAATTCAATGAGACTTCACATCCTCAATTGATATCGTATCTCTCGCATACATTAAAGTAGGCAAAGAATACAAAAGAATTGATGTTGGGTCCTCATCATTAACTTGCATATCTATATTAGCAAGATTTGATATCACCTTATTGAAATAATCAATATATTGTGTAAATGTCCTTTCTTTGACCTTGAGGGTGTAGAGTTGCTTCAAATACAACCCATTTGTGAGTGACTTCATCATATACAAACTTCAACTTTGACCACAGTCATGCTGGTGTACTTTCTATCACAAACTCTCTCGATATATTATATGCTAACAACAAAATTAGAGTATTAAAAGACTTTACCATAAATTCATCCTTTTCCTCCTTTCAAAACATCTCTGGTAAGAAATCTTTGCTTAATAGCACTTTCTACAAGCCTTGCTAACTAAAGAAGGTCTACTCCTTCATCTTCCATAGCCCAAAGCCATACTTCCCATCAAATTTCTCTACCTCATACTTCGTTGTTGGAATTTTTGGTCAAAATGGCTCAGATACTAGTTTATTATACTCCAAAATGATCAAGTATTAAAAATTAGAAAATATCTGCAAAGACATTCAAAAGTAAAAAAAAAAATACAAGATTTAACATGGTTAACTGATGTGCCTACTCCACTGGTGAAAAGATGAATTTATTGAATATTAAATCAAGTACCAAATACAAATTCAAGTCCCATAAATCTCTCAAAAACACCCGATTTCCTCATATCTAATCTCTATTTGATGAATTTCACTTAAAACTAGTTCAGAATTAGTTTAAATTGTCCAAGAGAAAAAGGTATAAAAACCAGCTTAAATACGCAAATGTAGCCCAAAACGAGTTAGGCCTAGCCGCATAGCGTGCTCAAAACTATTGCCTGGGTGTCTTGCATCTAGGCACTAGGTGTCTACCAAGAATATGCAAGGGCCCATGTCTGTGCGCCACAGTAGACAACAAGCACCTTCCAGTGCACCTCAATGCGCATGCCACTATCTTGGTATCGTTTCCACGGTGTCGCAGTTTCGCATTGGTTCCCCAATATTTTCGTCGTTTCATGCCCTTTCTTCATTGCTTTCATCATTTTTCACCATTGTCAACCTGAAATTTGAAGCACAATCAACAGTTAGCGATAAACTATGTGGGGCTCAGAGTATTCTTTGTCATGTTTGAGGTCTATGGGCCAAAGTGATGGGATGAAAACCGTCAAGGTTTATAACCTAAAAATATAATAGAGCCATTACAATCGCTCGAAGAGGTACCAACAAAACCATATGATGCTCGAGTCAAATTGTGTAGATCGAAATATAGAATGGAAAACTGACAGTAAAGGGGTGGAGTGTCCGATATTGCCTATCTTACAAATGTAATAATCTTGGCTATTTGTTACTTGTCATCAATTGTCAAGTGTCCAAAGGAGTAGGTTGGCATTGTCTTATGCTCCACATTGACATTATTTATCCAGGGTGGAGAATCATCCTGATCGAATCAGGTCAAATGAATCGGAGCTGACTACCCATCAAAAGATGTGACTCTTTCTTGAGTAAGGGCATTTTTTTCATCCTGGAACTTCCCTCATCTAATTTTTATTAATTTCTATTGTTAAATAAGGATGACCTTACGTGTGCAACCATATACAACCCTAGGGAATGAGACACTACAAGAAAATTGGCATTTAGTGGCACTAACTTGGAAATATTTTATAATATAATGACGCATAAAAGTATTATGGTGATAGTTGTAAAAAAATGCCACTATAATTTAATATTTGGTAGCATTCGATTATTAAATGAGAGATAAAATAGTGACATTTGATCAAAAATACCAAGATAAATGTATTTTAAAGACATTTAACTAGTGTTGCTAATTTTCTTAAGAAAAATACCACTAACATATAGTTATGGTGTTGTTTGAAGAAAAAAGTCATAAGGTATTCAGTGAAACTAACTTAGTGGCATTCATAGTATAATGACACACAAAAGTAATATGGTGATAGTAAGAAAACATATCATTATAATAAAATATTTAGTGGTATTTGATTATTCGATGACATATGAAATAGTGCCATTTGATTAAAAATACCAAAAAAATATAATTTGAAGGTATTTAACTAGTGCTACTAATTTTTTTTTCTAAAAAGTGTCATTTATATTTATTTATGATATCACTTAGAAAACTGCCACAAAATATTTAGTGACACTAGCTTAATGATGTTCGATAATGTAATGACACATAAGAGAAATATGGTGATAATTGTTGAAAAATATCAATGTGATACAATATATTAGAGGCGTTTGATTAATAAGTAACAAAAAATAGTGACATTTGATTGAAAATGCTAGTATAAATATATTTGCAAAGCATTTAAGTAGTGCCACTAATTGTTTTCTTAAAAAATGCCACTCATATTTATTTGGGGTGTCATTAGTAAAAAAATACTGCGAATTATTTAATGAAACTAATTTTGACGTTGTTTTACAGTATAGTAGCACATTATAATATAGTGATAGTAATAAAAAACGCCACTATAATATAATATTTAGTGTGAATCGATTAATAAATACTATAAAAATAAAATTTTATTGAAATTACAAACATAACTATATTTTAAAAGCATTTAACTAGCATCACTACTTTTTTCTTAAAAAATTAAGTATCACAAAAATGGATAAAGTATATATAGTTATTAATAATTGTAAAATTTATCTTATCATAATGTATTGATTAAATTAGCTACTTAATATAAAATTAAAGTATCAACTAAATTAATCATATTTTTCAAGAAGTATAAAAAATTTGATTTTTTGCCCATTTTTTCTCCTCATCTATATATTATTTTTTTGAATATTTTTTCTCAAAGTTTAACGTCGCACACTCTTTCAAATATGTTATTTAATAAAATAATTTCAAGCATATATTTAAATAATTGATAAAATATGCTTTTAAAGTATAAAAATATAATGATATTTTTGAAAATTTATAATGAACATTTGGTAGGTAGCTTGTGTTGGAATAGTGCCCTACAACTAATTAGATTGGCGTGTAATGCTATTTCACGTGGGACAATATTGATTAAATGATATTTTTATTAAATGGACATCTTCATCTTATGCTTATTATACTTCAGTTGTATTTGGTTGAATCCCCGAAATCATATTAGACTATGGGACTTGGTCACATATGGTGATCATGAAACAAGTCTCTACAGTCATGATTTTAAATACTCCAAGCTATAGAATCTTATAAGATGGGACATCTAAGATTTAGATAAACTTGCACAATGCATATTCCTAGGGGTTGGGCATTGCTCTGTTTCATGAGCAATTTATGTGAGACATGGATGCATGTTAGTGGGTATTTGTTAGAGAACAAGTTCACCAAAAATCTGTCCAGAGAATTCACTAGATAGCCATAGTGGTAAGTTTTCCAACTTATGATAGTGCATATAATTAGTCCTTGAACTTGAGGATCCATGGTAACTTTGTGTTTAGATCCTTATGCTTTGACTTTTCTCCAACCACGTAGAGGGTCATTTGAGGTTGAGATTGAGCATGAGCTATTTAAGCATGAAGGTTTGTGAAATCCAAGATGGGATCCATCTCCTCGTTATTGTGAAGGATGAGTACATTTTCTATGTATTCTATAATAATTGATTCCAAACAATTCTTGCCCAAGGTAGTATGACAATTTGGAAAAAGAGTTTTCCAAGGTTGAGGTCATAAAGGGGAATCGAACATTGGATATAGAACATAGTTATCGAGGTTATTAGGGAACCAACAAATATATTGCCCTAGGCCTCTTTTGGGGGATAGAAAATAAAAAGACTATATTTACATGGTAAGCGTAAGCTAGAATGGTCTATTAAGACATAATTCATTCATCCCGTTAGTTGGGCTCTATGGGCTTGTTGATAGACATCAACCTTTGAGATTGAGTACTCTTCAATTAATAGAGATTAATTGAAAATATTATTAGTTTAAAGAAGTTTAAACTAATGTGAATATTTTGATATTCAAAATATTACAATGAGCTGTAATTTAATGCCCAACATGTAACACCCCTAGAAATGCATTAATTTAATATTTTATTTAAGTATTATTTTGTAATCTTTTATTTAATTTTATATAAAATTTTCAAAATTTTTGTAGGTTAAAATGAGAATTTAGAGGACTTAAATGAATCATTATTTAAATCAGGAGGTGTCAATGTTTAAATTTTATTAACTAATAGACCTATTGTGAGGCATAACAAAAATCTAGTGGCTAGATTGAACTCAACTAAGACTTTTGGGCCAAATTGAAAATCAATGAAAAGCTGATGGGGTTAATTTATAATTCAGCAAAGGTTGATTCCATAAATAGTCATTCTTCAATTTCATCCCACATTTTCTTCCTCCTCACTGAAATGCGCTCTTTTTCTCTTTCCAGCAATCATCACTAGTGATAGCCCAAAGTGAACTTCTGAACCGACCAAAACCTTTCTCTCAACTTCAGGAATACATAGACCCTACTGCATGGTGAACCGAGTGGTGGAGCCACCAAAAATGACTACTGAAATTTGGCTAATGATGGAGATTGGTGGGTTTGCATTTTTTGGCGATGAACTTGAGTTCTAGGGCATGGGTTCTGTGGAGCACAGCTTGGGGAGTGATGATGTGTCTTTAGTTTCAAGTTTGGGCAATGGACGACGCTGGAATTGAGTAAAAAAAATTGACATGGTGGAGTTTGGTGGTGCTGAGGCTTTTAGGCTATGATTAAGCTTTGATTCGAAAGCATTTGAAGAAATTTTTGGGGAGATTTGTTTCATCTCACTGAGATGCCATTGCTGGTGGTGGTGGTGAGTTTTCCAGCAGCGCAATGGTGGTCCAGAGGCAGTTTTCTCACCTCATTGCAACAAATGCATACACGAAGTCTTGTCATTGAAATTTTGCTTTGATAGTGAGATTTGGATAATTGACTAGTAGAAAACAACATGTAATTTCCTTTATATGTATACACACTCCAATTTTCATAATACCTTGTATAATTAAAGAAGATGTATAAATCGATTAGAAAACATAACCATGCATGAGAAATTAAACATGCATGTGTGTTACTTGAGTTTAAGAACCTGGAACTGTAGTATTTCACGTGAACCATAGGTTAAACAACTAAATAGGTAATAAAAACCTTAATTTTATGCAATCATAACCTAAGAGATAAACTTAGTTCTAAACAATATGGTGTAACATTGTAAGGTTACAATGTGATTTAGGGATTTGGCTATATTATCTTTACCGATTTAAAAAAATGAGTTTCGAATATATTTCTGCAATAACGGTGGGCATAGTCTATTATTGATAATACTGAACAAAAGCCCTAAATTTTCGTATTAGGCTAGTAACTATTAGTTTTAGATTATTAATCGTATAATTGTAAGTATAGGGTTAAATAAGGTTTTGACAGTGAACCTACTTTTTGGTTAAGTGATGATGAGTCAGACCTTGGGGATTAGTAGGCATTGAATTTCATTGCTAAGGTTATTAAGGTGAGGGTCTACCACTATGGCCTTGAATATAACTATCTGTCGCTATGACAACCCTTGTAAGGGTTTCTATTTCTGTAATGACTATACTGCATTTCTTGAAATTCGTATATTGCTTGAAATCTAAGTGATTATCTATTATCTATGTTGTTGTAAACCCTTGTGAGGGTATGTTTCATAAATTTTTGTTTCTATTAGTATACACTACTTACTTCTGTTCTGTTGTCTAGAATCCTCATTACATTAGTTGTTTTCTATCCTTTGTAGCCTACAGCTTTGCCGGCTAACCCCTTATAGCTTGCTAGATTTTTACAAGTATGTTATTTGTTAATGTGATCTTGTCGATTTATTGTTCTATTGTGTTTACATTGATGCCTTACTTGGTGAACCCTAAACGGCCCTACAGGCCATTGCACATTGTTGTTTCTACTATGTACCTATTATATTTATATAGATTGTTTAAAGATTGAACTTATATCTATTGGCATTATATTATACTAACCCATGGCAAGACATGGGTAGTTACTAACCCATGGGATGCCATGGGCGGATATCACTCGGAGATGCCATGGGGGGATTTAGGCCTAAGGACTAGGTCTGGAAGACGGCCAAGCAGAATAGACCAACGGTTAGAGGTCTTATGGCTAGTACCTACCTACGATCTTGACTTACAAGTAGCTATAGGTAGCGACTTGTGAATGGTAGGATTTAGCATGTAGTTGACTATGCCATATGATAAGTTATTACACACCGAGCTGTGTGCTCGTGCAATGGAGCAATAAGGAAATCCTATTCATACTGTATTGATGCCCAGTACTAGAAATTATGACTTAATTGGGGAGCAATAAGGTTGGAATGACCAACAGTCTATTAAACTTGATATCATGCATGCTATGTATCTTGTTGACTCGTATCAGAATTATTGCTTGTTACCAAAATGTTCATTGATTGTTGTATTTCACTAATTTTCCTTCCAAACTCATCATTTTGTTTTCCCTCACCAAGTCCTTAGGACTTACCCTCCTATATTATTTTGATTTCTTTCAAATAGGTATAGATGGTGAACAAGGTCCTCAGACTAGAATGCATTTTGTAATATACTAGACTTTTAGTTGTATATATAGGATTCCTTGTATGTTAAGTTAGTTTTCAGATGTTGTGATATATCATGAATGTTCATGAAGGCCTGAGGTTTGTATATATTTAGTTAATGTAATGTATTTGAATATTTTGCCTAGGGTGTGTTAAGTTAAAATACTGTGTAGTTTTTGAAGGATTTGAAGAGAAATTTTTATCGAACTATTGTTTGTTATAGGTGAAATATTAAGGTTGAATTGGTGGCACCTCAACTTGTGTGCTGCCCCAAAATGGGGAGCTACATAGGTGGTATTAGAGTCTAGGTTTGATGATGACCTAGGTAAATGAGTATTAAGGGGATATATGACGAGTCTGTAGGAATATATCTAAGGTAGCCGATTAGTTTATAGACTTTACTTTTGAAATTGAACCTTGTACTTTAGATTGAGAAGGGAATTTGGTTACATATGTGTGATTGGATAAGTAGGAATCGTGAATAATATTTGGGTGGTAATGGAAGTTGCTAGCTAACCTTTTATTGCCATTGTCTGAACTTGGTCTAATTTGTTAAATACTTTGTAACTATGTTTGTAAGATTAAAATTTTAACACTAACTTTAGGTGTCATTGTGTAATCTTGGTAGCAGTAAGTGAGAAGGAGTTAAGGATGATCTAGGAAAATAGTGGCATCCCATGAAGGTTCTTATGTACCTGAGATGCCTTGAGCAGAATGGTAGGAGAAAGGGAAACCACTCAATCTATAGGCTACCCCACAGTGTGTTCCTAAGCAAGGAGCACCAACTGAGCAACCCACCTTGCTAGAGAAAGAGGTTTCACTAAGCCCTCAGCTTAATCAGCCAAGTATGGGCCAGTCAGCTGAGCTTATATTTCAAATATGGTAACAATTTATGTAGTTTTGCCAATAGCAAGGATAGGGTAACTAAGCAGAAGATGTTGAAGAGCCTGCAGAAGACCAAGCTTTAGATCGATTCCTCCTGCTACAACCCCTAAAATTCTTAGGAGGACTTGATGATAGAAAATTAGAGATATGGGTTAAGAGCTTGGAAAAGATATTTGGAACTCTGTGTTATCCTTATAAGTAAAAGATCCGATATGCTACATTTCTATTGGATAGTCCTGCATATGATTGGTGGCAAATGATAGATCATAGGTAGACTGCAGAGGGTACTCATCAAACTTAGGAAAACGTAATATATATTGGAGGTGACCAAGTATGCTAGGAAAAGAGAATTCATGGAATTAATCTGAGGAACGTCATCAGTCAATCAGTATGAAGCTACATTTAGCCAACTGATTTGGTATGCACCTCATATACTTGCAGATGAGGGGCGATAGGTTCACAAGTTTATAGAAGCATTACGACTAGAACTTAGATGGGGCCTTCTCTTATGTGATCTTCTAAATTACAATCGTGCGGTAAGTAAAGCACTATAGGTAGAGTCAGATCTATAGGAACTTAAAAAGATTGAAGACAAAGGGAGGTTACTACCTGGCTGATAGAACAACCCTAGGAAAAAACAACCAAAGTTACATATTAGGGGCACCAACCCAAGAACTTATTAGACTGGTAAGCCATGAATCTAGCAACAAAGATGATTGGATTTTGTGGAAAATCAAGCCATTAAGAATCAGGATGCTGGATACATTAGGGTAGATGTGTAGTTTGTGGTAGTGATTAGCACCAATTTAAGGATTGCCCAAATCAAAGAACGCCATCCACCCACAGAAAAGGGAAATAAGTTGCAAAATCTAGTGAAAAGCCAAAGGTCCGAGCATGTGCATATGCTCTGACTGGATACGAAGCGCTTAACCCTTCTAAAGTGGTTGAAGGTATGATTTCTATTTTTGGAATTAATGGAAATGCTCTATATGATCCTGGTGCTGCGCATTCTTTCATATCTTCAACTATGTCTGCAAAATTAAAAATATAACCTGAAATCATAGCTTACTAGATAAAAGTTCAGACACCTTTAGGAATAGGTTAATGATAGACATCATCTATCGAGATTGCCCAATCTTAATTGGGGATATAGTGTATTTAGCTGATCTTATAGAAATAGCTATACAAGGATATAACTTGATCTTTGCGATGGATTGGCTATATAAACATTAGGCATAGGTGAATTGTTACACCAAGTGCCCTATTCTCAGGGATAAAACACCAATACCAACACGTAATTCCATAAATTCTGCACTAGAAGGTAGGAAAATTTTGAGGGAACGTTGACAAGGATTCATGGTTGATCTCATCAACAAGCCCTGAGATATAGTTAAGATTGAGGAGGTGGAAGTGGTAGCTGAGTACTTGGAAGTATTTCTAGAAGAATTAAACTCGTTACCCCCTGATAGAGAGATAGAATTTTAATTCATACTCTTCCAAGGGTAACATTTTTTTCCAAAACTCCTTAGCAAATGGCACATGTAGAGCATAAAGAGTTGAAGAACCAACTTCATAAGCTATTAGAAAAAGGTTCATTAGACCGAGCATATCTCCTTGGGGAGCCCCAGTACAATTTATCAAAAAGAAATATGGGTCTCTAAGGATGTGTATTAATTATAGAGAATTAAACAAGACCACTATCAAGAATAAGTACCCTACCAAATGTAGAGGAGCTATTTGATTTACTTCAAGGGTCAAGAATCTTCTCAAAGCTAGATTTGAGATAGGGGTACGACTAATTAAAAATTAGGGAAGACGATATCCCAAAGATCATCTTCAATTCTCGATACAATCATTTTAAATTTGTGGTTATGCCCTTTGGACTAACTAATGCACTAGCAGCATTTATGGACTTAATGCACTAGATTTTCAAGCCATATCTAAACTAGTTTGTAGTTATCTTCATCGATGACATTTTAGTATTTTCCAAATCCAGAGAAGAGCATGCAAAGTATTTGCACTTATGTCTCAAAACTCTAAAGAAGCATAGTTGTATACCAAATTTAATAAGTGTGTGTTTTGGATAGAAAAAATGGCATTTTTGAGGCATATTATATCTCAAGACGGGATAGAGTCAACTAGAAAAGACCTAAAATTGTAATGAAAGTTCACCATTTCTTGGAATTTGCTGGCTATAACTGAAGATTTGTACAAGACTTCTCTAAAATAGTTGGCCTGTCGACTAAATTAACCCAGAAAGATAAGCCATTTGACTAGAATGATAACATTGAATGACGTTTCTAGGAATTGAAGAACAAATTGACAACAACTCCAATTTTGGCCCTTCTAGAAGGATTGGAAGGATTTGTCGTGTTCACTGATGCTTCTAAAGAAGGGCTTGGATGTGTGTTGATGCAAAAGGGGCACATTATCGCCTATGTATCTAGAAAACTAAAACTACACAAAGAGAACTACCTAACTCATGATTTGAAGTTAGCTACAATAATTTTTGCCCTCACAAAATAGGGGTATTATCTTTATAGAGCTATATTTGAAGTATATACTGATCATAAGAGTTTTAAGTATTTACACTCCTAAAAGGACTTAAATATGTGATATCAAGGTGGATGGAGTTGCTGGAGGACTACAACTTCTCTATCATCTACCACCTAGGAAAAGCGAATGTGGTGATAGATGCACTAAGTCGAAAGGCCAAAATAGCCCACATGTTAAAAAGGGAAACACTCAAAAGTCTAGCTGCAGATATGGTGATCAGAATGAAACAACCAGGCTGGATCGCATGAGTGAAAGTACAACAGAGCTATATTATGAGATTCAACTAGCTTAGGCTAATGATAGTTAGATACAAAAACAGAAGGAAGCAATTGAGAGTCTTGAAAAGCCCAAATTTAGTATAGACAGTCAAGACATTTTTTTATTCTGCTAGAGAATATGTGTCCTTGACAAGATGAAAGAAAAACTATTAGATGAGGCACACAATGCAAGATATGCCATACATCCGGGAGGAACAAAGATGTATCAAGACTTAAAAGAGATAATTCTGGTGGAATGGGATGAAGAAAGATGTAGTAGAGTATGTGCAAAAGTTCTTAACCTATCAGTTAGTAAAAGCAGAACACTAGCCGCCATTGGGATTGTTACAGCCACTCTTCATTCCTGACTGGAAATGAGAGCAAGTGACTATAGACTTTGTGACCAATTTACCAATATTTAGAGGGGGATATGATAGTATTTAGGTGATACTAGATCATTTAACAAAGTCTGCGCACTTTTTACCAATCAAAATAGACGACAAAGTTAAGAAATTGGAATAACTATATATCAAGGAAATTGTTAGATTACATGGAATTTTGATTAGTATTATGTCTTATCGGGATCAAAAGTTCACCTCAAGACATTGGAAGTGTTTACAATGACATCTGTGATCAAAGTTACAATTTAGCTCTGTTGCCTATCCTAAGACTGAGAGCCAGTCAAAAGGGTTCATTCAGATATTAAAGGAAGTGTTATGGGCTTATACCTTAGATTTTAAAGGGAGCTGGGATAGACATCTTCCTTTGATGGAATTTTCCTATAATAATAGTTATTAGTTTACCATTCAAATGGTGACGTATGAAGCCTGGTATAGTAGAAAGTGCCAATCACCAGTACATTGGGATTTAGAAAAATACTGAGGCAGTACCGATAAATCACTGAATGCTATAAGACCTAAGCTAATTCAGAAAACTATAAAAAAAAGTATAGGTGATTAAGCAAAGGATGAAAGTAGCTTAGGACCAACAAAAAAGCTATGTAGATAATCGAAGGAAGGATTTGGAGTTTGAAGTTGGTGACCAGGTATTCCTCAAAGTGTCCCTAAGGATAAGGGTTAGAAAAATTGAAAAGGGTGGGAAACTTAGTTCAAGATATGTTGGACCTTATAAAATAAGTGAGAGAATTGAACCAACAACATATCTCTTATGCTACCCCAGGATTTAACAGGAATACATAATGTCTTCCACGTGTCACAACTTCAAAAGTATTATCCTAATCCTTCTTATGTCATTTCACATGAGCATAAGCAATTGAAAGGTGATCTGACATACGAGGAACAACTAATCTGCATCCTAGATGTTAACTTTGAGAACTTAGGAACTGAAAGATTCCCGAGGTGAAAGTATTATGGCACAATCATAATGTGGAAGAAGCAACATGGGAGCGAGAAGATCTCATACGCTAATAGTACCTTGAACGTTTTTAGTATTCAAGTAAGAATCTAGGGACCAGATTCTCTTAAGAGAAGGAAGTTTGTGCACCTCTAGAAATACATTATTTTAATATTTTATTTAAGTATTATTTTGTAAGCTTTTATTTAATTTTATATAAAATTTTCAAAACTTTTGTAGGTTAAAATATGAATTTACAGGACTTAAATGAACCATTATTTAAATCAGGATGGGTCAATGTTTAAATTTTATTGACTAGTGGACCCAATGTGAAGCCTAATGAAAATCCAGTGTTAGATTGAACTCAACTAAAACTTTTGGGCCAAATTGAAAACCAACCAAAAGTTGCTGAGGTCAATTTATAATTCAGCAAAGGTTGATTCCATAAATGGTCAATCTTCAATTTCACCCCACATTTTTTCCTCCTCACCGAACTATCCTCTTTTCCCTCTCTCCCGCGATCATCACCAGTGATGGCCCAGAGTGAACTTCTAAACTGACAAACACCTTCCTATCAATTTCAGGAATACATAAATCCCACATGCACGATGAACCAAGCGGTAAAGCCACCAAAATTAGTGATTGAAACTTGGTTGATGGCGGAGGTTGATGGGTTTATATTTTTTGATGACGAACTTGATTCTAGAGCATGGTTTTGTAGAGCGTATCTTGGGGAGTGATAAGGTGTCTTTGGTTTTGAGTTTTGGTGACAGACAACACCAAAATTGAGCAAAAACAATAAAAATCAACTCAGCGGAGTTTAGAAGTGCTAAGGCTTTCAAGCTACAGTTGAGCTTCGATTCAAAGGTGTCTGAAGAAATTATCAGGGGGGGTTTGTTTCATCTCATTGAGATACGGCTCCTAGTGGTAGTGATGAGTTTTTTGGCAGTAGCGAACGATAGCCGATGGCAAATTAGAGGTAATTTTCTCACCTTGTTGCAATGAATGCATGCACAAAGTCTAATCATCAAAATTTTGCTTCGATAGTGAGATTTGGGTAATTGACCGAAGAAAAACCATATGTAATTGCATGTATATGTATATGCGTTCCAATTTTCATAATAGCTTGTACAATAAAAAAATGTATAAATCGATTAGAAAACACAACCATGTATGATAAATGAAACATGCACGTGTGCTACTTGAGTTTAAGAACCCAGAATTGTAGTATTTCATGTGAACCACAGGTTAAATAGCTAAATAGGTAATAAAAACCTTAATTTTATGTAATCATAATCTAAGTGATAAACTTGGATCTTTAATAAAAATTAAGCTATTATAAATGATATGGTGTAATGTTGTAAGGTTATGATGTAATTTAGGGATTTGGCTATATTAACTTTACCAGTTTAAAAATAATGAGTTTTGGATATATTTTCATAATAATAGTGGGCATAGTCTATTTCATATTGATAATACTGAACTAAAGCCCTAAATTTTCGTATTAGGCTAGTAACTATTGATTTTATATTATTAATCATATAATTGTAAATATAGGGTTGAATGAAGTTTTGACAGTGAACCTACCTTTTTGTTAGATGACAAGGAGTTGGACCATGCAGATCAGTGGGTGTTGAATTTCACTGCTAAGGTTACTAAGATGAGGGTCTACCACTCAGGCCTTGAATATAATTATCCGTTGCTCTAATAACCTCTATCAGGGTTTCTATTTCTGTACTGACTGTACCGTATTTCTCAAAATTCATATATTACTTGAAATATTGGTGATTATTTGTTATTTTTGTTGTTGTAAACCCATGTAAGGATGTGTTTCATAAATCCCTATTTCTGTTAGTATGCAATGCTTGCTTATGTTTTGGTGTCTAGAATCCTCATTACATTAGTCGTTTTCTGTCCCTTGTACCCTACAGCCTTGTTGGCTGACCCTTTATAGTTTGCTAGCTTTTTACAAGTTCGTTATTTGTTAATGCGATCTTGTTGATCTATTGTTCTATTATGTTTACATTGATACCTTACTTAGTAAACCTTAAATGCCCTTGCCGACCAGTACACATTGTTACTTCAACTACATACTTGTTATATTCATACGAATTGTTTAAAGATTGAACCCATATATGTTGGCATTATATTATACTAACCCATAGGAAGACATGGTTGGTTACTAACCTATGGGATGTCATAGGCATTATCACCATGAGGGATGCTACAAAGGGGATTTAAGCCTAGGGACTAGGTCTGAAAGACGGTAGAGCATAATAGACCAATGGTTACAGGTCTTACGGCTAATACCTACCTATGAACTTGACTTACAAGTAGCTAGAGGTAGTGAGCTATGAGTGGTAGGATCCAGGATGCAGTCAACCATGCCATATGACAAGTTATTACACACCAAGCTTTGTGCTCGAGCAATGGAGCGATAAGAAAATCCTATTCAAACTGTACCAACGCCCATTACTAGAAATTATTACTTGATCTGGGAGCAATAAAGTTAGAATGACTAATAGTCTATTGAACTTGATATCATGTGTGCTATGTATCTTGTTTACTCATATTGGAATTATTGCTTGTTACCAAAATGTTCATTGATTGTTGTATCTCACTGATTTTCCTTCCAAACCAATCATTTTCTTTTCCCTCACTAAGTCCTTAGGACTTACCCTCCTATATTATTTTGATTTCTTTCAAATAGGTATAGATGGTGAACAAAGTCTTCAGGTTTGAACGTATTTTGTAATATACTAGACTTTTGGTTTTATATATTGGATTCCATTATGTTAAGTTGGTTTTGAGATGTTGTGATATATCATGAATGTTCATGAAGGCTTGAGGTTTGTATATATTTTGTTAATGTTATGTATTTGAATATTTTGCCTAAGGTGTGTTGAGTTAAAATATTGTGCAGTTTTTGAAGGATTTTAAGAGAAATTTTTATAGGCCTATTGCTTGCTATAAGTGAAATATTAAGTTGAATTGGTGGCACCACAACTTAGGTGCTATCTCAAGATGGGGTGTTACACAATAAATTGATGAGCCTAATAGGTTACACACAAAAGCTTATAGGAAGCTCTTATCTGATAAGAGGAATTTTCTAAGGAGTTAGAAAATTTATGCCTAGGCGTTTTTGGGAGAGGGACAAGTAACTATCTTAATTAGTTTTCTTGACTTGATTAATTTAAGTATTAAATTAATCAAACTAATTTAAGCAGTCAAATTAGACCAATTAAATTAAGAAGCTTATTTAATTGGGCCCATGTGACAATTAATTAATTAGTCAACTTAAAGAGTTAAGTTAACATTAATTAACTTAAAGAGTTAAGTTAATTGACTTTAAAAGTTAAGTCAAATTAATTAAATTAGAGTTAATTTAATTAAAATGAGAATTTAAATTTTGGTGGGAAATCAAGTGGCAGAGTCCATTTGAATTTGACATACAGCTAATTACCATTTCATTTCATAAGATGAAATACAAATATTAATTAAATGCAAATGCATGTGAAATTCAAATTCACATGCAAGTTGGCAAGTTGGCCAACAAGTATGGGAGTTGTAATGCCAACTTGCATCCTCTCTCCTCTATAAATATCCACTTGGCCGGCCACCTATAGGAGAGTTAGTACTCTCATCATTTCCCCCCAAAAGTGTGATGTTCATGTATTGAAAATTCATATTAAATTCTCTCCTCTCCCTTTCATCTCCAAGAACACCTCCTATCACCTTCTTCCTCACTTGTTCTAGCATAATTTAGGTTGATCTAATTCTTGCCTAAGGTGTATGCACTTTGTTATTAGAGGTCCTACACTTGGAGGACTTATAATTCTTTGGTAGATCATTGTTTTACATCAGTTTTGGAAGCAGATTTGGAGGACAAGGAGTTTCTAATTAGAATGAAATTTGGGTGGAAACTCATTGGATTAATGGAGGATTAGCTTGCCAAATTTGTTGATTCTTGGACTTCAGGAAGAGGTCCAACCGTTGGCATCTTCTATTGCATGTAGCTTTTTCCATTGAAGTGTTCATTAGAGTGATCTTCTCTCCTCCTTTGTGTTGATCTACAAAGGTAATTTTTTCTATAACTAAATCCTTATTTGGAGCATGAATACAATCCTTGAGAAGGAGCACTTTGGTTATATTTTGCCTAGTTTTGGTTTTGTATTTTGGATTTGAATTCTAATATTTCTTTCAAATGGTATCTAAGCCTAATTCATGCTTAAATTTGGATTTTTGTGAATTGATTCATGTGATGAATTGATTCTAAATCTCCAAATGATTGACTTAATTGATTCATGCAGCAATTTGTATAAATTGTGTGAAAATGAGTTATAGAAGTGTCCATAAGAGTTTGGAGTACAAGAAACACAATTTAGGGGCCACAAACTTGACCACTAGGCTACTAAGCGAAACTACTGCCTAGCCCGATGGGTACCAGGCATGCCTTGTGCACACTTGCTGCACACCAAGCCAGGCAGCTGTGGGCAGCAACCTTGCTAAGCCTACTTTATGGTCGTTTTTGGACCATGTTGTGTTGTTTTGTGTCTCTAACTTATTTTCCACACATATTTGGATGCACAAAATTTGCGTAAGTGTTTCAAAGTAATGTTGGACATTTTTTGTTGCTTTTAAAGTCAAGTTCAAGTTAATTTTCATTTGGATGCAAAAATGAGATGCATAAAGCGTTATGTTTATTTTTGCCAATTAATTAATTGTTTATGAAATAAGTATTTAATTTGATGAATTGAATATCAATTCTTATTTATTGTTCATTTAATTGTTGAATGGATGGTGAACGAATGAGGATAAACATAAGCCTTTAAATTAGTTTTATTTGTTTTAAGGTGTTGAAAAGGGTTTTATTAAATAGCGGCCTGCATGCCTCTTGATTTCTTACCTTGTAAATATTATGAGGGTAGACCTATAGGAGTGATGATTTTTTTCCTCTTGTAAATATTGCAAGGAAACTAAAAGGCCAAGAGTCAAGGAGGCTTGAAGACCTATGAATGTATGTGATACATTTATGTAATAGATAAGATTTAATCAATCCATTTAAAATCAACTAAGTTGTGTACTTGTGGCTCTAGGTGCATTACTTAGTTAAGGCTCATAGTCATCCCACCCTAAGAGCATGCTAGACACATTTACTTATTTATGCTTTTTTTATCCTATGGATGTGTGAGATGCATGATTAGGATATAGAAAATCTAAATAAGAGAAGACAAAAATGATGAGATCTTTCAAAGCAAGAAAATCTCTCAACTTAGAGGAGTCTACGTTTTCCAAAATATTAAATCAATTTGGATACAAATTAAAAGGGGTTTTAATTAATCTAAGTCTTACACCAATAGTTTGTGACATAAGATGCTACCACATTTATGTGTTGGCTCACGAGTCATAGGACACATTATGGAGGAAAGCTTTGTTTACTTAGTTAGCATATGATGCATTTTGATTTAAAACTCATTATGGCATTGTCTCACGAGTCGTGGAATGACATAGTGGAGTTTATAATTAAAGATAGATTGGTAGATATGACTTAACACCTAGTAGTGTAGATATCACATAGGTCGTGGGTCTATCTGAAAAATGAGACAAAACACACCAAAGGTTGTATGGAGATATAATTAGCAAAAGTTGCTTACCATATGATTATTTGTGGATGTCTCACAAGTTGAGAGTCCACCATAATGCCTTTGGACCTTGATTCTCACTAGAAAATGTGACTTTCCAAATTCTTTTGGGGGGTGAGGCAAAATATGTTTGAAAGTCCACAAACATGTTTGCTAATATCAAAATTCAATCATATACTCATATTCTCTTTTTTTTTTTCTTCATAGATTTGTGAAATCTCAATCAAATGGCTAAGAATCCACTAAACATGATTTTGGAAACTAATAAACTCACCTTCTGTGATTGGCTGAGAAACCTCAAGATAATTCTTGACTCTGAAAAAAGAACATATGTTCTTACTTAGATTCTGTCAGACACTGTTGGTGATGATGTCGATGATGATACATGCAAAGTTTTTGCTAAATGTGTAGAAGATGATCTTCAAACCTATTGCCTTATGATTGCTCTATATCTATTGAGCTCCAAAAATTTCATGAAAAAGTGAAAAACTACTTCTAAGATTCATTGGCACCTATAAGAGTTGTACAATGTATAAACTAAACATAAGCGCTACTCGTTGTCTAAGGAACTCTTTAGGACTAGAATGGTTGAAGGTGCAAGTGTCCATGACCATAGTCTTAAGATGATTAGTCTCATTGAAAACTTGCTCAATTGGATGTGGTCATGGACAATAACCTTTAGATGGATTTGATCCTCCAATCATTACCAAGTTCATTTGACCAATTTGTTATGAACTTCAACATGCAAAAGCAAGATGTAACGATTAATGAATTGGTTAATATGTTAGTGATCGTTGAGTCAACTATGAAGAAAGACAAACCATTAATGCTTGCATCATCCTCCAAATCTAAGGGCCCTACAAGTGTTAAGAATTGAGGTAAAAGAAAGAAGAGTTCTTCCTCAAAAGAGAAGCAATCATTAAAACCCTTTGGAGGAGTTAAGAAAAAGAAAGAGCATAAAGTCAATGATACTTGTTTCTATTGTGGTGAGAAAGGCCATTGGAAGCAAAATTGCAATGAATATCTTGTAACCCTTGGGAAGGATATGTACTTTATTAAAGTGCACTTAATGATAAATTCTTCCTCATGGGTATTTGATACCACATGTGGTTCTTACCTTTGTAATTTGTTACAACGAATGGAAAGAAGAAAGAGTCCAGATAATGGGGATTTGATCCCACGCCTTTACAATGGAGCAAAAGTTGCAGCCAAAGTTGAAAGCTTGAGAAAGTTAGACTTAAGGAACTCCTTACTTGTATTGGATCCTTGTTATTTTGTACCGAATCTTGTTATTATTTTAATTTCCATTTTGTATAGTGAAGGATATGATTTTTCAATGTCAAGTGGAAAATTAAAGGCAATAAAGAATGGTTCTTTAGTTGCAATTGGTACACTTAACAATGGATTATATATTTTAGATTCTTAACCATCACTAATGCACATTCAACAAAATAAAAAAACAATAGATAACCAAGAAGATGCCCATTTGCGGCATGCAAGACTTTAACATATTTTCAAATATAGGATGAACAAAATAGAAGCCTCAAAATACTAAATATTAGTGTCATAGATGATTTTTCTACTCGTGAATCTTATTTAAAAGAAAATATGACCAAAGCTCCTCTTGTAAGATAAATGGAGTGAACCACAAGTCCTTTGAATTTGATCCATATGGACGTTTGTGCACCACTAAAAGATAGTGTGAGATAAGGCTATTCCAACTTCATCACCTTCATCAATGATCATACTTGATTCGAACATATGTATCTTATGAAGTACGAGTTTAAAGGTTTTGAAAGGTTCAAAGAGTATAGGAATAAAATAGAAAAGCAACAAGGACTTAGTATTTAAGCTCTTCAATCAGATTGAGGAGGGGAATACTTAAGTATTACATTCTTAGATTATCTAAAAGATAATGGAATTCTTTCACAATGAACTCCACTCGGCACACCTTAACATAATGGGGTACTTGAAAGAAGAAATCGTACCTTATTAGATACAGTACATTCAATGATGAACTTCACCAATGTGTCTATATCCTTTTGGGGAAATACCTTTTATACGGTGGTGAGGCTACTAAATGTAGTACCCTCAAAGTTTGTGCCAAAGACACCGCATAAGATGTTGTATGATAAAGCACTTTCTTACTATTTTTTAAGAGTTTAAGGGTCTCCCGCATATGTCAAGAAGTTAGTGGGAGACAAAGTTAGATGCAAGATCCACTTTGTGCAAGTTTGTGGGATACCTAGAAGAGTCATTGGGTTATTATTTCTATGATCCCTTGAAAGAAAAGGTGTTTGGTTCAAGGAACGCCATTTTTTTTTAAAAGGAATTTCTATTGGATAGAAATGGTGTTATCATTAAACTTGATGAAATTCAAAATGATCATATAATCCCACAAGCAGTAGAAATAAAAGAGCACCCCGAGCCTAGCACACAACCTCTAAGAAGGTTGGATTGAATCAAGAAGCAACCTGAAAGGTTCAGATTCCTTCATGAAATGGGCCAAGCACATAGTGATCCAAAGACCTATAAAGAAACTATATTGGACATAGGTTCGGGACAATAGCTTGAAGCCGTGAAATTCAAAATGAATACCATATTTTCCAATAAAGTATGAACTTTGGTAGATCCACCAAGGTAGTAGTACTCGTTAGTTGCAAGTAGATGTACATGCAAAAGCTAAGAGTTGATGGAAATTTTACTAGCTTTAAGGTTAGACTAGTGGTAAAGGATTACACTCAAAGATCAGTATTAGTTTTGAGGAAACCTTTTCATTGATCGCTATGTCTAAGTCCATTAGGATTATGCTTACTATAGCTACATATTATGACTATGAGATATGACAAATGGATGTAAAGATCACTTTCCATAATGAAAACATTGAAGAAGAGATCTATATAGAGCAACCACAAAGTTTTAAACCCAAAAGGAGTGAGCAAAAGGTTTGCAAACTCCAAAGATCCATTTATAGACTTAAACAAGCATCTCGAAGTTAGAGCATATGTTTTGATAAGATAGTCAAATTGTTTGGCTTTGTCAAAAATGTGTACGAACCTTGTGTGTACACAAAAACTAGTGGGAGTTTGATAAAATTTATTGTGCTTTATGTTGATAATATTTTTCTCATTGAAAATGAGAGAAACGTTAGAGTATACTAAAGCATAGCTATTTTCACAATTATCGATGAAGAATTTAGGAGAAGCATTCTATATATTAGGAATACAAATCTATATAAATGGATCAAAAAGGATGTTAAAGGTCTCTCAAACCCCATACATTAACAAAATACTAAAGAGGTTTAGTATGGAAAAATCCAAGAAGAGATTCTTTCCCATGGGACATGGTCTTTGTCTCCCCAAGTCTATGGCCCTAAGACTAAAGATGAGAGAGTAAAGATGTCCCACATACCGTATACATCCACTATAGAAAGCATAACATATGTCGTTCAATGTACAAGGCCGAATGCAGCACAAGCTCTAAACATTACGAGATACTTTCAATTTGATCCCCATGAATGTCACTAGAAAGCCATTAAAGCAATATTCAAGTACTTGAGAAGAACTAAGGATTTATTTTTAGTATATGGCAATAGAGAATTGAAACTTGAAGGGTTTTTGGATTCTAGTTTCTAATCCAATGAAGATGACCTCAAATTGACCTCAAGATTTATATTTTACCTCAATAGTGGTGCGATGAGTTGGAAGTGTTCCAAACAAGACACCACAACTTATTTAACCATCAAGATGGAATATATTGCGGCTTCAAAAACCATAAAGGAAGGTGTTTAGATGAAAAACTTCATCTAAGAGTTGATTGTAGTGTCTAGTATTGCAAAGCCAGTTGTTGTCTTTTGTGACAATAACGGGACGATTATGCAATCAAAAGAGCCAAGATTTCATCAATAATCCAAGCACATTTTGAGGCGTTATCATTTGATCCATGAGATCATTGATAGAGGCAACATTCGAGTGGAGAGAGTAGCCTTAGAAGAGAATACAGTAGATTCACTGACTAAATCCCTTGTATGAAAGGTCTTTGAAGGGCATCTTAAGAAGATAGGCCTTAAGACTATGGGGAATTGGCTTTAAGGCAAGTGGGAGATTGTTGGAATAATGCCCCACAATCAATTAGATTAGTGTGTAATGCTGTTTCACTTGTGATACAATCTTGATTGAATGATATTTTTATTAAATGGCCATCTTCATCTTATGCTTATTATACTTTACTTACATTTGGTTGAAGCCGATAAATCATATAAGATTATGGGACTTAGTCACATATGGTGATCATAAAAGAAGCCTCTAGGGTTATGATTTTATATATTCTAAGTCATAAAATCTTATGAGATTGGACATCCTAGTGTTAGATAGACTTGCACTAACGATGCATATTCCAAAAGGTTAGGTATTGCTCCATTTCATGAGCAATTTATGTGAGACATGGATGCATGTTAGTGGATGCTTGTTATAAAATAAGCTCATTGAATACCTACCAAGGAATCCACAGGATAGCCGTAGTGGCAAATTCTCTAGCTTACAATAGTGCATATAATTAGTCCTTGGACTTAAGTAAGGGTGTAAATGAGCCAAGCCGTGCCAAGCTAGAATCTAGCATGTTTAATCTTACCTCATTTATTAATTTTCAAGCTCAAGCTTGAGCCGAGCTTGGTTAAGCCTAAAAAGCCAAGTTCAAGCTCCACTCGTTGGAATAAATGAATGCTCAGTGAGCTTTATCGAATTTAACTTGATAAGACTTATTATAGATAAGCGGAAAAGCTTGATTCGTTACGCTTAAATGAGCTCAAACTCAAGTTTGTATAGGTTTGGATTAACTAGAGCTCATTTAAACTTAAAATATAATTTATAATTATTAAATTTTTAAGTAATTTTGTTCTATGTTTTTCCAAAAATAAAAAATTGAATTATTATTATCATTATTTTTTCTCTTTATAGATTTTATTATATTGGCCTAGATTATAATTATGTATGTGTATGTATATATATAATAAAAAAGTTTGTTTAGGCTTGCAAGCTTTTCAAACTGAATGTTATTGAGTTTGAGGCTTGCAAGCCTTTCGAACTAAATGTTATTGAATTTGGCTCAACTTGTTTGATTGACGAGCTCCAGCTTGGCTCAACTCAAGCTTGAATAGATCAAGCCAAATATGGGCCTTCATCGAGTCGAGTTTGAATCGTTCGCGAATCGTCTCATCTCATTTACACCCTTAGACTTGAAGATCTATGGTAACCTTGTGTTTAGATCCTTGTACTTTGACTTTTCTCCGACCACGTAGCAAGTCATCCGGGGTTGAGATTAGGTATGAGCTACTTAAGCATAGAGGTATGTGAGATTCAAGATGTGAATAATTGAAAGGGTTATTGGTTTAAAGGAGTTTAAACTAATGTGAATACTTTGGTATTCAAAATATCACAATATGTTGTGAGGCCATGTCCAATGAATAGATGAGCACAATAGGTCACACACAAAAGCCCACAGGAAGCTCTTATTTGATAAGGGGAATTTTCTGAGTTAGATAATACATGCCTAGGTATTTTTGAGAGAGGGACGGGTGACTAATTTAATTGGTCATCTTGGTTGGATTAATTTAAGTGTTAAATTAATGAAAATAATTTAAGGAATTAATTTAAACCAATTAAATTAAGAAGTTAATTTAATTGGGGTTATGTGACAATTAATTAGTCAAGTTAACTTAAAGATTTAATGTTAATTAACTTAAAGAGTTAAGTTAATTAACTTAAGGAGTTAAGTCAAATTAATTAAATTAAAGAGTTAATTTAATTAAAATGAGGGATGGAATTTTGGAGGGAAATCAAGCGGAAGAATCCATTTTAATTTGAATTAGAGTTAATTAGCATTTCATTTCATGAGATGAAATGCAAATGCATGTGAAATACAAATTCACATGCAGGTTGGCAAATTGGCCAACAAGCATGGGAAGTGTGATGCCAATGTGCATCCTCTCTCCTTTGTAAAATAGCCACTTGGCCGACCACCTATAGGCTAGTTGGCACTCTCATCATATCCCTTGAAAAGTGTGATATTCATGTGTTGAAGATTCACACTAAATTCTCTCCTCTCCCCCTCATCTCCAAAACACCTCCTATCGCCTTCTTCCTCTCTTGTTCTAGCACAAGTTAGGTTGATCTAGTACTTGCCTAAGGTCTATGGGCTTTGTTATTAGAGGTCCTACACTTGAAGGATTTAGAATTTCTTGATGGATTATTGTTTTGCGGTAGTTTCAAGAGCAAATTTGGAGAACAAAGGAGTTTTTGATTGGAGTGTAATTTTGGCAGCAACTCACTGGATATGTGGAGGAATAGCTTGCCAAATTTGCCAATATTTTGGAGTTTGGCAAGGGGTCCAACTGTTGGCATCCTCTACTAAGCGTAGATTTTTCATTAAAGTGTTCATTAGGGTGACTTGCTTTCCTTCTTCGTGTTATTCTACAAAGGTAATTTTCTGCAACTAAATCCTTATTTGGTGCATGAATATGATCTTTGGAATGGAGTAGTTTGGTTATATTTTGCCTATTTTTGGTTTTATATTTTGGATCCCTATCCTATTCCTTTTTCCAGCTTGACAGTAAACTCATATCTTTCTAAGTAAGATGTTGTAGGTTCAACTTTTATACAAAGTAGTTGGATCATGTTGGAGTCTCATACATAGGGTGCTAGAGGCAGATTAAGTTGCCACTTAAAAGAATTTTTTGCCATTTAATTTAGCTGGTTATTTAATTAATTTAAAAGAATCTAAAGAAAATTTT
This sequence comes from Jacaranda copaia, assembly GCA_014898725.1. Taxonomy (NCBI): domain Eukaryota; kingdom Viridiplantae; phylum Streptophyta; class Magnoliopsida; order Lamiales; family Bignoniaceae; genus Jacaranda; species Jacaranda copaia. The sequence goes on along the minus strand of JACGDI010001573.1, from coordinate 1,243,180 downwards.
TGTGGCATTTTAACATCACTATATGCATTTTTTGTGGCACATTAGCATATCATTTAAAAGTATTTTTATGACATTTTAACATGGTATTTATTGTATTTCCTATGACATATTACCTTGTCATTTAAATGAACTTTTGTAGTGTTTTAACTTGCCACTACATGCAATTTTTAGTGGTATATTAGCATGTCATTTAAAATAATTTTTAATGGCACTTTCACATATTATTTAATGCATTTTTCATGATATTTTAATGTGTCATTTGATGTAATTTTTATTGCATTTTATTAATGCCAAAACAAAGATAATTAAGTGATATTTAAACCTTTAGCTACAAGTGACACTATTAAAAATATCATTAAATATAAAATTGTCACTATAATATTATGTAAGTGGCATTTTTTAGTATCTTTGATGTTTAATTTTGTTGCAGTGAAAATTATGTGTGCAATGGATCATGGACCACAGGCCAAACTTTAGAAGAAAGATTAGCAATACCTCTTTGTTAATGTGGTGGACTTCACTTGTTGTGGAAGGTAAAGCTGCATGTTTTGTGTAAACTGAATAGATTGTTGTTTGGAATTAATGTTTGGGAGACGTTCGAAGGGAACACGTAAATAATTGTGGGAACTTTGTGACATTTTATTAACGTCCACTGTTTTATGGATCCCCTTTTTATTACATGTGAGTTTTCTTTGTTGTTTGCAATCTAATTAACATGCAAATATAATTATCCTTAGTAGGAATTTGATTTTAAAAAGCTAGATTGGTTGCAAACAAGCCAAGATTGAGGTTAATTTGGTAAAAATTTCAAGCTCAAATTCGATTCATTTATAAAATAAATGAGCTTCAACTTGAACTCATTGAACTTCTACTTTTAGACTCAAGCTCAAGTCGTAGATAAATATTGAGTTCAAATATGAGTTTGATGAGCTTATCAGACATTGAGCCATAATTGAACTCGAGCTCAAGCTTGAGCTTATCAGATATATGCCAACACTCAAATATATTACATATTTTTATATCTTAGAACACAAAAGTCAATTTGTAAGCATATGATGAATTATAAGTTGGACAATTAGATTTACAATATGCAACACTCAATTTAAATTGTTTATATTGTACGTATAAAGTGATAAATAATGATATAACTTAGTTATTAAAATATAAAATATTAAAAATATTGATATTGATTCTAGATGTCCGTATAGAATTAATACTATTAAATGTAAGCGAAATAATTAATGACTTGTTAATTGTTATAATAATTTTTTTTCATAGAGTAATCTTATATTTATAATCATGCAATTTACTAAAAATTTGTCATGTTTTATAAATTTTAAATATTTTATCATTTTGACTTTTGAAGTTTCAACACTAAATACAAAAATAAACTTTTTAAGATAATGACACGTTAGCCTTTCGTACTTTCAGTATTAGCTTTGAAAATATGTATTAATCATATATAATCTGCTATACAGTCTCAAAATAAATAGGTATTGTATCACATGTTTAACAAGAATTGACATGACACAGCAAGTTGCTAGTATTACTAGCTCACACACACGAGTATAGTTATATTATAACCTATACATATTTTTATTAAAGTATTTGAATAAAAGAATTTTTTTTTCCATCAAACCTATCATTCTATTATCTTTTACAACTTATAAATTAGTATCTTATAAATTATTAATTATAATTTAGTAAGTAACATATAAGTAAATAAATAAATTATAGTTTGAAAATTATTTCAATATGTGGGATATATTTTTTAATATTAATTTTATATAGTATTTAATGCCGGTATATTATACACACACACTTGAGCTCGCAAGCTGGCTCGCACACTTCGAGCCACAATATTTAATTTTTTTTTTTTTTTTCGAGCCACAATATTTAAACTCAAGCTTAGCTTGATTTCAAGCTCAAACTCGATAAGTTCGACTCAAGTTCCAACAATAACGCACTTGAGCTGAGCTTTTTTACATTGGATTAAGCTAGCTCACGAGCTGCCTCAGCTTAACTCGCACTCCTATGATAGAATTAGGTTTAACCCCTATAAGCTAAAATTGGGTTTAATGTGCAAGAAACAGTAAAGAACTAACAGGAAACCATAGTAACGAAAATATAGCCAAATTAAGGATTCAATAAAGAAGCACAGCCGATTGCATTCAATTGCTTGTCAGAATCCTGTGATTATTACTCTCCTTTCCAAGATGAAACTCCCGATCAATATGCCTTGTTCGCACTTGCCAGGCTAACCAAATTTGACCCAATATATCTCTAGCCATTTTTGAAAAAGAATCCTGGACTCTTCAGTTGGGGGCTTCTAAGCTTGATGTAATATTCCAAAATCCAAAATCCAAAATCAATACCCGCAGCCACATCAATGCATCATAATACCACGCAAATTTATTTCTTGGAATATCATATTGATAAAATAATTGCGACATTTGGAATACCCAAGTTTCAATATAATTGATGGATAAATTAGGCTAAAACTGTTAGCTGGTACTTGAACCTATAGTTTTAAATAGCCATATTCTACATATTAATGATATATTATATTTTCTCATTCATTCAAATGTCAGAAAAAATACTTAAAATTCAGAAGACAGCCAACAAAACCTACCGCAATTAAATATATGCAATACTCAATATTGCACCCATTGCATTACTGATGTACAACAACCTGCTATAAAAACCTCTGTATATTGCGTCAAAGCTATATTGCTAAAATTCAAGAAACCATTAACAACTAATCTAATTTTGGTTCTCCTTTATTTTCCTTTTTTTCTTTTCTTTTTTGGCAATAATGAGATAAGATACTTGGGGTTTTGTACAGTAAAACAGCTTCAATAAATAAGTGAAATTTACACCAACTATTTTTTTTATTTCCTTCACCCCACCATTTACTTTCTGCTAAGTGAAAATGGAAGCATCAAAATGTCTAAGCTAGGCCTGTCGATGGGTACAGTATCATTTTTCTCAAATTTATGCCCTAAAATATTCAAACAAAAATACTTTATTTTCTATGCTACCCTACACTATCTAACCCCAAGACCCATTGGGTCTAGTTTATTAAACTTATGTTTTTAATGTATAGACTAATTCTATTATTATATACTAAAAATATTATTTGACATACATTACCAAAATATAGATATATATAGTTCCTATACTTAACTTAATTTAGTTAATTTTTATTTTTAGAATGATTAAAATTATAAATAAAAAGTTTTACGTATAAAAAGTTTAGTTACCATAACTTTATTTGATTAGCATATAATTTGATTTGCAATTATCAAAATTAAATTTTATCTAGTTAGTCGAACTCTGGTACTAAATGACCTAAAAAAAAGAAAGTTTTTATATTTAATTTAATTCAATCATTAAATTTAATTTCATTTATTTTATTTTAAGTATAATTAAAATTATATATAAACAATTTTAATTAAAATTTTATATATAAAAAGTTTATCATTAGCATAGATTTGATTTCAGCAAAGATAACTTTTACATTAATAGGTTAAATTTAAATATAAGGTAATGAGTAATTATTAAGCATGGGTACATGGCTAATTTTTGGAATATATCCTACCAATACCCATTACATTTTCTTTAATAAGTATAGATATGAGTTTCTGTATGACTTCTTGACCTCGATAGAATAATACCCTATATATTGACAAATCTAGTCTAAGCCCACGAAAAAGCCACTAGCAGCAGCACCACTGCCCTGCCCCCACCGCTGCACTAGCAGCAGCAGCACAGTGCACAACTTAGAGATAATAACGATCATAGTAGCACCAAAACGTTTGATAGATTCCTGGTTTGGCAACCACCATCACAAAATGAACTGTTCTCAGTCCTGATAACGCACAAAACAAATGCACATGCTGAAGCCCTACCAACCAGATACTATCTAAAAGACAGGATAAGACACAATCTTGGCACTGAACCAGAAAACAGCCACAAAATTATTCACAACTTATCCCAATATAGTATCATCATATCTCACTACAAATGTGAGAAGACCAAATAGTAATTAACTGCTTAATCTTTTTATTGCTCGACAGGTATAAATTACACTGGCATGGTCCACAGCATACAACTAACTTCAATAGATATATGTTGCCAAGAGGCCATAACGCCACCATCAGACTGGACTGACATCACCATAACAATTTGATTTGCAAAACATAGACCAAATCAATAAAAAAGAAATGGTTCAATGTTACTCATTCAAGTTATAGTACTACATACAGAAAATCATGAACTCATGCTGAGGACATTTCACATAGTTTATTCCATTTAGCACAAAATCATAAGAAAGCACAAGTTATAATCAAGTTAGGTCACCAACTGAGGAAAAATAATTCTAACCACAACGTTTCATCAACGATTAAACTATAGCCTCATTTACCTTTTCTACCACAAATTCTAACCAAAGCTTATGAACAATGTGGAAACTAACAAATTACGAAGGAAGAACAATAGACAAATTATTGTACATACAGATTAACAGTATCCAAACTCAAGACCTGCCAAAGACTCCCCATAGCTTGCCGCGTCCAAGACTGTCAAGAAGCTTCTTCGCACCCTCAACATCAGATTCAACAAGCTTCTGCAAATAAACACACGCACCAGCAGCCACCATTTGTTTCCTGCATTTCTTAGAATGGACAAGTGATGCTAATATTGAAACGAAACACTTCTTATCCAAAATTTGCACTAAGGGATCCAATAGTTGAACTGCACAAACAATTCCCTTTTCTTCCTTTCTGAAAATCCTCCTATTTCCAACACAATTCACAAGAATTGATAGCAGTTTAGCTGCAGCCTCTTTCTCCTCAACGGCCTTACCGTCTAACATGCACACCAGGAGAGGTATGCACCCCATTTCACCTAATTCCTTTCTTGTTTTATTGTTGTAAGCCAAATCAGATAGTGCATATGCGGCTGCAATTCTGACTCCTAGAACCCCACAATTCAGCACCCCAACAATGCGGTTGAGAAAACCTTTTGCCACCAGAAACTCAGCAATATTCGGGCACGAGGCCAATGTTCTCACCATCTGAACAACCACCTCAAGATTTTGAGCAGTGGGAGCAGAATCCCAGAAATTCTTTACAATTTCAATTCCACCTTCTCTTACAAATAACAACTTCATATCATCATCTCCAGACACCAAATTCCTCAAACACCCAATTGAATTCTCTTGTGCCAGTGAAGTACCTGAATTACATAATCCTAGTAATATCAAGACGGCATTTTCCTCAATAAAAGTCTCTTTAATTTCTCCATAAACAGCTAAATTTCGCAAGACCACCGCTGCCAAAGCCTGCGAATTTGGCGTTCCTTCTTGACAAATTTCTAATAAAGGCGAAATCCCACCCCTGGACCCAATTGCCCTTGCGTTTTCCTTTGAATTACTCAAAACCTTAAGGGCAATGCACGATTTTTCTTTCGCAAAGACGCTTCCGGATTCGAGCACCCGCAGCAAATTATTCAATAATACCAAACCCTCAGCCAACAAAACATGCTTGCTGGAATCGACAGTAGAGATTTTAGCAATCGCAGTGACAGTTTTTCCCTTAATTTCAGAAGAACAGCTGGAATCCAGCAAGTGCACGAGTATCGGAACAATCCCCTGCGCCACCGCAATTAATACGTTTTTATCATCTTCCTGTAATAGGCCGAGAAGCAAATCAAGGGCCAAGCTTTTTGACTCGGTTGACCCTATCTGCAAACGGGTCATCAGATTTCGGGCCTCGGCCCGAACTGATTCCCTTCTACTGGAAGAGACAATTGCTGACGAAACAGCGGTGTTTCCTGAGAGAACACCGCTCCTGACGAGTACCTCAAGGTCATTGATGTGGGCATCGAGCTTTGCAGATAAAGAGTCGACCTCGTTCTGGGTCTTCAGCTTGCCAGCTGGAGGAGTGGGTGAATGGCAGACGGCGGAGAGAGAGGATGCGGCAGAGCAGGTGGCGGATACGGAGCGAAGGAGGTCAGAAGAAAGCGGATTTTCAGCGGCGGCGGTGGGAAAAGAGAGGTCGGAGAGACGATTTTGTAGAGTGATGAGTTTGGTTTTGATGAGAGACCACTTGCCCTTCAAGATTTGGACATGGGAAGTGGATTCTAAGAGCGAATGGAGCAATTGCTGTATGTTAATCAGTATTGGATTGATGGGCTCTTCATCTGCTGCTTCCTTCATGGCGTTCGGGCGGCAGGGAGATAGTACAGGGGCGTTGCAGGGTGCGTCGGAGAGGCTGAGGAGAGGTTCTGTGAGTTTGAGTTGCTAACGACGACGCATGAATAAACTGGAAAAGTAAAGGCAATAGAGGGGGCAAAAGCAGACTCGCTAGGAAGAGCGTGGCTCAAACTGAAAAATCGAAAATAATTTATTGTTTATTTCTGAATTTTTATAAAAAAATAATGTTGCAGAACATCTTATTAATAGTAAATTACAATAGTCAATGAAAAGCTCTTATAAATATTAGCACATTATTTAAAGAAAGAGATTCATATATTATTGACATAAGATAATTCTCATTTTTAGTGTTAACATACTTAATTATAAAAGATTTTTTAGTTTATATTTTTGTCATAAACTATTATTATTATTAATATAATAATTATCAATTTTCCTGATATATCTAAACCTATAAACACTATGAGATCTATAGGACATGAACTAATTTTAAATGAAAAATAAAGTATCCTATTAAAATATTAGATATTTAGTAAAGCAAAAATAAGGGATAATGCATGAATTTTACTCATAAGACCAACTTCTTCTATCTTTAAATTTGATATGAATTTTATGAAATAATTCAATGTTAATATTTAATTATCGACAAAAATTCTTAATTAATTATTTCGACTACAAATCTGTCATTTGGATAGAGTATAAATATAATTTATCAAAATACAATTATATATAAAAGGACTTGGTGAAAACTTTTTTTTTTTTTTTTTTTTTTTTTGTTTTGCGGGGGAGGGGGGTTAAGTGCATTAAACGCGCCAGTTGGAAGGAACGCAAGAATCGAGAGGCGAGCCCAAAAGGAAGTCAAGGGTCGTGAGTGAGAATTGAAAACGGCAGCAAAATAACCAGAGGAATTTGGGGCCCAAAAATAATAAATCTACTTTTTGAGTCCTTTGACAGGTGGACTTGGAAAGCTTCCTCTCCGCTTCGCCTCCACAGTCTTTCTAACCTCACAGCCGCTCACCAAAATTATTCTAACTGCGAAAACGACAATCCTCCTTTCACGCCATATAGTTGGCTAATCGCTGGAAACTCTGCATTTAGCGCTGTGACCGTAGCTTTTGCCAACCTGTCGTGGTGTCGAAATGTCGAAAAAGTCCTTTGGTATATTTGCTTTAATTAACATGCGCAAACATCTGTTTGTTAGACAGAGAGCCGTAAAAAGGCGCGAAAAGAGTGGGGTAGGGGTGAAAAGGTCAAACCATAAAGGTCGGGGAAAAAGTACAGAGAAAAAGAGAAGTTTTACACATTGGAAAGGTGCGAAACGGCTATTGTTATATGTAGGTGCATGCATACAGACTACAGCTGCTTCCTCAATCATTTGACTTAGGCACTTAGCTAATGAAATGGGGTCAAACGACCTTTTCTTTTATTATTATTATTATTATTATTATTATTATTATTATTATTGAATAAGAATATAATTTCATCAAATTTCTTAGGATAAATAAAGATAATGTTTAATTATGTTTTTTTGTTTGATTTTATTATATATTTATTATATATTTTAGAAGAATGTATTATGTGAGTTATTTTTTAGTATGTTTGTTTATGTTTTGAAATAGATATTTTTTTTGAAACAGTTAAATTAATAATTTTTTATTGGGCTTTTGAGATGATAATGGAATAAAGTAATTTTTTTAAAATTAAAATAATAAAAATATAAATAATATATAATATATATTAAAAATATGTATTTTAGAGAAAAATAAATATATATTTAATTATATTTCCCCAAAATAATATTATTTAAAAGAAATATAACCAAACAAAGCTAAAAGTTTGACGCCATGCACGTAGTATCATTCTCCCCTAACAAAATAAAATATTTTTTAAAAAGAAATATAAAAAAATTCTAATTCATCAAATTTACATCAATAATTACTTTAATATAAATAAATATTTTTTAATTATTATATCACTATAAAAATAATACATAGTACAAAATTTTAATGCAAGATCATTAACTAAACCAATTAAAATTTATAGAAAAAGTTATTTACAACAAAATTTACTTTTTCCTTTTAAATAAAGTTGAACATAATTTTATTTTTTACATATTTTCATCTCATCATAATATCATATTCATTAAAAATCTCTCACAACAAAGTCAAACTGTCAAGCAATTTGGGTGGATCATGTATCATGCAGCATGTATCATGCCTACATAATTATAACGATCATAGAAGTTCATGAGAGCTAAATGTAGCATAATTGATTTGTTTTTTTTTCTTAATTTAGAAGTTCAATGGCCTATCTATCAATTATGATAAATTTATTTATTTTTACTATGTTAAATTTATTTTTTTATTTTTATTCAAAAAGAAATAAATTTAGCATAATTGATAGATAGGTAATAGAGGATGGCCCAATAGACTCAACTCAACAGTTATTGATCTAAAAATGGAACGCAAGGTGAAGTAACCTAATTGCCCGTTAGGCCAATTTCATGTTTTAAGTCTAACCCTGTGGTTGACCTAATTCGACCTCTCATACCCTTTCACGCCCGCTCTTTTGGCAGCACCGGTATCTCTCGACCAAGATACTAGTCGAGCATAGTTGGTCGACCATCCTAACAAGACAGCACATAATCGTTGATTGCCAACCACACCCTAGATCCAACTTGTAGTTTAGAATGCATGTCGACCAGGTAGGTCATCTCGTCGGAGGATATATTCTCTACTGCGTTAAATGCTCTAATAGGCAGCATGCCTCCGCATTAATAGCGCATGCCACCCTAGCATAACTTATCTTGCATGCTACATAGGAGGCGCACCATTCACATATTATTTAGTTTTGAGAAATTAGAGATGAAGTCATCTAAAGTAGTACAAAAATAGGAGAAAACCTAAAAGTCCCCATGCAAGGGCAAAAGCCCTTTCTAAATATCAAGGGCATCTCCAACATATCAATCATCTAAAGAAGGTTATAAATACTCCCTTGCCAACCTCCCATAAGGTATGCCATTCTACATCTAAAAGCCCCTCACTCTACTACTCGATTATTTAGTCGATCCCATACTGACTTGAGTATCAGAATGCCTTAACTAAGGGTACTTCAACTAGCCTGATGTTTGCTATTAATTGCAAAATTTAGCCACGATATATTTAGAGATCACTCATTCGATCACACTCAAGTCTATTTACTTGGATTCCAATCTGACTCAATTACTAACTATTTATACCCTCATTATTTGGCGTCGTTTGTGGGAAACCTGACTTTGTAATTAAAAAATGATCAACACTAAGCGAGTTACTACTAAACGGAAAGAGAACAGGAGATCAATAACCCCTTCTCCTTGATTTCAACAAGAACTGGATGTACTAGGGCCTAGAGCCCAACTAGAACATGTGGTTACCTTAACTATGACCCAATTAATATAGCTCATTAGTGAGCAGATATTCGCCCAAATGTTTGCCCAATTTTCTGTTGCCCTGAATCGACATGCTGTCGAACTTAGATCGATGGCCAGTGCTACTCTACAACTTACACCCCTCAAAGAGAGACCACCTAAAGAGAACCGTGGTCAACCAGCATCCAGGCCACTATCATTTGGGTGAGAAATCAGTCCCGGGTGCTTCCTAAGAAAAGAAGCACGACCAACACCCCATGAAAAGGTCACAGACTGCATAGATCATTGTGTTTGGTCTGTTCGAGCCCAACAGCGTGATAGGTTCGAGCGCCCAAGGCCTCAAGCAAATAGAAACATGTCTCAGGTTGATCAAGAAAATAAGAGGAAATGTCACACTAGGTCCAGCAACTAAATAGGTGCCTAGAGGAGATCTCCAGGAAAAACATCGAAAGGAACCCCTATTATGAGGGAATGCAAAATTTTCGTCGCAAGAGGGAGTCACCATTCATCCGTGAGATCATCATCGAGCACATTGATATTGGTGCTAAGGTCCAGATTGGACTCTCTTGGTATGATGGCTTATAGGACTCTAATGAGCATTTGATACAATTCAAGCACATAATGCAGTTGCATAGTCATAATGAATACATCCCCGTGAAGATATAGATGACTATTTCTAAGACATTGCACTCAACTAATTTGTAAAGCTCTAGCCAACATCAAATTTTTTGTATAGCCAGTTGCATGATAAGTTCCTACACTAGTTTGCCAATCAAAGAAAGGTAAAACTCCCCCATACTCACTTATACACAATCAAACAAAATGAGGGAGAGTCCCTTCGTGATTTATTTCACCAAATTCAACACCAAAGTTTTGAAGATTGATAGCCAACAAATATAATTTCTTATCGATTTGATTTTCCTACTCCTTCGGCACAAGAAGGGTGCTAATAGTTTGGTGTGCGTGCAGCCCAGGTTGACAAAGGAGCTATTTGATCTTGCAGAAAGGTGCATGACTTAAGAGGACATGAATATGCTCAAGTATGGCAATTTTGAGGCCAATAAGAAACAGGTGTTGTTTGCCATTCAACATGACAACCTCCTGAAGAGACCCAGAAAGTTAACTGAAACTAAGGCTACGAAAGATCCAAGAAGTATTGCCACTTCCATTGGCAAAAGGAACATGAATACAGGATTATTTTAACCTCCATGACAAGATCGAGAGGTTAATTTGATAAGGCTATCTCAAGAAATTTATTTACAAAAGTGTTCAACAAGAGGCGAGCGTAATTGACCAAACTTTCCATAGAGAATGGCCAGTTTGCCCCAGAAAAAATGACTGAGGGAAAAAGCCTACCTAAGATCCCCGCCTACCCATCAAAGGAATAATCGACACTATCGCTAGAGGCCTAACTGGGGGGATTCTAAGTTAGCCAGGAGATAGAATTAGTGCAGCCTGAAATTGACCAAATCCTTCTTCTCATTGATTGAAATAATTTTTCAATTATCTACTAGTATAAAGCCAATTTCCTTTTCTAATGCAGACCTTTCCCACATTGAAGGTCATAAAGTAGACAACAAGTTGGACTGCCCCCTCATTATTTCTATTGAGATTGCAAACTTCGAGGTCAAGAAGGTCCTGGTTGATAGTGGTAGCTCTATGAACATCATATTTTTGTCGACCTTACATAGAATGAAATTAGGAAAGTTAAAGTTTGAACCTATTCATATGCTGTTGGTCGAATTTGCAAGGGGGTCAAAAATTATCCATGAGGGATCCATCAATTTATCCACATCATTTGGGGAAGCCCCCCAAAGGAGAACTCTCATGATCAACTATCTGGTAGTTGATGCTCCTTTTGCCCATAATGCTATAATCGATCGACCAACACTAAATGACTTTCATTCTATTATTTCGACCTACCACATAAAGGTAAAATTCCCAACACCGCTGGCATGGGTGAACTTTTATGTAATGTTAATGAAGTATGGTGATGTTACTCCATCTCATTCAATGCCAGCAAGTAAAAAAATTGACCAAAATTGAAACCCTCGGTGGATGCCCCAATAGCGAAACCCGAGGAAGGACAACAGACTAAGAAGAGAAAACTCGAGGAGACTATGGCCAAGCCTGTTGAGGAGTTTAAAATAATCAAACTAGATCCAGGAAACCTAAACAAGACAACTTAGATTAGAGGTGACATGGGCAGCCACATTGAATGCTTTATGGTCGATTTCCTTTGTAGAAACATCGATGTGTTTACATAGAAAACCTCTAACCTCTAGGGAATCAACCCTAGGGTTATCATCCACCACCTAAATATAGACCTCTCATACAAACTAATGAAGCAAAAGACCAAGACTTTCAATATTGAAAGATGTCAAATCATTAATTAAAAGGTCAACAAACTCTTAGAGATAGGATATATTGTAGAAATTCAATACTCAAATTGGTTGTGTAATATTGTATTTGTTCATAAGAATAAGAAAAAATGACGCATGCGTAATGACTTTACTAATTTAAATAAAACTTACCCTAAAGATCCTTGTCCTCTGCATCATATAGATTTGCTAGTCGATTCTATTGTTGGTTGTAAATTGTTGAGTTTGATGAATGCATCCCAAATTTACTATCAAATTTTCATAGCACCTGAGGATAAGGACAAGACATCTTTTGTCGTTCCAAATGAGGTGTTTTGTTTCTCAGTCATGCCCTTTAGACACAAAAATGTAGGTGCAACTTATCAAAGATTTGTGAAGTTTATATTCAAAAATGAGATTGAAAAATTTATGAAGGTTTACATCAATGACATGATCATCAAAATGGAAAAAGCCAAGAACTATTTAGTCAACCTAAACCACACATTCTCAATACTACGAGCATTTAGTATGAAGCTCAACCCTAATAAATTTATTTTCAAGATTTGAAGGAGAAAGTTTTTGAGATTCATGGTCAGCCAAAAGGGCATTAAAGCAAACCCGCAAAAAATTCAAGCCATTTCGGACATCATGCTGCCCCAAAGAGTCAAGATACATAAGGATTAGAGCATTAGGTAGGTTTGTCGCACGCCTAGCCGATAAGAGTCTACCTTTCTTCAAGATCCTTAGAAATACAAAAAAATCAAGTTTCCAATAGACGGAGTACTACTACCAGGTTCTAGTCGAACTTAAATAATATCTTTCCTCAACCCCCCACTCACCAAACCTAAATTGAGAGATGTTTTGCACTTATACTTAGCCGTGTTATTAGCCTCAATTAGCTCAATCCTGGTTGCGACTAAAGATGGGAACCATCAACCCATTTATTACTTTAGTAAGGTGTTATAAGGCCTTAAGCACAACTATCTTGAGGTCAAAACATTCACTCTCACTCTAGTCATAGAAGCCAAAAAGTTACAATCATACTTCCAATCACATGTGATCATAGTGTTGATAAATCAACCATTGAAATAAGTATTGTCAAAATCGAATATGTCTAGGAGACTGACCAAATGAGTGATTGAATTAGATAAGTTTGAAATCATGTTCAAACCCTGAACTGCTGTAAAAGCACAAGTTTTAGCTGATTTCATTGTCAAAAGACTCAACCTTCCAGATCTAAATGATTACAGCTCTCTCATGTAGACTTTGCACGTCAATGAATTGGCCATCACTTTGGGGGGAGAGATAGGCATTTCACTCTGCTTTCCACTTGCAAAGGAGTATGATTTTGCAATCAAACTTGATTACCCAGTAACCAATAACGAGGCAGAATATGAAGCCCTCCTTGCGGGCATGAAAATAGCAGTAGACCATAGAGTTGAGCAACTAGTAGTAATTATTGACTCCCAACTAGTTACAGAACAAGTTAAAATGAAATTTAAAGCTAAGTAATTCACAATAAGCCAATACTTGGCCAAGGTAAAAAAGCTACAACAATTATTCAAGAAATTTATCTTCAACCAAGTACCTTGATCAAAGAATGAGTGAGCCGACGCCTTATCTAAGTTCGCAAGCTCAACAAAGGGAACTAGAGATAGAACTATAACATTTCTAGTTGTCAGCAAATCTACCATAGGCACCCTTGACCAAAATTTGGTGGGAAATGTCAAACAAGTAGCTTTTTGTTGGCAAGACGCAATGAAACTTTACTTAAGTTGAGGAATAGTCCTTAAGGACAAAGGTGAGGCAAGGAGACTTAGAGGTCAAGTGACTAAGTTCTCCTTTGACAAACATGGCTAGCTCTATGAGAGGTCAATTTCTGGACTACCCTTAAGATGCTTAACACCAGACTAGGCCTGTGACGTTTTATATGAAGTTCATGTAGGTATTTATAGAAATCATTTTGGAGGACAATCCCTAACCCATAAAATCATCCAATATGGTTATTTTTGGCCCATCCTATTAAATAATACAGTCAACTTTGCTAAAAGATGTCCGTCCCGTCAAGTCCACTCAAACATCTCTCACAAGCCCATGGCTTTAATGGTGAACACCTAAATTACATAGCCATTTGATTAGGGGGGATTGACATAATTGATTCTTTGCCAAAGATAATAGGTCAAAGAAAGTTCATCATCATTGCGGTTAAATACTTTACTAAATGGGTTGAGGTGGAGGCAGTTCCCAAAATAATCGATGTAGCCATCAATAGTTTTATTTGAAATAACATTATTTTCCATTTGGCCTCCCTAAAGTCCTAATTTTTGACAATGGAACCTAGTTCCAGAGCAGAAACACAATGAACTACTGTGAAGCCTCAGAAATTCGCCAGTATTTTACCTCAGTCAGGAAACCCCAGGCTAATGGCTAAATCGAAGTCACGAATAGAATTGTCCTCAACCACCTCAAAGCTCAAATAGAATGGACTAGAGTGAGTTGGGCAAATGACCTCCCCAATGTTTTATTGGTGTATAGGATGACCCTTTAAATAGCTACAGGTCATAGCCTTATAGTTTGGTTTATGGATCAGAAGCAATTGTTCTAACGAAACTGATATAACACACAGCTCGAGTAGTCTATTTCAATATGATTAGAAACACCTCCAAGAGAGAATTCGACCTATAGACCATCGACGAGCTTCGATAGGAATCTTACAACATAATGCAAAGATACATATAAAAAATGACAGAACATTACAACAAAGGAGTTCAACCACATAATTTCAAAGTTGGAGACTTTGTCCTCACGAAGATAGAGGTGTCAAAGAACGTAGGGAAACTTGACCAAAAATGGGAAGGGCATTATTTTGTGGTCAAAGTGTCGAAGTACAATGCCTATCGGCTTGCAGATATGAATGGCAACGAGCTTCCATGATCGTGAAATGCAGTAAATTTGAAGAAATTTTATGTTTGAGGAGATTCAAGATCTCCACTATATTATTTTATAATAATAAAATTGCTTGCATTTCTATAGCTATTTGCTTTCACTATCAAAACCAAATTTCCTACCTAAAGTAATCAAACGAGTTCATAATTCATGGTTGATCCCATAGCTAATCAAAAACTAGCTTCAAGCCAAGATTCAGAGGCATATTAGCCAAAGTAAATAAATGAGTTAATCATTCACGATCGACCTTATAGCTAACCGAAAATAGGCTTCAAGCCAATAATTAGAGGCATATTAGCTACAACAAATAAACAAGTTTATTGTTTACGATTGACCCTATAGTCAATCAAAAATTAGCTTCAAGCCAAAATAAACAAATGAGTTCATCATTCTCAGTTGACCTCGCTGTCGACCAGAATGATGGCTTCCAATGCAAATTATTTTATATATATATATATATATAATGAATAATGTCCATAAGCCTAAATTGGACACGCTCAGTTAAAAATGCAACCTCGCAAGTACTACAAGGGTTCATATAATTGATTTGCTAAAATGTTAAGTCCAACTCAACGATGATAGTCAATGACAACGTCCAGTGCCTAATTGCTAAATGAATTTCTAAATTGACTACTTACTAGTTTGAATTTAATTCCTTGATTAAGGGATTAGGTTATATGGCTTCACTTTTGAAGCTAAATTATTTACATCGTCATTTATCAACAATTAACATTCGACTAGGAAAAACACGTTAAAATGAAGGCACAACAAACTATACACCAATCGATCAAAACCAAAATTTTATAAAAACTAACAACATCAATCCAACAAATTTAATACATTTATTTAATTGCTAAAAAACATTTACAAAGAATGCGTCGTAGGGTGACCACATACATATAGAAAATTACTTCAGTAATTACTCAACCCTGTGCCCTCAGTTCAAGCACTTTGAGTACCCTTATCAATTACTTGATCGAGTTGGTCGCTTGAGGGGATGATGACCACCACAGGACTATCTAATTTTTTCTCAGGCACAATGGTAGAAAGTAGAACAATAGCAGATGTTGGTTGGGATGGCCTTGCCTCTATGACCAGAAAGATACTTCAAGGAGAAGGAAACAAATCAGCAATGTTGACTTTGCCATCACAAATCTCAAACGCAAAGTCATTCGCAAAGTTACACTTTTTTGCCACCTCAACAAGCCTTTTTTAGGCATCTAAAATAGGCTTGACCATAGGAGCAACTATAGTCCCCTCCTTTACAGTGACCTCGTTGGGGTCAAGGTACATCCTTAACTACTCGTCCAACATTAGATTGAGACACCCCTTATCCTCCGATCAGAATTTATAACCCAAATACTTCAGCTACTGGACCACTTTGTTGAACGCATCCTTGGTGTCGTTAAGAGAAAAGATGATGCTCACATCTTGAAACATCGAGCATAACATGAACTGCTGCACAATCTCTCATCACATTAGAGCAGCTTCCTGTAAAACTCATCCCTAGCATCCTACAGGACTATATTATACCTAGTTGCCCAACCAGAATCATAATATTATTGAGCATCTAGTAAGCTAGTAGCTCGTCCATTTTGATCTTTTCGGCAATAGCAATGACGAGCTATATATCATTCATCTTGAGTTAAGCATTGCTCTCTTGAATCTCTTTATTCAGCTGCTCAAGCTATATTTGCACAAACTTGAGCTGAGCCTTTAGTGTCTCATTTTCCCTTCCTGACTGCAACTGATCATGATTGCCTAATGCCAGTTTTGACCTCCTGTAAATATGTTGGCCTAAATGGCTTACCTACTAAGAAAATACTTTTGTGGGCAAACAAGCTACACTCGACTAGCAAGTATTACTTGACCAGGCACTTACCATATTTGAATGATATGCTAGGGCTCTCAACATAGCATCCTGGATCAAATTTATGAATTTTTTTCTGGTCAAACGTAAATAAGCTGGTCATCATCACCTTTAATGGCACATCCCCAATCAACCCTATTGATAACATTGAGTATAAGTTGTGCACAGCTATGGGCACTTCAATGCCAAATTGAGGAAATGGCAACTTGGGGATCTGAAACAATAGGTTATTTTCTTGCCATCCTAATAAATCATACCACTCAATTATCTTATCCCCTAAACCTTTATTTTTCCCTAGCCAAACTCGACCAGATCCTGAATGAATATATTAGGCCAGGTTGCGGTTAAATTCCTAGGCATCTCGATGTCACCTATCCATCAACCTTTAGGAATGTTGAAACCCCCAGGCGCTCAAACATAAAGATACCATTTTTTTTACTCTTAACCTTGGGAGGACAACAGAGTGACAAGAAACTTATGGCGAGGTTGAGCGGTAAGATAATAGAAGCCCAACTCGTTGGTGCTACCCAACATTTAGGGCATGGAAAGATGAAAAAAGTTGGAAAAGTTTGCAAAAGTAGTTGGCTAATCAAATATATGCATTAGAATAGCAAAGCTATATATAGTCGAAAAATAATTTGCCAAAAGTTGGGTTATATAGACTTGTAGGCCTGCTAATAGGTTGATTATTGGTTGAGTAAGAAAAAATCTAAGTCCATACCTAAAGGTCTCCTCGAATACAGTTATGCATCCGCTAGGAGGTTGATGTATCCTATTAGTGGATCCAGGCACTATTAATTCATACTTGGGAGGAATGTGATAAAGTTGTCTACGGTAAGTAAGTTTGATAGGGGTAAGTTTAGAAATTATCTCACTATAGTGGTCGGTGGTGAATAGTTAACCATGAAATACTGGTGCCTGACTTAGCCCAACATTGCCCCTAGCACTGCGATTGCTACTTAAGCTATTGGATGTCGAGTTGTCACTACTAGAGCTACTCGACTCCTTAGTCGAATCGCTCTCCCCACCAGGTTGAGTTTTATCAGACCTAGTAGCCTCATTATCACTCCTCTGACTACTCGCACCATCATATGAATGCAGCATGATTAAGCAAATGATATATTTGAATTAAACTTTTGAAAGACTTACACGATTTTATAGAAGTCTAAGGCAGGGAACAATCGACAAAAAGCATGATAAATGGGCAATTTGACCTAACAAAAAATTGTAAAAGTAAAAAATAGAGCTTTTAACCACACATATTTATAATCATCAAAGCGTGGGAACCTAAACGGCTGTAATAATAGCATAGCCATTATTTGGTACTTATTTGAATTCAAAAATGGGGAGAGATGGGGACTCATGATAGGGGATGGCCCAATAGGCTTAGCCCAATAGCTATTGATCTAAAAATAGGGTGCGAGGTAAAGTAGCCTAATTAGTCATTAGGCCCATTTCAGGTTTTAAGTCTAACCTTGTGGTCGACCTAGTTCGACCTCTCATACCCTTTCATGTCTGTTCTCTTGGCAGCATTGGAATCTCTTGACTAGGACACTGGTTGAGCATAGTTGGTCGACCATCCTAATAAGAGAGCACGGAATCGTTGATTGTCGACCACACCCCAGAGCCAACTCATAGTTTAGATTGCATGCCAGATATGTAACATACCTCTACATTAATGGCGTATGCCACTTCAGTACCACTTATCCTGCTATGCTAGACAGAAGGCACACCACCCACATACTATTTAGTCTTGAGAAGTTAGAAATGAAGCTACTTAGAATAGTACAAAAATAGGGGAATACCCAAAAGTTTCCATGCAAGGGCAAGAGCCCTTTCTACGTGTTAAAGGTATCTCAAACAAATCAACCATTTAAAGAAGGCTACAAATATCCCGTTGCTAGCCTCCCATAAGGTATGCCTTTCTATATCCAAAAGTCCTCGCTCTGCTGCTCGGTTATTTGGTCAATCCCATACTGACTTAAGCGTTAGAGTGCTTTAGCCGAAGGCACCTCAACTAGCCTGACGTTTGTTGTTGATTGCAAAATTTAGCCCCTACATATTTGGAGATCACTCATTCGACCACACTTAGATTAATTTACCTAGATTCCAACCCGACTCAATTACTAACTGTTTATACCCTCCTTAATAGGTCATTGAGGCTTGTGAAAGATCACCTTCAAAATGTATGTCCTATTACCTGAAATCATATTTCTTTTTTATTCTTATAAATACTTAAACTATATTTGGATTTGTGTTGTATGTTTTGTGTAAAATATTTTAGAGAAAAAATTTATTTATATTTTGAGAGTAGTTAGAAATTATTTTGAAGTGAATTATATATTTGTTTTTATTTTGAGAGAAAATAATTTTTTTTTTATAAATGTCAAACTATTTGAATTTTTATAGGATCGCTGGTGGTGGTGATAAGATTTTGAATTGATCTTTTATATGTATATATGGAATAAGTGGGAGATGTATATATATTTTTGTAATGATTGATTGGTCATTATAAAAAGTGATGGGGGGTGAGAGTATTCCAGGATTTTGAAGTTTATTTTGAGGGCATTCTGAACTAAAACCCAAAACACATAGATCACATTTGGATAATTGGATTTATCTTGCCATGATGGAAAACATTGCGGCAAATAAATCCAAACAGTGGCTCAGTTAATGATTCATTTTAAGAATATTGTAAATTTTGTGATTAAAAAAAATTAAAAGTATTTTTTTTTAATTCCAACAAATTCTTTCTATTTGTACGAAGGACTTGAGTTAAGCCATGGTATTTACAACCATAATTGCTTGTTTATTCAGAACATATTTCTATTATTAGGGTTATTCATGTTGATTGGTCAATTGTCTTATCGGTATCGTTCTTATATTTTTATCGATCAATTATTTAAGCTTGCAATTTTAGCAAGTAAATAAAAATTTATCATCTTAAAATCACTATGTCCATCCAAAACCCTCATTTCACCGTATTTTGTTAAATTAACCTTGGAATTGGTCATTTCTTAATTCATAATTGAAAGAAAATGATTAATTGATTTTACTTTCATTCCTTCTTCGTACAAGCAACAATCAATCCCCGCAATCGTATTTTCACAAAATTAAAGAATAAAGATTCCTAAATAAATAAATGGATTCTGTATCTACAATACTTGCTCGTCATCAATAACGACTTTACGTTTTAATAAATCGATAATCATTTATCCAAAAACGATGCAAAAATAACTATAGCAAAAAAAAAAAAATTACAAAAAAGTAAAGAAAGAGAGTGAAAAAAAAGTTAAGGTGGCTAGTATTTGTCCTAGCTTGAGAGTAGAGTGTCGTTTCCAGTTATACAAAATTACTTGCCTTTGAAGCCGGCGTGGCACCTGCTCTGCGTATTTCTATTTTCACTTCAATTGTCAGACCATAAATTTTTTTCAAGTACTGTTAAGCTTGCAAATGCCGTGGTTTCAAACAGCATTTATAATTCTAAGAGGGTTTGACCTCGTCAGTTGTCACGAACTGGTTTATTCTTGGGGTCCTTGCTTCCATAAATAGGTTTCCTGTTTTGGATTGTTTGCTATTAATGGCAGAATTTGACGATTCTTTGGGATCGAGTCTTCCTCAGGACACGTGAAATCACACTGTGTTTAAATTATTATGCCTAACTTTTTACAAAATAATTTTTCTTCCTCTCTTTCCAATCCGTCTGACAAATTTCCAAATCGATCCTTAATAATATAAGGACTTAGCAGTTAAGAATTTTATTTATTCTCAAATTGAAAAGTTTTTGGATAAGGTACAGACTATAGATAAATATACTTATTTTATTTTTATACATGCTGATAAATAAAATGTAATTTTAGAAGAAATTAAAATATCGAGGAAAATGACTTTTCTCATCTTGTTTAAAATATATCAATTAATTTGTTACCAATGAGAAGTCCATACAACGTACACGTCTTCAAGAGTCAACACTTCAATTATACAACTTGATAGTATCAGACGGGGCCCAGATGAATAAATGCATTAGCTTATATGAGTTATTTTTAGTTATTTAATTTTAGATTAATAGCTAACCAGTTTTAATTATTTGTAGCACCCATGTCACAGCTTAGTGTTCTATGACGAAAGAGAGGGGGTAGGGATAAATTAAAGAAAGTCACTAGTACTTAACTTATTCACATTTTAAATTAAATGTACAAGATGAGGTGAGCCAATTGAGCTTGAGTTCTCCTACATGTTGAGCCGAAATTTAAACATATGCTATCAAAAGCTTCCCAACAAGTCCACAACCCAACTGTTTTCTTTTTTCTTTTTAAATTCTTATTTAAATTTTTATTTTTATTATTAACGAAATTAATAATACTATTATGTTATTAATAATGAAGTGAGATTTATTGATAATTTTATGCGCCAATGCTAAGTTAAAAATATTAATTAACATAAAATTACAACAATATTGTTTTTACCGAGAATTAATATACATATTGAATATTATAATACAAGAAAAATATATTAAAATATATTTTATAACATATATAAAACAATACTGATGATATTTAACAATAGAGAAAAATTAAGAAATAATAATATTGTTTATAATAATACAAAATAAAGTAAATATTTTTTTTAGGTGAGCTCGAACTCAAGGTAGTTTAAATAATTTTTAATTAGATTATTTTTGTTTTAGAACTTAGCTTGAACTCAACTTGTTTGTATTTTTACAATTATTAAATTTAACTCAAATTTATCTAAGATATTAAAATGAACTATCGACTTTCTTGATGGTCCATTTGTAGAGCAGAAACAAGATCCTCTCTCAAAGGCGAAATTTGTGTGTGACAATTCGTCTGATTAGCATGCTGGACCAATGAGAAAGGTTTGAATGATGTGGAAGCTAAGCTGTTGACCCATTTTTCTTCCATAATTGATGATTAAAAAAATACTCACCAAAATTAGTGATCATTTATTACAGTAGATAGCTACACTATTTAATTTTTGAATAAACATACAATTAGTTTGTCTTGACAATTTGAAAATTTACTATGTTATTTAACCTTACTCAATTGGATTTGAAAAAAAATGACTAATTTAATCATTATACTTAATAAAATAGAAGTTGAATAATCAATAACACCAACACACTAATTATAACTTTTAGAAAAAATTAAACAAAAGGATCGGATTGGACAGAGATTATTTTGAAAAAATCATTAGCAATATTTTAAAAGAGCAAAGAAAGATGACAACTAGAAAAATTATAAAATAACCACATTTAAAATATGGTCAAGGGCCGGGGAAAAACCTGCTCAAATTCTCCACAGACCTGAAAATGGGGTCATTGACATGTTTAGAGTATTCAAGTGTAGAAATGCAGTGTCTGGAATTTGTTAAAAAAGTGGGTAGGTTTAGGTCTTCCAGACAACAAATAAGTATAGTTGGATTTAGTACATCGCAACCGGTCACTTGAGGAGACAGAATGCATGAGTAAAAGCTATAATTCATTGTGGTCAATCAAAACTTATGGTTGCAGAGGTAAATCTAACGATTGAAGAGGGCATAGAGTGAGAGTCCTGTGGAGAGTGAAGACTATTCAAAACTTTTACCATTTGTTTGGCAAGAGAGTATTATATGATATTTTTATTTGTAAATCCCAAGTCAATTGTTTGAAAGATATAAAATAGAAAGGAGATTCAGACTCAATGATTTGTGATCAGAAAAGTTTAAAAAAAAATGATATTTTCAAACTTGTCAATTAATCAAGCATGCAGGTTTTGGTTTGAGGTATAAAAAATTTAAGATATGACATATTTTGTAGTGATTGACAATGATATTTATACTTGATTATTTGTAACACCCCTAACATTTTAATTAGTAAAATATAAAAATTATAATTGTAATTTGATATAAAAAAAATTAGGGTTCAAAATGTAAATAAGAAATGACTTAATTGTAAGGAATCTGAAAGGTTTGGGAGTCAATCTATAAATAAATTGGGCCAACTGGGTCAATGCATGGCACTAACTAGTTGATGGATTTAATTTGAAACTGAGGAAAAATTTTGAAGTCAAATTGAAATTCTGAAAACTATAAATATAAATAGCAACCCCTCCCCTCGCCCCCTCCCCCACAATTTTTTCTTTTTTTATCAAATTCACCAAATGCAACCTCAGCCATCTTCTTCGGCGACTTCCTCTCCGATGCCGGCGAAACTCAAGAAGAATCCACCATTGCACTCCTCTTAGCTCAAGGATCACATCGACACCAACATCTCACGAAGACAACAAGTGGAACAGCCAGAATTTGAGCAAAAAACCTCAGCATGGTGGAGGGTGGTAGATGTGGTGCTTCTGGCAACTTTTGGAGGTAGACTACTGGTGGGTTTTGATAGGCTCATCTAAGAGAACAACCTCATGTCTTCAATTTCGTGAATGGACTAGTGGTGGAGGAGAATTGAGTGCAGCGGCAAGCGGCAGTGTAGAGCGACTCAATTCAATTTTCTAGCCAATTGAGCAGTAAATTGACAACAAAGCTTGAAATTAACTTAGACATTTGATTGTTCATGTCGAGAAGCACTGATTGGTGGTGGTGGTGTGCAACTCCAACAGTGGCGCATGGTTGAACTAGGGGTGGAATCTTCAGCTCACTGTGGTGATCACATGCATGGTGTTTTCTTGTGGTGGTTTTGGCCTTGAAAATTGATTGAATTGGTAAATTCAAATAGAAATGGGATTTGTTAATATTGAGCTTTTGATTGTTCTTGTTAACATATAATTACACGTAGCTTGGTGTAATTGGAATTACATATGAATTAGAACTGAGATAGATAATGCATGGTTGTATACAATGCTAGGTGGAGCTAGATTTGTAAAAATAATACTTAACCATTAATTAATTAAGTTACTTTAGGTGATTAAAATCCTGGCCTTGTGTATAATGATTTATGGGGCTGAGTTATTAAAGATTAGATCATCATTAACTAGATTAATCAATTTAATTATATGTCTAACTTTTGTGTAACATTTTGACTTAATTGTTGACTTAGGACTTAGAATGTTAAACTAGAAAATATTGACATAAGGAATGATCATTGAACCACAACAAATAAATTCCTTATTAATACTATAGCAATATTAACATGATTAGTATGTTACCCTTATGGTATTTTTAGAAGCGAGCCTCTACATATTATACGAATTGGTAAACAACTAATATTAAGATATAAATAGTTTAATTATTGTTAAAAGAATACAATGTAATAATTGTGACATTAAATACATTCTATTGGAAGAGGTGATGAGGAGCTAGGGTCTACAAGGCAGTAGGACAAGGATATCACTTTTTGTGGAAATTAAGGTGAGAGTTTAGCCTTTTTTTCTTTTGGGAAGTGAATGATCTTTGTTGTTTAAATTCTCTGTGTCTATTTGTCTATGCTTGATTGTACATACTTTGGTGCCCAAAACTACTTTTATGTCATCTGTTTTATGTCCCATAACCCCCACAGCCTTGCCAACTTTCCCTGTATGGGTAATGTTACGGTCTTGCCTACCAGCTTCATTTCGTGTTACTAGTTAAATCATTCTACATGTTATTCATACAACCTTACCAACTAATGTTCTTATAGATTGTACTGTTCCATTCAATATGACATACATACTTCTTATCAGTTATTTTGAAATATGTTTTACTATTGGCATTATATTATTTACCCGTGGGGATGCCCATAGGAAGTTTGTTACCTGTAGGGACACCATGGGAAGTTGGGCCTGGGATTAGGTTTGAAAAGACAACCAGGCAAAATAGACCATTGGTGACAGTCTCCCAGCCAGTTCCCACTCATGCTCCTAGCTTGCAAAAAGTTAGAGGTAGCTATCTGCAAGTAGTGGGATTTGGCATGCGGCTGGCCATACCATATGTCATGTTATGACCTATCGAGCTGAGTGCTTGGCTAACGGAGAGATAAGAGGAACTTGTTTATGTTATATTTATTTTTTTTGTATTTGTTATGCTTTGTTCTAGGAGCAATAAGTTTGAATTTGCCAACAGTCTGCTCAATTTTATATGTCATCCATTATATTATATCTTTATGTCATGTCACTACTATTGCTTGTCTTGTTACCCGAGTCTCTGTTTATCATTATTTTGTTTATCGCTAGTCTTACTTTTGACAGTTTCCTCTTAACTATATATCGTACTCTCCCCTCACAAGTCCTTAGGACTTTCCCTATTTTGCTGTTTTCTTATTTCCTTCTCAAATAAGGTTTCATGGGAGATAAAGATTTAAGACATGCTTTAGTGATGGCATGTATATTTTGTAATAAAATAGGCATTATGTAGTTAAGAACTTAGATTTGGCTATTTCCTGACTTGTATTTATCTAACTTTAGAAATGTATGTATATATCCATGAACTTGTTTAGGATGTACCTAACTGCTATGCTTAGACTTTGGGACTGATATATAAATAGTTAAGTAAGTCTAACCTTATCTTTTGATATGTACATGTTTGCATGCTTATGGGTTAGTCTTTTAAATATACCTTCACTGTTATCCTATGAGGTTATTTGGTGGATTTTGGTATCTTCTAGTTATCTTTCTAATTGTGCTTTAAATTTGAACTTGTGGCACCTTAGGTTAGGCCCCACTCCTGGCTAAAGTGCTACACTGTTCAAGTTTATGTATGATGTTAGATTATTATTTTTCATTGTGCATTTAATTTTTCATTATTGCAAGTTAATTTTTTCCATGAGACTGTGAGCTTTTAGTGATTAATAAATTACAAATTAACTAGTTTGTTCATAATTAAATTGATTTGCACAAATAAATCATGTGCTTAAATTTAATCAAATATTTTCTTTATTTACTCTTAAGTAATGTACCTAGGCAATAATTATATGAGAGTGTGGACTTGTTACAATTGGTAAGGAGCTCTTGCAATAGCTAGTAGAAATAGAGGTAAAACCCTAAACCAAGTGTAGTGTGTAAATGAGAAGAATATAACAAAGAGAGAAGAAGTGAGAAGAAGAAGTGGAGAGAGAGAGAGAGAGAGAGAGAGAGAGAGAGAGAGAGAGAGTGCTAAACATGAGAAGAAATAGAATAAGAGAAAGAATTTGAAAATTGCATTAAACTTTGTCAGCTGATTGATTATTACAACTAAATGCTATATCTAAAAGTAACTTGGCTAATGAACTTTGTCATCATCCTAGACATTTATTAGACCCTATCATTATGTGACATTCACCTTTCCAGCTCAACTAATTTAGTTTAAGGGAATCTCATCAAAATAGCATCGTTTAAGCACAAATAATGTCCTTACAACTTATAAAATCACTACTACAACTTTAAGAAATACATTTAGCTAAAAAGGTTGTTGTTTTGGAGGAAACGATGCCATTTCATTATAAGTGCTAGATAATAAAAAAAAAAGGGAAAACGTAGTCACATTTGTAGCTCATGGCTGGACTTTATCTTCAATCTCTGAAGCTCATAACATGACTCTATAGTCATGAGCAAATTGATTATTTTTCTTACTAAAATATAGTATAATTATTTTAGCTTACAGTAAAGGCACATTTGATAAGGAATGTGGATATTAGCAGCGATTGTAATAGCTTTAAGGTAAGTGAGATTGGATTATTTATTACACTATTTGATATGGAAAATTCCCCATTGATTAGTCACCACTATAGTTTCTCATATTTGATTCTCAAGTATTTCTTACAAGCTATTATTTTTTTAGGACAAACTTGCCCCCGTTAAGAAGGTCCAAGTCAAACATAATTCTCTCTTCACTTCTATTCGACCTCAGACCAAATATCCTATTCTATTTAATGCCAAATTAGCTGTAGAGAAAACCCTCCTCTATATGTTTCCACCCAAAATCACTATGCAAATCTTTCTCCATAGCATCGGTGGTCTTTGCTGGCCTTTGTTGCAGTTGGGAGAGACAAAAGCTTCCACACATACTGTGTACAACATCAAACACTGAAGGTTTCTATTTTTTTCACTATTTTTACTACTCATGAAAAAACATGCTACCGAAGATGTTCATTATATTTTTAAAATTTTTCCATATCTAGTTGGTCCTAAAATTCCTGAAATTGGTAGAATTTAGCAACTAGCAATGAATTAGATCCATATTCTCACCAAAAATAAGAATGTTCTAGTAATTAATATAACAGTATTATACCTCATAACAGAAGTCCCATGACCAAACTATTAAAACAAGAACATCAGAATGTTCACTTTGATTTACATGTTGGGATGTATTTTTTTGAATTTTTATAATTGATTGAGCTTTTCAAACATAAACACTATTTTGGGTTTCCAAGTTGATTTCATTCTTGAGAAAGGTGTGTGAATGTTGTTGTACTTGATATTTATAACAAAGCAGTTTGGTGCAATGTTGTGACTTCATACTGTTATTTGGTTAGTACAGACATGTTGGAATATGATTTCATGCTGGTATTATATGTAATCGATACTTATTGCTTTTACAACTTAGATTTATCTTAATATGATCTGATAATTTGTTGATTTTGGTAAACCAAGCCAATAAAGAATGAATCTTAAATACCTATTTGGTTATGCTCATTCACCTTAGAAATAATGCTTACATATTTTTATATAAATTTTGATTATCCCGTTCTAGCTCATAATTATATCCATAAATATGTTATGTTGTGTGTTTATCCATCATCGGGAATGAATTTTTGCGCTTAGGATGAAAATGTGTTATATATTTCACATTGCTTAAAATTGTTTGTAGAGGGCAAAATTCTAAGGTCATTTCTTTAATGCCCATATGGTGGAGGTCAAATGGTGCTTTGTTAATCTCACACAACATAAAATCCTGGCAAGTGGTTTTACAAATGTCCCAAGAGAAATAATCACAATGGCACTTCATTTGGTGGAATGTGTATCAGAGGGTCCCATGGCAGTATTCACATGGGGACAATCCATCATAGAAAACATATTCACGGCCTCTCAATCCAGGTGCCTCTGTTCAAACTCTATCAAATTGTAAAGACACAAAGACACATGAAAATGGATGCCTTAACCATGCAAAGCTAAGTGAAAGTTCTGCAGCTCAATCGATTCATAACATTTTTAATCAATGGCTTGAGATATTTAATCTTCCAAATCATAACATGAAATCTGCAATGATCTTTGGTGTTGTGTTAGATGTGGCTGCGTTATTATTATTGCTTTGGTTGGTCTATTGGTGGGCTTGGTGATTGGAAAGCTGTTGTGTAATGACCTTTGTGTATGCATAGTTAATCATGCAAATATGAATCTAATACAACTTTTTAATCAAGTATGGACCTATGGGGACCATATATAACTTTCATAGTTTATGTTTATGCTTTCTTTAATCATGTAAGTACTATATTAGTACTTCAAGGTAGGATGTAATGCTTGTTTTTCATTCTTCTTGGCTACAAACTAGTTGTGAGGATGCGCTGTAGAGGTGTATCACTTGAGGCATTAATTTCCTTTTATCATCTGCAACAAAAATAATACTAACCTACATGATTTAGGTTTTGCATGTATATATATGGAACTCAAGATATAGATTCTGATGATCATGTAAATCAATCGAATGAGAATTATATTGATTGGTTGGATTTGTGTTGTTAAATTGAATTAATTGCATCTAGATATTATAATAGATAAGCTTGACATGGAGTTATTTGTATATGTCACTTGAAATGTAATTACATCCCAATGCATTAATTGAGTGAAAATTGGGACTATTGATGACTACAACATTATTTTTCAAATGAGTCAACTAAAATGATACGTGTCTACACCCTTATTTGTTTTATAGCACATTAAGTATAAAATATTGTAATTGAAACAATTTTGGTACTTTACGAGCTAGTAGCAGTGACCTGGTGTAGTGCTTGAATAGCTTCTTAACTAAGTTGGAACGAATTGGTATTATGATCAAATAAGATGTAAAAATCTTTAAAGTTTTCATTAATTGTCTTTATTCTTTAGGCTTTACTTAGTCTACTTTTGGACTACTTATCACAATTATTTATATCTAATCATTGAATATGAGGACAAAACATATGTTCATAATTATCTTAAGTTTACTTTGATTAGTTGGCTTTTTAGACTAATTATCTCAAGATATAAGGTGGTATATTAATTAAAGATAAAGAAAAAGTAGAACAAAAGTAATAAAATATACGTCTTTAAAATAAGTTACTTCATGTCAATGTGAACAAAATAAGTCTTAATTTTGTAAAATGAAGTGAAAATAAAGCTTAATTAATTGCAATGAGAGGAAAGGACAAAATGATCGTGCTCCAGTAATACAAGTGTCAATATAATAATTTTTTCCTAAGAATGATTACTTCAACTAATGTGTTACTAGATGATATATGGGCCAAAGTACTACTTCACTAGCCAATGTTGCTAGTAAACAAAAAATATGCCTATGAAAAATAATGCATTTGAATCTTTCAACCCAGCATTTGAAATGTTTTATTTTCTAGAATCTCCGCATGCCTTTTGTAGCCTTGCACCACTTGCCTTATCAAATTCATGTGACTCTGGTTGCCTATTCTGTCATTTTATCTATCAAAATAGACAATTGAAAAATAACTCAATGAAAAGCAATGCTTTGTGTCACTTCAATTGAAATAGAGATAATATGAAAAACTCAATATCAATTTAAATATACGCATGTGGCTTGGCCTTGGAATGTGTATTAGGTATATAAGTTTTCTCATTTCTATCAACTACAAAAAAATTCTATTCAAAAATCTTATGGCTCCAAGAAATCCTTGAAGTTAAGAACGTGTTTTGTACGTGGCACCATTGGTCGAGCAAATTGATAAAGAGTTCATTAGCTGACTAGTGGAGTATGTTCGAATGGATGGGAGATCTCTCAGCTCTGCCGATGTTGCTATCATTCTTTCATGCATTCATTCTAAAAAAGTAAAGTTCAGGACCAACTTCAATTATAAAGATATGAGAATGCATTTTAAGAATTTACAGTAGAGGTATAACATGTGTAGGTTTGTAATTTATCTGACCTCAATTAATTACGACAAGGACCACAATATAGTGACTATCGAAGCTTTTATCTGGAACTATTTTACCATAGCAATATTTACTTTGTGCATAATATTAAATATAATTTTTTTTTGCATATTAAATGGTTGGCTACTATTAACAACTTCTAGTTGTATCCCTTAGCTTTGTAGAAATATTCAATATTGGAGGCATACATGATGAAAGGAGAGGCTCAATGGTTAGAATTATGTGAGATCTTTAGTCCATCGAAGCTGATTAACCTTTTTGGAAAGTTGGACATAATTCAAATTTATGATAATAGTTGATCTGACCCAATTGAGCCTGTGAATAACAATGTCACCCTACTGATGGCTAATCCTACATATGTCAATATGGACCCTTTGACATCTTCTTTATGGAGTAATCTAGACTAAGTCTATGGCCTTGATGATACAAGTCATGACTCTATGAAGTTTATAAATCCTATTTCATCTTCAATTCCATGTACCAATCCATTCTTCAAGGGATACGATGGCTTGGGGACAGAAGAATATGACAAGAAAATATATGGAATTATGAACCCTTCCCCAATTAGAGGTCCAGCAACCCCTTATACATCTTCCGCCAACACACCTAAATGCCATGGCAAGAAGTGAGGTTTGTGTTTCCAGTTTGAGCATGTTGTTTGCTCTCTTACCAATGCATTATTTTTATTATAATCATAGTTTGTGTTTATGTACCCCTATACCCTATTACTTGTTTGTTCAAATAAATGGCATTAAACATTAATGCTCTATAGCTTAGTGTTAGCCATGATGCTACTACTTTTGTGGTCCTTATGTATCCTAACCCGATGTGGTTGTCCTCAAACTTTTGGCAAAGTTATTTTACATGTTTCAAACTTATTAAATTGGCTATGGTTTTTTTTCCTCCTCATCCTCCTCCACCTCTCTCTCTCTCTCTCTCTCTCTCTCTCTCTCTCTCTCTCTCTCTCTCTCTCTCTCTCTCTCTCTCTCTCCTTTTACCAACACTTTGCATATAAAAGATTTTGACCAATACAGAAAAAAAAAATTATCACTTCTACAACAACAAAATATTAGTATTTGTTTAATAAAAGAAAAATTGATGAAGATGGATTATTTCCAATCCTGAGATCACTTATGATTTTTGGGTAATTAATCATAGATGCCAAATTTGTTGTTCCCATCCCAATTTATAACATTTAATCAATTTACTTTTCCATTACACTATAAGGAAATAAACTTTGGTACATTGATTTCTAAAATTACATTGTTTTTATATGCATCTTAAGGTACCATCACAATCTACCTTAAACACCATCACAAAGTATTGTTATTAATCTGATAAAAAATTTTGTCTTAGGCACCATAAAAAAATAAATTATTGCTCGGCAATTCCCAAGAAATCTATTGGCTGTGATATATAGAACCAATTCAAAATGAAATTAACACATCTTCCATCCCTATTTTACTCAAAGAGTCGGGTCTAGACATGTAAATTATGCATATTTCAATTGACTAATCAAATGGAGAAAATTAAAAATCTTAGTAACAAAGGCCAATATATAAGAGAACAAGTTCTCAATCCAATTGTTGGCAAATTTATATGCCACAACGGAATTGAAGGAACTACATAAATGCAACATATTGCATATAAGAATACAGATATGAGACTTGGGGCATAGCAGGAATTTATGACAAAAGGGTACCGCAACAAATATACCCAAACAACACATACATTGGAATTTACATGTGTTTATAAATATCATACTTCAAAATAACTTCTATCACAAGCTAATTAAACAACATAAACACATATTTCCATAAAATGATATAATAAAAAATAACAAAGACCAAGAAACAATCATAATTAATCAAACGAGTTTAAGTGCAGAAAAATTATGCAAGTCATGTTATCCTCAAGGGGCAAGCTATTAACTTTTTTCATTCTAGCATTTGTATTGCCAAATAACAAAGAGTAACACCGATTGACCAATAATCAAATGAGTTATGTTGCCTTAAAAAAATGTGTCCAATAAATTTATGCTCATTTGCCTAGCTAATGGCTAAGCAACAAAAAACATATGATACAAACATCACATAGAATCAAATCAAACTTAACGTAACTATAGATATTGCAACAATTTGAATACAAAGCCAGATGTAGCAGAAAAAATTCTAGAATCATGAACATAGGTCTAATTGCAAATCGTAAGAGGAACTCAAGATAAAAAACTAGAAGAGCTGCGGTTATAGTGCAGTTTAACCAACAAAAGTTCATTGTTTCAAAAGATGAGTTCGAGGTTGGTAACACCAAAACACTCTTTCAAGTTCTACTAAAACATGAACATTGAGTAGCAACAAGAAAAATATCGCCTAGTTTGAGTACAAAGTTCCATCTAGTAGTATATGCACAAAACGAGCTCTTACCTCTTTGTTTATCCCTCAAAAGGTATCCATGTACATTTAGTTGTATGTCAGATGATGAGTAACAGTGATATGATCATCCAAAGACAAATCTAGAAGCTCAACAAGTGCTTGAAATGAAGATGATCTCATTGAGGAGTCTAAGTTGGCAAACAGAGGTAATGGTTGCATTCAACAATATTTCCAAGGGCAGTCTTTATGTCTTCTAGCAGCGTCCCCATTATCTTCTCAAAGTCAATATTACATGGTTCGGCCCTTTTTTTCTTCTTAGAGAAAGAATATTTTTTCTTCAAACCTGGCCTGGATAGGGGAGTGACAGAAATGACATCATTTTTAGTAATATTTTTGGTGGTAAATCTAGCAACTGTCTCGACATTCTCAGCCGACTTTTCTCCATCATATACATTAGAACCATGTAACAACTTTTGAACAATATCATCCACATCAAATGATTGCTCACTGGTTGCCCTATTGTTTTTCAATTATCTCAAGCTAACTATTGTATTAGAGATGCAGTTCTTCCCCTAAGCTTTGTTGCATTAGGTTACACCTAGTCAACAAGGAGGTCAACATAAGCACTCTTTGTATTTTCATCGAATAAATATAAATGCGTATCTAAAATAAATTGAACTTCACACACACACACACACACACACACACGCACATATATATCTAATGTATTCAACCCAAACTAATTTGAATTCCATAATTATTATATGCATTGTGGGGTTCATAGTAGCTCCACCACCTCCACTATAACTGAGTATACCTTTTAGAGTAGAATATATCTTTTCTCACACCTGCAAATTTGATTTTATATGTTTCACTAGGATATAAAATACAAGGGAATTTCTTGCCCATTATAGATTCCAGTCACCATGTAATCGCCTTTAAATGATCTACCACAATGCCAACCACTAGCCAATAGCCACTTCAGTACATTTATTAGAGCCTCATCTCTTGATATGTCCAGAAACATCATGGGGTAGATGCTACTTTACTTGACCTATCCATGCTGTGTGAGTGGCATCCAAATTGTGCCATAACCTGTGTCACTAATAATTTTAGTTTAAAATTCTCATAATTAAATAAAATATAGATAATTTAAAAAAAAATAAAATATAGATAAATATTTTCAACGTCATAGTTCATTCTATCACATTTAAATTAATCACACAGGTGCATATCAAAAAAATGAAATTCAAGTAATGCATTTTAAGTCATAGAATAGGTAAATCATTAGAGTTATATAAGAAAAATACATATTTATCTGTCAACCAAACCACAAAAATTTACTTTAGAACACATATTCAATCCCTAAAACACCATGACTTTACCCAAAAGGTGTCGAATTAACAAAGTTAAAAAAAAAAAGATACTATATTACAAGAACATAAAATCCCACACATAAGTGGCCATTCATTTTCAACATATTTCATCCTATCGATAGGACATAATTATTAAGACATATAATGATCCCTTTTCCAAGATTGGTTTATATTGGTGGCCAAGTTATCACGCCAATAACTCCATTTGGACGCGCTCTCAATTATGTTAATATGGTCAAAATCCACTGTTTAGAGCCTTCACGACCATCCAGTACAATAGCCTCAAATGGATCAACAGCCATCTAGGAAGGAATGTAATTGTGCAACAATTCACAAGCCAATATTATCATATTTTGAGTCTTGATTGGATAACATGTAGTGCTCCTTAAGACAACACATCAATCCTTCAGTAGTCCAAAAGCCCTCTTAATAACATTACACATCCTATTATGCTTTATATTAAAATATTCATGGGGATTTTGTGGTGCCAGCACTCTGTCACTCTAAACATCAAAGTGGTATTTGATGCCACGATAAAGAGCAAAAACCCTTCACAATTGGTATAGCTAGCATCATTTCCTATTAAATAAAAAAAAGACAAAATCAATATGGTTAGTTTATATCCATGTAAATCGAACGATATGTAATACATAACTGGACATTCCAACATGTACTTTTGGGCTTGGCTTATTAACAGTTGCAAGTAACACCTCACTATCCACAATAAAGCCCTCACATTTGACAAGAACATAAATGAAATTCATTTCATGGTTGTAAACACCTAGAACATTCAATATAATTTCACCTTTCCTAGACCTATAATGTGTTTGTTGGTTTGCTAACACCTAAACCAACATATATGTACCATCAATGGCCCCAAGATAACCCTACAACAACAAAACAATAATTTCAAATAGATAGCCGTCAAAATTTTTAGTAGACAAAACTTCAACTTTGGTTTTTTTAATATTACCTTAAAGCATCTCCAGGTTTCATTCATATAGTCATCATCAACGAGTTGAGGATCGACTAAGAGTAGTGGAATAATTTTGATAACTACTTTAAGATACTATTTGAAATACTTGCTAATTATGTAATCGAATCTTTTAAAATTATTTTTCACAATCATATTTTTCTAATGATGTGCTAAGATAGACAAAGAAATGGTTACTTTCTCAGGAATGCTAACAAATTTTTCATGGTGAAGCCCCTTACATGTTCCATCAAATAACAAAGCCTCTAAAGGCACTTTTATCTAGTAGTGTCAATGGAACGGTGCGAGGGCAAAGATAGTCTCCCTGCCCCCACCCCCGTGAAGTGAAAAAGTCCCCATCCCCATCCCCGTCCCCATGGGGGGTACCAATCCCCATGAACCTGTGAAGAGACGAGTACCCACAGATACCCATGGAATTATAAGCAAGAATGCAAGATTAATATTAATTTTTATTTTTCAGGGCAAACAAATTCAATTTTAGGGCAAGTTTTAAATTCTCTCAATTAGAAATTAAGCAACAATAACAATATACAAATCTGGTAAGCAATAGCAAATTGCTTCAAGGATGAAATTATAAGAAATGTTAATGATTACCTTTTTGAAGTTTTTGACGGAGGCAATGTCGATTCTATGTGTTAGCTAAGGATAAGAAGAAATCAAATTAACTTCTCAATATGTTGGCTTTCTGGCGTGTTGGCTTTTTGGTTTTTGAAGTATTTCTTTTCAGCGCATTTTTTTACTTTGAAGTTTGGTAGGCATGTGCTGGAAGAATGCAAATGATGAGAGATA
Source organism: Jacaranda copaia (assembly GCA_014898725.1). Classification (NCBI taxonomy): domain Eukaryota; kingdom Viridiplantae; phylum Streptophyta; class Magnoliopsida; order Lamiales; family Bignoniaceae; genus Jacaranda; species Jacaranda copaia. The sequence goes on along the minus strand of JACGDI010001573.1, from coordinate 1,207,798 downwards.
GGTGAGTTGTGGATGTTGGGAGAATGGAGAGGTTGAAAGGAACTAAAAAATACGGCTTGACATATATATAAGGGTAAAGTAGAATTTACATAATTTAAATAGGTAATGAATACTTTTGGGGATAAGTACTATGATCCTTTCTCCCACTTCGTTTAGCAATCATAGACCAAAATTATCCTCATACCCATCCCCATTGGGAGAAAATTCTCCCTGTATCTACCTTATTGTAGGAAATTCTCTGTGGGTACTTACAAGGATAGGTAATTTTAATGTCCCTACTCCTTTCTATATGCAAATTATCCAAACAAGCTTGATCAATGAGTTCCACAATTTCTCTCAAGTGTTTTAATTGATCCAATATCATAGAAATGACACTCCACCTCCAAGGGACTCGACTTCGTCTATCACTCCATCTCCTATAATGTATATAGTACGTATTATAAAGCAAACACATTCAAATCATTCTTCATAGCAAAAATACATAAATCCATATCAAAATATGGATTTTGATAATCCAGTCCATGCGATGTTTTGAAAATAATCCTCAAATGACACCAATTAGTATTGATTGAAATAAAAGGATACCAAAATAAAACCAAGCCCACCATAAACTAAGTCAATCATAGTAGAGAAGTTAATACAATCTCACTACTTATGATATATTCTTTCTTAGTACATTCAAATTTTCAACACAAAAACCTTCACAGATTAAGAAGTAATATCTTGAAGGTATAGATATTACAATATAGGATTTTTATAATTTTTACACAGAACATATATTACATCAAACTTATAAATTATAGAGGCAAAATCTACTGTATGATAGAGTATTAAACTAGGATGACTATTTTACTAGCATGACTAGGGACCTTTACATGTAAGGAAGAAGAAAAAATGGAGGAACACAAATACGAAGATGAAAAGAATATTTTAAACAACACAAAGAAAAACTTTGGATCAGCTCTCTACACATAGTAAACAATAATATATGCTAATCATATTACCATGAATGTAACACAAAATTAAGATGTGTGCTATGCAAAAGCTACTAATAAACAGTGAATAAAATTTCAAATACAACCATAAAACCAAGTGGAATTCGATACTTATAATAAATAGTATTTCGGATAAGTTGTAATCAGTTGTGGCTGCCACCATGACCCACAACATCTCAAATCATCAATAAAAGGATGTGCATAGCACAACAACCTAGAACAAGATGCAATATTGAAATCATAGATATGTTAAATGCATTCTATAAAGAAGAAAAAGGAGAAAAAAATGCTGAATAAATCAAAATTTCCATAAGCATGGCCGATGTAACTCAAAATGGGTATTAGCTTATACAATATAATTGACTTGATTCTTGAGAGATTAAGGGAAATTCATCATTTTTTAGGAGAATTGAGGTTCAATAAAAGATAAATAAGAGTGACGAGTTCTATATACTATTTTTGATATTGGGGTGGAGAGAACTATTCTTATCAAGGGCATAAATGGAATGATGCACGAAAACTCAAAGGTACTATAGACTTTTTGGCACAGTGGTAGATTTTCAATTGAGGTGTGATTAACCCACTCACATGCTACTTGAACAATGGTTAATCTAGTGTACAGTGGTGGGCTTTGGCTATTTTGCAGGCCAGCCCATAGAATCCATCTTCCATATCAAACAAGCGATTGCTCTACATTAGCCTTCACTATTATTGCTATTAGCAAACATCAAATGTCCCCTAAGAAAATAGATAATATATAACAATAAACCTAATTGAAGTCTCATTAGAATGATGAGCACATTACATCATATTTGTTACTTGAAAATGAAGTGGTGAAATTATAATGAGTACTTCAAAATGCAAAGAAATATAAATTTAGTCCCTTAAATTTACTTTGTTGTCTAAGTCATTGTTACTTGTCACATAAAATCCCAAATTTAAGGGACTAAATTTATATTTCTTTGTCTAAGTCATTGTTACTTGTCACATAAAATCCCAAATTGAATCTAATTACACCCAATATGTCACCAATAATGACATTTAGCTTTAATTTTGTGCATTTTTGACATGTAATATTATTTTATTAATCTACTTTTACTTAAAGAAAAAGGATAGTGGACTAGTTAAACACTTAGATCAATTTGAAAAAACGAAAAATTCAGTTCATGATGTTCTTGGAGGAAACTATGAGGTAAAACAAGAGGTAATTTTAGCTTCATTTGCCGTACCTATAACAAATTGCATTTTGCATGTGGTATTTCAGCAAAATGTGACTAGTTAGGTTAAAACTGTTTCTTCATTGGATCAAATTAAGAGAAATAAAATTTGATTTAAAAAAGCATTAGCAAGTGGGATTAAAATCTGAACAAGCTAAGTTATGAGACCCAACTATCTATAATTTAAAAAAAATTAGATGAAAATTAGATAAAAATTTTAATAAAATATATCTAAACGTTTCTAGGATAGTATCCTATGGGGAAGGAAAAACAAAAGAACAACAATCAATTTTAGTGGTGCAGAACAAGACCCTTAATGTGTTGAAGAGAATAGTTAATTCTAGGAATGCTCATTTACAAATCAAAACAATGCTTAATGAATTTCTTTAATTTATTTGTATATTTAATCCTTATTATAGACGAGTTGCCATATGGACCCCCTCCAACACTTTTTACTTTTAGATAATAGATAACTATTTGTTGTTAATAGAAGTGTATTTACATACAAAGCATTTTCAAGACTTCATTACAATTGATGGTAAAGATGTCATCCAATTGATGGTCTATGTCAATAAAGGTTATGCATATGTTGCCTTTTTGGACATGATCTTTAATAAAATGATACCTAATGTCAATATGCTTAAATTAAGAGTGTAGAACAAGATTTTTAGTGATGCTAATGGCACTGGTATTATCACAATGAACTAGAATGTTATGACAATGCAATCCATAGTCAAGTAAAATTTGTTTCATCCAAAGAAGTTAAGTGCAATAGTTACCTAATGACATGTACTCTGCTTCAGTAGTGGAAAGAGCCACTACGCTCTACTTTTGCTACTTCAGCTTACAAAACATTTGTCTAAGAGTTGGAAAATTCCAAAGGTACTTTCGCGGTCTACTTAACAACCTACATAATCAGCATCTAAAAATCCAACAAGGTTAAATTAAGAGGATTTGGGTTACCATAATCTAATATTCTAAACTTCTTGAAGATAGCGAAGTATCCTTTAAACTACTTTGAGGTGGAACTTTTTTGGATTTGCTTGGAATTTAGCACAGAGACTTGTTGGAAAAAGAATGTCAGGTCTACTGGCAGTTAACTATAATAGGTTGCCAATCATCTCTCTGAAAAGCTTTTCATCAATACTTTTTTTATTGGCACATAAGCAAAGTACAGTGTGTGTAGCCATAGAGGTTGGAAGAATGTTGAAGATGCCATGCCAAACTTTGATAAAAGTTTTTTTATATATTTTTCTTGAAAAATAAATATTCTCGAATCACTTTGTTTTATTTGAAGTCCAAGAAAGAATGATAGTTCACCCATTAGGCACATCTCAAACTCATTTGTCATGCACGTTGCAAATTCTTCACACAGAGCACTATTAGTACTTCCAAAGATGATATCATCAACATATATTTGTATTAAAAGAATATTATGAGAAACGTGTTTGATGAATAAGGTAGAATTGATAGTTCCCATTGAAAAACCTTTGAAAGTAAAAAAACCACTTAATCTTCCATACCATGCACGTGGAGCATGTTTAAAACCATACAATGCTTTAGACAATTTATACACATGATTTAGAAATTCTTGACTTTATAAACTGAGGAGTTTTTTGACAAAAACTTCTTCTTAAACAATCCCATTAAGAAAAGCACTTTTAACATCCATTTAAAAAAGTTTAAAATTTTTATACATTGCAAATGCAAGTAACATGCGAATGGCCTCAAGACGTCCTACTAGAGTATAAGTTTCATCATAGTCTATACCTTTTTGTTGAGAATATCTCTTTGCAACAAGTTTAGTTTTGTTCTAAATGACATTACCTTTTTCATCAAGTTTGTTTCGAAAGACCCCTTTAGTTCTAAAAATTGGTCTATCATTCGATTGTTCCATTAGTTGTCATACTTTATTTTTCTCAAACTGTGATAATTCTTCCTTTATTGCTTCAATCTATGACTTATTATTGAGTGCTTCCTTGATATCTGAGGGTTCAACAAGAGAGTAGAACAAGGTTAGAATTAGTTAAATTTGACTCTCATACCTTTGATTTGGTGTTAATTCTTTCTTAGGGATTGCCAATGATTTTGTCTACTAGATGGCTCGATGCACGCTTGAATTTCCTAATTTTTGCTTCACTAATGGCCTCGAAACTTTTCTCAGGAGAATAATTGTTGTGCTCTTCTTGTCTTTTAGAAGTTTCTCTAGTTTATGTAGATTTTGCATTTTGTAGTGATTCTATGATTTGATCAACACTTGCAGATTCTATGCTCAAGATTCTCTTGGCAGCAATAGGGTTAGTTTTATCAAATCTAACATGAATAGATTATTGCATTCTTCATTTTCTCTTATTATATACACAATAAGCTCTATTGTAGCTGGAATATCCAACAAAAATATCTTCATCTAATTTGGGTTCAAATTTTGCAATACGCTTTCGATAATTTAAAATAAAGCACTTATAATTAAACACTCGAAAATATGAAATGCTAGGAATTTTTTCATTCCAATTTCATAAGGAGTTCTTTTCATGAAAGGTCTAAGAAACATACGATTTGCAACATACCATACAGTGTTTATTGCTTTCCCCCCAAAAGAGTTAGGAAGATCAAATTCATTCATCATAGTTCTAGCCATCTCTTGCAATTTACTATTCTTTCTTTCAACTACTTCATTTTGTTAGGGAGTTTTAGGAGCAAAAAAATTGTGTGAGTACCCATTTTCATTATAGAATATAACAAAGCTATTATCATCGAATTTAGTACCATGGTCACTTCTGATTTTACCTATAATGCAACCCTTTTCATTTTTAAGTTTTCTTATAAGTGGAATGAAACAGCTAAGAGCATCATTTTTATGAGCAAGAAATATAATCCATGTGAATCGAGAGAAATCATCAACAATCACGAATATATATTTTTTTCTTCCAAGAGTTTCAATTTTCATTAGACCAAATAAATCCAAATGCAACAGATTAAGAGTTTTACACAATGCAATATCATTTATGGGTTTAAATGAAGATTTAACATGCTTTCCTTTGACACATGCATCACACACTCTATCTTTAATAAACTTGATCTTAGGTATGCCTTTACCTAATTCTCTTTTTGCAAGATGATTCAACAGATTCATATTTGCATATGTTCTAGTCTCCTATGCCATGTCTAATATATTTCATCAACAGCAATGAGACATTCAACATTTTGATCAGACAAATTATCAAGATTAATGCAATATATGTTGTTTTCACGAGATGCAGTAAATATTATCTCATCCTCTTTTAAAACAATACAGTTTATAGGTTGAAACTGTATCTTATAGCCACTGCCACAAAGCTAGTTGATGCTTAGTAAGTTATGTTTGAGTGCTTCTACCAACCAGACATTTCCTATGGTTATACTGGTTCTTTTTTCAATTGTTCCTCTTCTAACAATTTTGCCTTTGGTGTTATTAGCAAAAAGGACATTTCCTCCATTGAAGTGTTCAATGTTTAAGAATGCTGGTTTGTTTTCAGTCATGTGTCTAGAACATTTGCTGTCCAGATACCATTTTTCTTTGGAATATGCTATCTCTGTTGTAGTAGATGCTATTTTTCTTTGGAATATGTTATCTCTGTTGCTTCCTGCAAAATAAATTAAGCTATTATTTGGTACCCATGACTTGTTGGATCCTTCTATGTTAGATTTCAATACCCAAACAAACTTAGTTCCAATGTCCCTTTTTACGGGGCATCTATATGCAATGTGTCTAGTTTTTCCACATGTATGACATTTTCTTTTACTGTATTTTCATAGAAGGGTGTTCTTATTTTTTCATGAATTTCAACCTCCTTTTTCCCTTTAATTGTTCTTTTCATATTGTAATTTTCTTCCAACAAAAAAGTGTTTTCCTTTTCTAGTTCTTTATTCAGTTTGACTAATCTATTTCTATCATCAACACCTTTCTTTAGAATCTTATTGTAGTTTTCAACAAGTTCAAGTTTTTCATTGTAGATTATTTGAATTTGATCCTTAAGAAAGCTAATTTCATTATGCAACTCAATAATTTCATCATGACATCTTTTATGCATGCTAGATGGATAAGAGCTTTCACATTCATATTCAAAGTTACTGGAATGAATTTCAAAATGAAATGATACCTGATTGTTTGCCATAATGCAATTATCTTCATTATCAAATTGTCCAAAATCTAAATCATCCTGGATTATAATCATTGCCTTTTGTTTTGTTCTCTTCTTTGTTTTGATGCTCATATTCAACTTTTGATATTCTAGCTGTTTGTGTCCAATCTATTGACATTCGTGGCAAATGATCTGTTATGACTTCTGCTACTCATAGTTATTTCATCTGGTACTTCCTTTGGAACCACGTCTAAAATGGGTTTTTATCTGCATAAGTTGTTTTAGTCTTCTGGTTATCATTGCAATTTTATCATTTATAGATTCCTCATTTAGATCTTTCTCTTCTGCAAAGTGTTCCATGTGATTAGAACAGAAAGCAATGCCTTTTTTTAATTTGTTGTCAAAGCTCTCTTCTTTGGTCAGAATGGTAAGTTCATGATAAATAATAGATCAAATCAATTGTCCCATAGCAAGAGTTTTCAGATCCTTTGCTTCCTGGATGGCAGTCACTTTGGGCATCCATTCTTTTTGTAAGGAGTGTAAGATCTTCCGCACATGTTCACTTTCTGGTGTCATTTTTCCAAGTGCAACCTCTGGATTGATAATATTCATGAATCGGGTATACATCTGGCCTATTGATTCTCCTATTTTCATGGAAAACAATTCATATTAATGAGTTAACAAAGTAATTCTCTCTTGTTTTACTTGTGAAGTTCCTTCATAAGTAATTTGAAGTATGATATACATTTTTTTTGTTGAGGAACATATGCTAACATGATTACACTCTTCTTTGACCAAAGCACACGAGAGGATGTTCTTTGCTTTTGCGTTCATGGATAAGATTTTCTTATCCTTAATAGTAAGTTCTTTTGGTGCTTTTGGGATCATATCTTTATTTGTTGGAATGAGTGGCCCATCAATCACAATGCTCCAAGGGATCATAATCAAGTGCAATAAAGAACTCTTCAATTCTGTTCTTTCATGTTGTGTAGTTCGTTCTATTGAATAATGGTGGACAAGTGTGAGACTGTCCTTCTACAAAAACATCAAAACTAGAAAAAGCTATTGGGTCTTTTTGCTCAAGTTTGTTAGAACCCGAATATGAACACCAGGTTCTGGTACCACTTCTTAAATATAATAGGCCTAAAAGGGGGTGAATTAGGTTATTTTCAAATTGAACAACAGTTTTAAACTGGAAGTTCCAAACAAAAATAATTATGAATATGCAGATAATGAAAAAAATAGACGAGACACTGGATTTATAATAGTTCGACAAGTATACTCCACTACCTAAGCTTTCACTTAGGATTTTTTAATTTGCAAGAATTTACTAATAATATTAAAGAGGAGTAGTACAAATGAGTTCAATAGAAATGAACAAGCAAAAACCAACTAAAACTATTTCAAACAAACCGATATAGTAAAAAGGAAGGATTATTCCAAGATCCCTAACACAGAAGACTACACGGCTAATGGTAGTTCCAACTGGAAGTAAACAACACACCCCATTCTTTTCTCCTACACGGTGCTTCAAGAAAGTTGATAATAAAAGTTGAATATTACTATAAGCAAACGCTTGTATTTCTAAGATCTTCTCTTCAAGATTAAATAGTAGTCCTTTGTTGATACTCGTATGTTCCAACAGTAACTTTCCATAGATAGATCCAAAAATAACTTACCATGTGTGTATGTGTGCATCAATTGTGTTTTTTCCATGCATAAGAGATTAGCAATCTTTTTCAAATGATATGCTAACAAAGGATAGAAATAGATTGTGATTTGCTGGACTAAAGGAATTAAATATATTATTGTCATACATTAAAACAATAATCCTAACACAAATAATAATAAACAAATTTGAAATATATATAAAATATCCAATCTTACTTGGGATTGCAAATGCAAGTATTTTCTTTTAATAAACCTTTTTCTTTTTCCTCAAAAAGTGATCACTGCACCAACATATTAACCGATTATCAATACCCTACTAACTGCGACGAATTAGGAATAAGAATATTCGAACTATAGAGAGACAAATATTTACACGTCCAGTGAAATTTGAATTCAAATTCTTACCAAGTTTTGGGTTTCAAACAAAAATAATTATTCGGGCCTATTATTTTTATGCGTAGAAAAATTTAATCCAACCACATTTACAATTTTACACTAGTCTCCTCCTCGCTATCACTTCAACTAATATTGGGCTTTCTACTGTTTTGTAGGGTCATACTTGCCAGACGAAATGGAAACAATAAGAACAAGTCATTTATGAATTGATGTGATATCCAGATGACATTGATAGCTCTAAATATGAAGTAATGATCGTCTTGTTCTTCTTTAACAGAACAGTAAAACAATATTAAAATTAAAAGAAAAATTCATACTTTACACACACACACACACACACACATATATATATATATGTGTTTACGCATTATTTTGTAAAAAAACTAATATGTAGCGATAATACACTTATTTTATTGATCTGGCTTGCATATAATCTCTTAACATAATTTAAAAAAATCTAGACGTATGTTAATGTAATCAAGGAATTTGTAAAATATTCAAAAGCAAAATGCGTGCTTTGAGTTTTTGATAATTTTAGCCTAAATATGAAGAGTAATAAATATTTATTTTTATTGTGTGAATAATTTAGTTTAATAAAGATATCAATATAGATCAATAATTATTTAAAAGTTAACAAACCATAACATTTTTTACTACATTTTCATTACTTAACTTTATCATTTATTTATTAAAGAATAATTTTGAATCAAAAAAATTGATTTTCTAGATTTACTTCAATGTAAAGTATTTTATTCAAAAAACAAGGCGGCTAGTTTACCAAGCAACTTCTTTTGTATTATTTAAATATGCCTTCAAGAGTACCTTTTAAGTTATGTATTTATTTTGATAAAAGAAAATGTCGTAGCAAGCCTTTTAAGTTATTTATGTGCTTTTTCTCTGGAACTTATATAAAAAATTAATTTTTTGACAGTTATACAGCATTGTGTGGAAGGGTTTGTGCGTCAAAACAAAAGTAATCGCTGGTCATACAAACAACACTTTTCATTATTTTGTAAATATGATTAAAGAAATGTTCTACATAAAAGTTCTTAAAAATTTTGTAGGTACTTAATATGACGAAAATGTAAGAGTAAATGTGAAAATTTATAAAAACATAACACAAAAGGTGTCGCTAGTTTTAGTGGTAAATAATGAAGAAAGCCCAGGCCCCTTCAGAGTGGAACTAGAAAGGCCCATCAAAATTTAAGTATAACAATGATGGGCCAGGCCTATTGAAAGTGGTAAAATAGGTGCATAGAATGTTGACAAAAATAAAAAATACTAAATACATACTATACAACATATAGTAATAAAAAAAAAAAATTAAAGACGGTCGAGTTTGCAGTACTTTTAAGTGCAATATGTCTAATAAAAACATTAATTAAATAATGTTTAGAAACAGTGGAGATGAAATATTTTTGAAATAAAATATAACATACATTTCAAATTTAAAAATAAATATTTATTACTCTGTTAATGAACTTTAAAATAATTCAAGATTGAAGGCAAAATTATGGTAATTCTAAAGTACATAATTACAGACGACCATTTATAATGCAATGAGCCATAGTTTGAACGTATTCTACTGTATAGGTTTTGAAGAATTCTTAAGTTGCTCTTATAATAATGTGTAAAAATTAATAACTTGTTCTTTGTCTTGTGTAGCTCCCCCATAGAATGGAGATTGCATCCCAGGAGCAATTGATGGTGATATTTAAAATGAACGGTACACGCACGGCATGTTCCAGAAATCTATATAGAGGAAATAAGAATTTTAGCAGGGGGTGCGTGGGAGCGGTTTGCTGCGTATACATAGGCCTGTAGAGAAGATGATGCAAGATTTGTGTTGTTACATCTTTTACTGTTAATAGGAACCTGAATGGATAAGATTGATGAGTAACGAATTTGAACATACAGCAATTTATTAATTTGTTTACGAATATGGAGAAGCACCTGAGGGCTGAGGTTGGAGGAATATTATTATGTATAGGATGCAATGACACGTGCACGTGACATGGATGTGGGGGCTGCATTGGATCTACTTCGGTTGCTTCTCCTATAGAAGCCGTTGAATTTAAATTTTGGAAAAATTACCTTTTTCTTCGTGATTTTTAATTGTGTCCTATATATTATGCAGTTTTAAATTTAGTTCAACGAACTCAAAATAAAAATTTACACATTTAGTTCGAAAGTCATCGGAATCTCATAAAATAACTGGAAATGTTGTGTGGCAGTCGGAATCTGTTGAATTTGGGATTTTTGCTTAGGTGCAAATTTACAGCTGACTTGGCAATTTTACTTACTTGGATTTTTGTTAATAATATTATTATTAATATATTATAACAATATTATTGATAATATTATTCTTATGATTAATTATATTAATAATAATAAAATTATTTTTTCATATTTATTAGTATCATGTATTCTTATTAGAAATATTATAATAATAATAAATTATTGTATTAATAATATTTGAAATATTATTAATACTACATATTATATATAATTAAAATTATTATAATATAATCTTTATTATTAATAATAATATATTACTAATCATATAATTAATATTATTAATTATAATAGTATCGCTATTAATGATTGAGGAGGTTGAAAGTAGTATTTAGTTAATAGGGTTGTGTTTTGGCTGATTTGATCAGGGAGGTTGAACGATCCAATAGTGATATTCTTCTTAAGCTAAGATCTACAATCAACAGCAAACGTTAAACTAGTCGAGGGCAGCACTCCGAAGCTCAGGTTAGTATTGATCGAATGAAGGTAATCGAGCAATAGAGTAAGAGCATATAGTGCATATGGCATCAGTTGGAAAGTGGTTGACAGTAAGGTATTTATAACCTTCTCTTGGTAGGTGATATGTCTAAACTGCCCTTATCAAGTATAGAGGGCTCTTATCCTTGTATGGGGGTTCTTGGTCATTTTCAATCCCAGTTCTATTTCAGGTGGCATCATCTCCTGCTTTCTAGGGTGAATAGTATTTCAGTGGTGTGCCTCCCTGCCAGAGTTGGTGGCAAGGTTGATGGCAGAATTGGTGGCCGAAACTGTACTGGGATGACACGCGCCATTAATACGAAGGCACAATGCTTGTCGAAGTATTAAATGTGGCAAGGATATGAGTCAGTGTCAGAGTGAGCACTTTGGCTAACAATCATTGACCAAACAAAGTGGTCAACTAGAGGGATAGCTAAATAAACAAAGAGGCTTGAAGCCTCCTGCTAGGTGCGATCTAAAACTATTCACTTAACCAGGCGGTTGTGGTTGAATGAATCAGTTTAGCTGGGTCCTGAAGTTCCTTTAGGCCTTAGATGTTAAGTGGGCCTAGAAGCTTTTCTGGAGTCAATAGCTTGTTGGGTTGCCATTTGGGCTATCCCATATTAGGAAAAATGATGAAATTGAAAGTCATATTTAGTGAATAGGGTAGTATTTGGGCTGATTTGACTAGAAAAGTTAAATGATCCAATAGTAATATTTTTCTCGGGTTGAGATCTACAATCAATAGCAAACGTTAAACTAGTCGAGGTGTCCCTAACTAAGGCACTCTGACGCTCAAGTTAATACTAGTCAAATAAAGGTAATCGAGCAGTAGAGTCAAAGTGTATAGTGTATATGGCATTACTTGGAGAATAACTAGCAATGAGGTATTTATAGCCTTCTCTTGGTAGGTGATATGTCTAAAATGCCCATATCAAGTGTAGAGGGCTCTTATCCTTGTTTGGGGGTTTTTGGTCATTTCTTATTTTGGTACTATTTCAAGTGGCATCATCTCCTGCTTTTTAAAATAAATAGTACTATAATGGTGCGTCTTCCTGCTAAAGTTGGTAGCAAGGTTGATGGGGAGACTGTATTGGGGAGGCATGCACCTTTAATGCAGAGGCACGCTATCTGTCAAAGCATTGAATGCATAAAGATATGAGTCAGCGTTAGAGTGAGCACTCTGGTCAACAACTATCGACCAGACAAGCGGTCAACTAGAGGGATAGCTGAATGGACAAAATAGCTTGAAGCCTCTTACTAGGTGCGGTCAAGAACTATTCGCTTGACTAGGCAGTTATAGTCGAGTGAATCAGCCCAGTTGGGTCCTAAAGTACCTTTAGGCCTTTGATGTTAAGTGGGCATGGAAGCTTTTTTGGAATCAATAGCTTGTTAGGTTACTTGTTAGGCTATCCCATATCATGAGTCCCCCTATTTATAGTCCTAATCGAGCTTGTTGACGAGAAGGAGTAGGGAGTAGATAACTAAATGATGGTTATGCGTATTCAATCAGGATTTTCAACTTTCAATCGGGATTTTTGAATACTCGACCAGGGTTTTGCATATTTAATGCGGTAGTTATATCATTGTATACGAAGCGCCAAAGGGCGATAGTATAATTATCACTGCCACTTGAGTTCCCACATCCAAATGCTTATAAATAAGTAGGGTAGAAACATCCATTTTTCACTTTTGCTGAATCTAGTCTGGTCAAATTCTTGCTTTTAGAGTCTTTTAATCCTTTGTGCAATTTAGAGTTTTCAAGCTATCTATTGTAAGTTCTTCTGCCAGTTTCTGTTTTTCTTCATTTTGCTTTGTAAAGATGTCAAGTGCATCAGATAGCGAGAACACTAGGTCCAAGAGTGTGCAGTTTTAGGGTGAGGTGGAGGATGAAAGTGTGTCTGGGAGCATGTCCGAGAGTACTTCCGATAGCTTGTTAAGTGATAGCTCAACCTCCAGCAGCTCGAGTATTGAGAGGGCTACTACTGGGGGCGATGCTAGCCTATATTTACTTTGAATAATTATAGTGAAATAGTCTCCAAAATCTCCCCCGTTGACCTAGTTCAAATTAGGAAGATGTACCGTATTCCAGATGAGTATAAACTCTTAGTGCCTGGGCCCTAGGGTAGGATGCATCTATCTTCACGGTGGTGCATAATGGTATTCGAGGAGCAATTTAGGTGCAGCCTCAGGCTTCCTTTAGCACCAGTTATAGTTGACCTCTTGGGCGGTCTCAAGGTTTGTATAACTCAACATCTACCTAATTGCTTTGCCACCATATACAATTTTGCTGTGCTAATGCACCTATTTAGCTAGCCAGCCTCATTTTCCAATTTTGCCAATCTGTTCCATTTGCCCATGTCATGAAAGTCGGGTAGTACTGAAGAGTCAGGGTTTTATTATCTGAGAGTGCATCCATGTCAAAAATTCTTGGTAGCACCCTCCTCATCATATGACCAGGAGTGGAAAAAATATTTTCTATATGTTCCTAGAGGGTGGTAGATGGGGCATATTGAAATGTTAGGGAACCAAATGCCCAACTGGGCCAATACTTTTGTTCAGGACATAGTCGAATTTGGGCAGATTGATGCCTCAATTCTAACCAAGGAGAGATGCCTGGTGCTAGCTGGCCTGTTATCGGCTGTGTTTGACTTACCTATGGGCAACCAGCTAGGTCGAGATTTTTGTTGATTGTGTTAATTATAAACTTTTTTCTGCTCAATTCTTATCATTTTGTTATCTTTTGTTGGCATATCGAGAAGAAGTGATGACTCGTAGTTGAGCAGAGGCTTTAGCAAGAGCCCAAAGGAACAATGATCATCGTCGAGTGACTGCTCAATGAGATGCCCCTACTACAGAGCTTGCCCCCATGACCCACTCGATCTCCATGCCCGTCGTGCCCTAGATCGAACAGGTACTTCAGCCCACCCAACCAAAGGAGTGTGTTCAAAGTAGCCCCATCCCCATGGGTTAGGGTAAAAGATAAATAGTTGAGTAAGGAGGCTCGGTGCCTAAAATGATAATGGGCAATAAGGGCAAGCAAAAGTCGATGACCAGCTATGACTTGTTTGGCAAGCATCGTGATGGGGTGCTATTTCAGCTTTCCTAATTGCCATCGCCCTACTTCAAACTTGACCCCACCATAGAGGTAATAGATTCCACCTCTATTATAAAATTACCGACGATGGGCACCGATGCACTCAAATGCATAGTAATTGGGTTATTTTTCTCTAACTAGCAGAGATTCATGGGCCTGAGTTAGGTTGGCGCACTTAGGGTACTGGCCTACTATTGCAATATAGTAGGTGTGAGGTCGATTATTTCTCAACAATTTCTACTTTTAGCTAGTGATTATTTACTAATAATCTCTCTATTTTAGGTAAACAAGCTTGGGTACCAGTTTTATTGCTAGTCAGAGTTGGCCCTAACGAACCGCGAGTAGTTACAAAAGGAATGAGATCTAAAGACCCTCAAAGTTCAGCTCGAGTCATCCCATCTCCAGGTCGACCAACTGACAAAAGAGGTGGCTAACCTATGTGAGTAGCTTAATGCTAAGGACCAGTAGTTGATCGAAGCTATCGAGGAAAAGAGTCGAATAGACTCCATGCTGAAGAAGGCTCACTTGGAGATGCAAGTGAGCAACTCCTCTAGTTGATCAACCAGCCGCGTTGCTGTGCTCGAGGAAGCTTGGGCGGTATTCTCTCAACAGCCCCCTATGATGGGGTGGGAGGTGGTGGAACAATTCATATTGAGTTTGGATTTCCAAGATGCAAGCATAATTCTATCCATCGATGATGCTCACAGCGCATTTGAAAAGGCGATAAAGCAGCTTGAGTATCTAGGTTATGCTTTCTGAGTAGAAGATAAAGACAAAATAAGTCCTACCCTGGATGAAAAGCTGCAACTTTACCCAAAATCCAAGGAGGGCGCAGTTGATGGCGATAGGGAGAGGGATATTATGATAGATGCTCCTATTGAACCCATAACCGAAGCCCAACAAAAGTAAGCTGAGGTTAAGGCTAGGCTAGCTGAATTGGTGAATGAGTTTGCCTTTGCTAAGGACCTTGCCTTCCAAATGAGCAATGGGAAGGTCGATGTCATGCAATACATGCTGTGCTTGACAAATTTCATGAGCAACATCATAGGGCCTTCGCAACCAGCTTGAGCCATTTAGCTACTCACATCAGCAATGCTGAAGTCTGACCAAGACTCGTAGAAAGGTGCCCAAGCTGGGTCGAGCTAAACTTAATCTTCAAACTCTCTTCTATTTTTTTTGTAATCAATAATGTTAGTGTACTGAACATTTCTTTGAATGAAAAATCATTTTAACATCTTTATTGTCGAATGAAATCAATTTTGTAGCTTTCTTGTCCGATGCAATTATACTATTGTGATTGTATAGGTGAATAGTTAACAACCATATTAGTTATCAAAAAAATCCAACAATTTTGTCATCAATTTTGGTTAATGTTGAGAGATACGGATGGTCTTTTTGAAGCGCAATTAATGGTTTGTTTTCACAACTTTGTTCAACTTTATAATCAATTTTCATTATTTTTTGGTCGACTTGTTGATCGACTACTAGGTTGATTTTATAGTTTGGGCTAAAAAGCCTTAAGTTGGTAGCATGTAACTGCTTTGAATCGACTGTGTGGTCAATTTTGAACTTGGGCTTGGAGCCTTGAATCGGTAATTGGAAGCTACTTTCGAGTCGACTACAGGGTCAACTTGAAACTTGATTGGGCAACGTGATGCTGTTTTTTTCGTTACCTACGAGGTCGATTTGAAACTTGGGGTGGCAACATAAAGCTGTTTTTTCATCAACTATGGGGTCAACTTGAAACTTGATTTGATAACGTGGAGCCACTTTTATGTCAACTACAGGGTCGACTTGAAACTCAATTTGGCAGTAGGGTCAACTTGAAACTTGATTTGGTAGTAGAGTCACTTTTATGTTGATTATGGGGTTGACTTGAAACTTGATTTGGCATTGTTGAGCTACTTTTAGGTCGACTTAAGACTTGGAGTTGTGCGAGATTGGTACCGCATTAACAGTACAAACAAATGGTAGTAGTGTTGCTGAAACTTTATTTATATCACAGAATTTGATAATGATTACAATGTGCTTTCATATATAGAATTTCTTCAAGTTGATGGCGTTCCATTGGCGAGGGAGCTCATCCCCATTGACATTAGCAAGTCGGTAAATGTTATGCTTTGATACCTTCACAACAGTATAGGGTCCCTCCCATTTTGGGTTGAGTTTGCCAACAATCTTGGACACCTCCACATTCTTTAGAATGAGGTCTCTGACCTTAAAGTAGTGTAGCCTAACCATTTTATTGTAGTTGTCTACCATCTTTGGCCTGTAGCGCTGCATGGTGTTGGAAGCCTCTTACCTTCATGCATCGATAATCTCAAGGTCAAGCTTCCTTTTTGATGTGTTCTTGAGTGGGTAAAAGTAAATCACTTGAGCTGTATGTTGTATAAGTTCTGAGGGGATGACTACCTCAAACCCATAGACCAAACTATAAGGGTTGTGACCTATAGCTATACAGAGAGTTGTCCTGTATGCCTACAACACTCCTAGGAGGTTGTCTGCCCAACTCGACCCAATATCTTATATCTTGGCTTTCAAATAGCCGAGGATTATTCTTTTTGCCACCTCTGTCTAGCCATTCAACTGAAGGTTACCTACTGAATTAAAATATTGAGTGATTCCCAAGGCCTCACACTAACTTCTAATACTTTTGGTTTGGAACTGAGTCCCATTGTCTAAAATGAGGATCTTAGGTAGGCTAAAATGATAGATGATATTTTTTCATATGAAACTTTTGATGGTCGCATCGGTTATCTTTAGCAAACCCTCAACCTCGACATACTTGATAAAATACTCAAATGCTACGATTATGAACTTTTGTTGAACTATTGACTTTGTTAGTGAGCCTAAAATATTGATCCCCCACTGGTTGAATGGCCAAAAAATTTGAACATCAACCATGGGCGTGCCGGGTTGATGTGGAGGTTCAAATGAACTTGGCATGATGGACATTTTTGAGAAAAATCCACAGCGTTTTTTAGTAATGTTGGCCAAAAGTATCCATACCTGATGATTTTATGTGCAAGGGATCTTTCCCTGGAATGGTTCTCGCACATGCCTACGTGGATATCCTGTAATACTTTATGAGCTTGGTTGGGGATCCAGGCACCTTCGGGGCAGTCTAGAGATTGACCTCTTATACAGTTGGCCATGGTCATCGAGCACAAACTTGGCAACTTGTCCTTGAAGGCGACGAGTTTTATTTTTGTCTTTGGGGACTATGCCTTGACTTAAGTAGAATTTTATCAAATCCTATCATGAAGAAACTGTCTCCTCGATGCTTCCTATCAAGTTCTCATCGAGCAAGTCAATTAATGGCCTATTAGTGACAAGAAAAGTTATCATCCTATCCCTTATACCTCAAGTCAAGCTAGAAAATTTGAACAAGGCATCTGCACGCTCGTTCTCAAATCAAGGTACTTAACTGAGGGTGAACATTTTGAATGATTGTTGTAATTTTCTAACCTTTACAAGTACCGGCTCATCGTTGAATCCTTCACCTCAAAATTTCCCTTGACCTGTTCTGCTACCAACTAAGAATCCATAATCGCAACCAGGTGATCAATGGCTCGATCTAGTGCCATCCTCATTCTAGTAAGGATGGCTTTGTATTTTACTTTATTATTAGTAACTATATAGTCGAGTTTGATGGAAAAATCATACTCCTTCACTACTGGGGAATAGAGAGCCACTCTTTCTCCCTCTCCTGATGTGGTTAATGATCCATCAACGTGCAAAGTCCAAGTGAGAGGGGCTTCGCTGTGTTTTCTAGGTAGGTCAACTCATATGGCAATGAAGTCTGCTAAAACCTGCACTTTGATGGTTGTTCTAGGCTAGAATTTGATATCAAATTCTCCTAATTTAATGGCTAATTTGGTAATCTCCCAGAGGTATTTGGCTTCGACAGCACCTACTTCAATGGCTAGTTGGTTAGTACTACCATGGTGTGAGATTGAAAACATAGATGTAGCTTTCGGGCTGTATTAACTAACGCCAAGGCAAACTTCTCAATTTCAAGGTAATTATGCTCTGGTCTTTGGGGAGACTTACTATAATAGTAACTAGTCGATGGCTTTCATCTCTGGTCGAGACTAAGACCAAGTTGATCAATGCCTCTGAAATAGCTAAGTATATCTAAAGTATTTCTCCAAGTTTGGGTTTTACAAGCATAGAGGGTGATGACAAGTATTATTTTAATTCGACCAATGCCCGATCACATTTTTCATTCTACTGGAACCCCAATTTCTTGGCCTTTTTGAGAATTTTGAAGAAAGATAGACTTTTGTTTGCCAGTCGAGCGATGAATCTCCCAAGGGCAATGATCCTTCCGGCCAACTACTGTACATCTCTAATTGTTTGAGGACGGGCGATATCTAAGATGGCCTGAATCTTCTATAATTGGCCTCAATTTCCTACTGATTGACCATATAACCTAGAAATTTACCTCCTCAAACCTCGAACATATACTTGTTTGGATTCAACTTCAGACCAAATGCTCTCAATATTGTAAAAGTGTGATTTAGGTCGAGCAAATGGTCATAGGCCTCTTCTATCTTTATGATCATGTCGTCGACATACACCTCTGTAGACTTGCCAATTTCATTCTTGAACATAAAGTTGACCAGCCTTTGGTAGATTGATCTAACATTTTTAAGTCCAAACGGCATGACCAAAAAGCAATAAACTCCATTATGAACCACAAAAGAATTTTTATCCCTATCTTCAGGGGCCATGAATATTTGATGATACCTTTGGACTACATCCATCATACTCAACAACTTGCAACTAGTAGTGGAATCTATTTGAGGTAGGGGGTAAGGATCCTTAGGGTAAGCTTTATTTAAATTTGTGAAATTATTACACATATGTAATTGTCCCTCATTCTTCGGAACGAGTACAACATTCAAAGCTAAGATGGATATTGAATTTCAACTATATAACTTGCATCTATGAGTTTTCTGATTTCCTCTTTGATGATCTGGGTCCTCTTGGCATTGAATGTTCTCATTTTATACTTGATCGATTTGTATAAGGGGTCAACATTGAAGCAGTACACAATCACAGTATGGTCGATTCCTTGGATGTCAAATTCTTTTCAAGCAAAAATGTTGATATTACTCCTTAAAAAATCAATCATAAGACAATCTAAGTGGGGGCTTGTATCTGTGCTGATCCGAGTAGTCTTGTCGGGGTTCCCTTATTCCAGCTTGATTATTTTAAATTCCCCAATGGGCTCCACTTGAGTTTCTTCCTATTTTCTCTTCTTGTTGGCCTAGGTGTCCTTGGGTTCTGCTACAGAGACATCCCCTAAGGTCTTCAATTATGGTCAAGTCTTCTACTCGCTTGACTCGACCAAAATGTTGTAACTCCTCCAAACTTCCTTAATGTTACACAACAGTTTGCCTGTGTTAATTGGGGTTGGGAATTAGATCTTCATATGGTAGGTTGAGATAATGGCACAAAAATTATTAAGAGCTGGTTGATTAATTATGACATTATAAACGAATAGAGTGTCAACTACTAGATAGTTCACCACCAAAGTCCTTATTTAGGGCGCCTTCCCAAATGATGTTGAGAGATTGATGGACCCTTTCAGAATGATTTTAGACCCCCTAAACCCAACCAGAGGGGTACGCACAAGTTCAAACTTCAATTACCCTAAGTTCATCCTTTTCAAGATGCAAAGAAAGATAATGTTGGCTGAGCTATTGTTATCAACCAAAACCTTTCTCATTTCAAAGTTGGTAATCTTAATAGAAATAATCATAGGACAATCAATTTTATGGTCGATATTCTTCCCTTTGAGATAGGCTAGGTCACTGTTAATGAAAGAAATAGGCTCTACGCTTCTTGATAAATGGAATGCTATTTCAATCAGTGAGGCTTTAGTTAACTTTAGCCTCCTTTGAGTCTGTCTTCTTGCTAACTTTTAATCCCCCCTAGTCGAACCTTCCTCGATCATGTTAATTACTCCTCGAATGGGCGGGCAATCTTCTTAGGTGGGTTTCTTTTCTTTGTCCTTCCTCCTTAAGCTAGCCGATCTTTCTCTATAGGGAGTTTGGTTAATTTTGCCTCCTTCAGCCTAGGTGTCAACGGCCACATATTTTTTGAGATGGCCCCATCTGATGACCCTTTTGATTTCGTCCTAGAGATTGAAGCATTCATCCATGTCATGCCCCTTTTGTTTATGAAAGTAACAATACTTCTCCGATGTTTTCATTGCTTTGGTCTCCATCAACTTTCTCAATTTCTTGAGAAGATTATCATGCTAGATGGTAAACAAGACCTCTCTCCTCGGGATATTCAGTGGAGTATAGTCGTGGAAGTATTTTATTGTAGTTCGACATCTCTTCTTATATTTCTGATTGTCTTTCTCCTTATTTTTCTTTTTTTCGACCTCAGAGTTTTTGAACTTTAGCTTGTTCATCTTCTCTTGGGTCATGTATCTCTTCATTAGGTCAAGTAATTCCTCCATCAACCTCAGGCGCTTTTGTACCAAAATATTGGCGCATTCTTTATGTCTGAGTCCTAAAAATAGCATGTCAATCAAGAACTCAATCCTAGAGTTGTCTATCTTCAGGACCTCCACATTGAACATCGTAAAGAAGTTATGGAGAGACTCTCCCCCAGTCTGCTTGACAGTGTGGAGATGAGTATGGAGGAGTTTTGCCTTTCGCTGACTAACGAACTAGAGGAGAAATTTATTGCAGCGCTAATCATAGAAGTATATCGATGAGAGCTCTAGCTTAACAAACCAATCGAGCGTTATGCCCTAGAATGTGGTCTGTAGCATCTTCGCGTGGATATATTCATTGTGCCCATATAGTTGTATCATATGTTCGAACTAAATCAAGTGCTCATTGGGATCTATTAAGCCATCGTACCTTAGGAGTCCGGTTGGAACCTTAGCGTCGATGGTAATAAGCTCATCGATAATCTCCTAGATAAAAAATGATCCTTTCTCTTAACGAGACCTTTGGGGGCTCTCTAAGTTGTGCACCCTTTCAATGTTTTTCCTTGAGATCTTATCAAGGTATCTGTTTAGTTGTTACACTTGGTGGAAAACTTCATCCAACTCCCCCATTCAGCTTAGGTAATGTTTTGATCAAAATAAGGTCTCACGTACTCGGCGTTATTGTGCTACAAAGCTTCAATAAGCTGGGCCGCATGATTTATGGATTTATCCACTTTTTTTTGTTGGTCATATTAGGGCTCAATTAGATCGAACGTGGTGGTCTATGGAGTCAGTAATTTCCTCCCTTAGCTTCGATTACTCCTTCTCTCCCTGAGAGCATCTGGGGCTAGCTTCTCATCTCGTTAGTGGCCATTTAGACTCAAGGTGGCCACGAATGTCTCAGGGAGACCTATCCTTTGGTAGAGGCAGTTGCGGTTGTAGAGTTTCACTGCCAGCTAGGGGGCATGGTGGTAGGCCTATTCAATGCTATGGAAAGTTGCGTAGAGATTTGTTCACTTATAAGCCATATCAACTGAAGCATGATCAGCATTACAACTTGCTCTTGCAGGATGCTTGGGCCTAGTGCATACGAACCATGCTTGGGTGAAGAGGCAAGCGGAGATGTTGACCTCCTATTTTCTTCCCTCTCAGATGCGACTCTTCTAGTGTTCACCATTTTCTCAATTGCAATCTCAAGGGTTCCCACAGAAAATGCCAAAATGATGAGGTTGAAAGTCGTATTTAATGAATAAGGTAATGTTTAGGCTAATTCAACCAGGGAGGTCGAATGATTCAATAATGATATTCTTCTTGGGCTAAAATTTACAACCAAAAGCAAACATTAAACTAGTTGAGGTGCCCTCGGCTAAGGCACTCCAATGCTTAAGTTAGTACTAGTCGAATGAAGGTAATGAAGCAGCAGAGTAAGAGCATGTAGTATATATGGCATTACCTAAAGAGTGGCTGGCAGTGATGTGTTTATAGCCTTATCTTGATAGGTGATATATCTAAGATACCCTTATCAATTGTAGAGGGCTCTTATCCTTACTTAGGGGTTGTTGGTTATTTTCAATCCTAATACTATTTTAGGTGGCATCATCTCCTGCTTGTTAGGATGAATAATACTCCAGTAGTGTGCCTCCCTGCCAGAGTTGGTGGCAGGGTTGGTGGTAGAGATTGTACTAGGGTGGCATGCACCATTAATGCAAAGAGCCTATCAAAGTATTGAATGTGATAAGAATATGAGTCAGCACCGGAGTGAGCACTCTAATCGACAATCATTGACCAGACAAGGCAATCGACCAGAAGGATGGCTGAATGGACAAAGAGGCTTGAAGCCTCCCGCTAGGTGCAATTGAGAATTATTCACTTGACCAGATGGTTGTGGTCGAGTAAATAGTTCTCAATTGCACCTAGCGGGAGGCTTCAAGCCTCTTTGTCCATTCAGTCATCCCTCTGGTCGACCGCCTTATCTGGTCAATGATTGTCGAGGTCGAGTGAACCAACCCAACTGGGTACTGAAGTACCTTTAGGCCTTGGATGTTAAGTGGGCCTAGAAGTGTTTTTGGAGTCAATAGCTTGTTAGGCTGCTTGTTGAACTATTCCATATCAATGATATTACTATATCATTAATATGTTATTAAATATTAATAATAATATGAGTATGTGACTTAGTATCAATTATATACACATATATTATACACAAATATATATACAGACATATACATATATTTATAAAAATATATAATAATTTTATATGTTGAAATGTGCAACATATAATACACATATATTTGTATAAATGTATATTATATATGCATATATACATATAAATATATAGATATATACATACACATATATATTCACATGTATACATATATACATACCGCCTCTAACCTTACCCCTGGAGACTACCCCCCAACCACCTAGGTTGCTGTGGTTGGTTGTCCATAGCAGCCAAGAGCCAAGCGGCTATGAGCCCACTAGACTAGCCAGCCATGGCAACTACTTGGCCAAATCTAGCCAGGTGGCCATCGAGGTAGGAGCATGTTTGGTTTTTTTTCTTTTCCTTTCCTTTGTTTTTCTTACTTTTAGCTTATTTATTTATTATTTATATATATAAATTTATTTAAATTTTTTTATTTCTTAATTATTATAAATTATATAAATGTACATATTTATGAGATATATAAATACATGCTATAACTTCAAAATTTATATTGCCACCTAAGTAATAAAAATGATAAAATAAGCCAATTAACTAAATGTATCAATTAATTTTTTTGTCAACATGGCCAAAAAAATCATGTAGGTGCCAATTTAGCAAAATGCGCAATTTTAGCTTCTTTTAGCATGCCAAATTAGAATTTTCGGTCAAATTTTCAAATTCTAGTGACTTTCGGACTAAATGTGAAATTGTTTTTAAAGTTATGGAACTAAATTTGAAATTGCATAATATGTAGGAAAAAATTGAAAGTTGGAAATTCTTATAAAACTAAAAGATATTTTTCCGTTTAGATTTTTATAGTGATGACCAGAATATTGTCTTGTTGTACTACTATTCTTTGAATAGGTCTCTTCTTTTATTGCTGTTGAGTCTAAATCTCATAAACACCTTTTGAATTACCGTTGCTAGTACTTTGCTTATTTGGCAACATGCTCATCTTGTGGTGAATTCTAATATTTATATCACATAATAAATAAAATATATAAATTTTTAATATTCACTATTTAATAACAATATGATACATATAAAGGAATTATATAAATCTAGATATATAAATTATTTAAGAATTAATTCTTCTAATACAATTAAAATTATATAAATAAAAAAGTATATAGATCAAGTTATGGAATTGTCATTGGTCAAATTAGTTTATTATCATCATGATTAAAATTAAAGATAATTACTTATGTAACCTTACGAACCGTAAGTTTATCTTTGTCTTTTTGCTTTAGATTCAACTTTAACAATTTTTATGGGGTCACAAACAATTGGTTCTTGTGTTGGGTTGAAAGGATCAACAATATCTTTCCAAGCATACATTTAGACTTCCTATGACGCTCGCATGTGGAACCTTAGCCATGCACTTCCTTTCTTCTTCTATTTTTGACCACATTTTTTTTCCTAAGCATACAATTTTTATCCATGGATTTGTCTAGGTTAGTATTATGCATAAGAAATTGTTCTATAATCCTCTTGATATAAGTCTCTTAAGACAACTTAATTACCTTCTAGAACGATCTTAGTGTATCTTAAAGCCAAGTATATATTAAACTTCCCCTTTCGAATGAGGACAACCACTTCTGAGTAGCGATAATCAACTCCATGTCTTTTCCTGACACCAAAATATCATCTGTATACAGTGATAATATCGAAATATTCTTCGCACTTCACTTAACATACACATAGTGGTCTTCATCAATTGTTGTCAAGCCTATCAATATAATAGCTTGATGAAATCAATGGTACCATTATTTGGACAATTATTTTAGCTAATAGATGGAATGTTTTAAGTAGCAGAGGTTGTGCACTTATCCCATTTCCTAAATCCTCATAGATTGATTCATATGGGTCTCCTTATCCAGTTCTCCATTGAAAAATGTTATCTTAACATCCGACAGAAATAATTGTACATCTAAGTGTGCAACTATGGCTAG
Organism: Jacaranda copaia; assembly: GCA_014898725.1. NCBI lineage: Eukaryota > Viridiplantae > Streptophyta > Magnoliopsida > Lamiales > Bignoniaceae > Jacaranda > Jacaranda copaia. The sequence goes on along the minus strand of JACGDI010001573.1, from coordinate 1,182,914 downwards.
AATTCAGCAAATAGAGGCAAACTTCACCGTTGGGGAGAATGTCTCTTCATAGTTTATCCTCTCCTTTTAGGTATAACCTTTCTCCACAAGTCAAGCTTTGTATTTATCAATCGGCCCATGTGCCTTTCACTTGACCTTTAGGACCCACTTGTTGGAAGATCAACTAGCTCCTATACACGATTCTTAGCCATTGAGCTTATATCTTTTTCGATAGCAATTTTATACTCTTTTGCATTTAGAGAAGTTACAACTTCAATATAAGTAGTTGGCTCATCAATATCCACAAAAGCGTTAATGAAAGATTCCCCTTTCAATTTCATAACATCAATGGGTATTGTTCCGCATCTGTTTCTTTGTAATTGTGGATTTTGATTGCCTTATTCTAATGGAACACTCCTATTGGCTCTAGGGTCACTCCCATCATCCTTTTCAATTACTGAATAAGGTTGCAAACCCTTAGTATTACCATAAATAGATACATTACCTTAAGATCTTATAACTCATATAGTTCAAGATCTCCTTTTAATTCTCCCATAGTTGAGAAATCCTCCTAGAGGAAATCCACATCATAGGGCTCAATCTCAACCAGTCCTCTATCTAGGTATTCACTATACATAACAAATACTTTGGAGTGCTCATAATATCTTATAAAGATATGTTTACTTGCTCAAGCGCCAAGTTTCCCATGCTTGTAAGAATTACTATGAACAAACCTTGTTGTGCCCCTAAAGTTACAACCCCTCTAAGATAGGTATTATATCATGCTAAAGTTCATAGGGTGTTTAAGGAATTGATTTGGAGGGCATATGGCTCCCAGAACAATATTGGAAATTTTGCTTGCGGTATCATTGATCCGGCCATATCAAGAAGTGTTTAATTCCTCTTCTCTACAACCTCATTTTATTGTGGAGTGTGAGTCGTTAATTATCTTATTATACACTTTTCATCACATATTTGTCTAAATTGATCAAATAGATATTCTCGCCCTCTATCAGTACTTAAAACCTCACTCTTTGATTCTCAACCTCTAACAAGAATTGCTAACAATCAAGCACTTTTAGTAGATAAGAGAAAAGATATACTAACCTACAAGCATAGATAATCATCAATAAAAATGAGGAAATAGTATGCATCATGTCGTGCCCATGAGGTCTTTCCTAACAAACATGATTCACACATAAGGAGATTGACTTTGGCGAGGGGCCCCAATAAGCTTTATCGAGCTAACCTAGTCATCCTCTCTTATCTTATGTGTCCTAATCTCGCATGCAATTTAACAAAATTAGAAATAATATCTATAGTAGAAGAAATAAAAGAAACTCAATTGTGTGACAATTCCGACATGAAAAATTCATTATGCATAAAACTTAATCCGTAGAGGTATTTATCAAGAAAAATAGACAAACTAGTGTTCTCAAATAGGAAAGAAAAATCATGTCTCAAAAGTGTATTAACTGAAACTAAATAACATCGAATGCTAAGTTTAGCTCACGCCCAGTTCTAAGCTTTAGCTAGTATGTGCCAACTCCAAGGACTTTCTCTAATGTGCCATTCTCCAAAACAATGTTGTGGTTGCGTGCTAGCACTCGATGGCAATCTACATATGCTGCTTGATATATCTCTCATCACATGTTTTCTTGCTTCTGTGTCTACAATATAACCAAGGAGAGAATTAGCAACTAATACATGAGAGCAAACAAAATAATTGAGAGAGCTTTATATAGGTCTTACCTTCTTCGATTAGTGCAGTCATAAGTGAAGTGACCTATTTTTTTTATAGAAAAGTACTTGATCTTAGTTAGGTTCTTCTTCCCACCCCTCTTTCCTTGATTATGCTTTATAACCTAGTCGTCTTGTAAGGCCAAGTTCTGATTTTGATTATTACTTTGTCCTGCACCAGTGTGCTTATTCACACTCTTGCCTCTATTTGGCTTACACTGACCAGCATGTGAGCCAAGAATAGCTATTTGTGTGCGTTCGTTAAGCCTCCAACTTAAGATGATTGGCGACACTACTGAACACCTTAATCTACTCACTATGCATTAGCACAAGCTTAACATGTCCCTAAGTTTGCTCAGGTAGCAAGCTAAAGACAGCAATAACCTGTTGTTCATCTTTGAGCACACATCCAACATTTTGAAGCTCTCGAATAATATATTTCATCACATAAGATGTTGGATCTTTAAGTGTTTTGGATTAAGTACATACTAGTTGAACTTGAGAGTGAGTGCCCTTAGTCGAGTAGTTGAGATGCTACCGTACGTGACCTCCAACACCTTTCATAACTCTTTAGCTATAGGATATTTTTCAAATTCACTGATTAGATTTTCGTGCATGTAGCTCAGCATAGTAAAGTGCCTACTCATATCTTGATCCACCTATTGATTGTATGCATTCGTATCACGAAAGTATTGGATAATTTGTCCATTTTCTGACTCAATAGGCTCAGACATGGAAATGGTGAGATGATCGAGGATCTTTTTTTGGTGAAGTACATATTGAATTTTTCTATGTCACATTGCATAATTTTGGCCATTAGGCTTGCCACTACCATGAAGGTTAGAAAAAGCTATTTGAGTCTCCACAACTATATGACATGCACATTTATATTAGTTACTGGTCTAACACTTTATTTTGAATCCAAGTAAATTTTATTATTCTCTTTAATTCATCAAAACCAAAATTTTCACCTTCAATATTAATAATCATCTCCTATTGAAATAAAGAGTATAATAAAAACAACCAATTAAAAAATAAAGTAACTCTATGTCCATAAATAATTTGAAAATTCATTGTTTTTTAACATGCGAAAAGTAAATTGGAATGAAAAGTGAAAGGCCAAATACTCAATTAAATTCAAGAATGACTAACAAACCCTCAATATAATTTTATCTATTGACATAAAGCATTACACAAATCGTTTTCTTTACATTAAATTTTGCATGAAACAACGCACAAATTAGAATAAAACTTGCCAGTACTCACTGCTTGAAATTATTGTCTGTACACAACTATTCCAAATGGAAATTTCATTGTGATTCTCCGTATCAAGTTTTCTTCTTCACTTGGAGAATATTTCTTCGTGTTCCATAGTTATTATTTACTGTTGATGCCCAATGGAGCCACAAAGTACAGACATATATGGAAAGATAGTAAAGGAACAACATAAGCAACAACATATGAACTTTGACATGTCAAACATGCTACTTATTGGGCATGAAGAAATCTAATAGAATATCTTAGTGTACTTCCAAGGTCATCCACAGTGTTTGCTCCCTGTTTTCACACGTTACTGAGGAATTACTCTTCTACAGATTTTGGTGTTGGTCAGTCTAAGTATAAACCTAATCAGGAACAAACTTAGTGCCAAGGTTCAATATTACTCAGTTTTCTAATTATTACAAGTTTCTCTTAGTCCTCAAAAAAAAAAAAAAAAAAATCTTTTGATCAGGAATTGAGCTCTTTTTAAATATTTGTAATGCTTGAGTTAGAAATAAATACTCTTATGCTTCCAAAATTGCAAGATTGAGCCCTATTAGCTCCGATACCACTGTTGGAAAACCATTATTTAAATACATAATCACAATTAATCACATAACTCATTATATCAAATATGGATGATCCATTACTACTTTTTGATCAGTAGAAGATTCATGAACACCATCTTGGATTGAAACTCGCCTACAAGAGCCTTGAATACACATATATTCACTTCCTTTAAACTTGAAAGGCATCCTTGGAATTTCTTCTTCTCACTTCGTATTGTTACTCCAAAGCTTCCACACTAAATATATCCTTACTACTATTTAGTGATATCCCGAGAAAGATTGAGAAAAAAACTATCAACTTGAGAGAGTCTTTTAGAGTGAATACTTAATTTGTTTGTGCTAAACTCCTAAAAAGAGAATCAATTTATAGGCTAGTTTTGCAAGGGTCCAATCCAATTAAGAGTATCAAAAGAGATATAAATAGTGTTTATTCCACACAAAGGAGAGTTATCTCTCCACAAGGAAGAGTTCTAATATAACAAGAACCGCCACTTTATGCATTTTTCAAAATTACAAATTCATCCTAGCATTTGGCATCGCCTTTCATTTTGGTCCTCTAACGTTCTAGACGCCTTCAATTTCGGCCCAAATTCCCAACCGGTCCCTTGAGTTTCCAACCCCTGTCCATTGGCCCCCCACTTTTCAGATCTTTTGCAGTTGCATCTTTATTTGTATTAACTTTTAGTCCCTGCTCTTAAACAAGTATGTATAACTCAAACTAAATTCAATTCAATCTAATTAAGGTCAAATCTTTTTAATTTATTAGTTATATCATCTACGTATATTATAACTTCTATTATTATTATTATTATTATTTTAATTTGAAAGTCGAAGATTTTAGTTGTCAAAATCTTTTAATTAGAACTCGAGTTCATGATGACTAAAACATGGATGCTTGCATGGGGGTGGGGGTTGGGTCGGGAATCCTTTGGGAAAAGCATAAAATATGCCAAATGATAAGCCCTAAATCAATTTGCTATTTCTTTAGAACTTTTTTCATAAAGAAGCTTGGGATAATATAGATGTCAATTGGAAGCTACACTAATCGTTAGACTTTCAAAATTCGGCCTTTGTGAAAGGGCTGAAATTAACTGATGAATGAAGTCAAATCTAAAAACAAGGAATTTTGTTCGCCAAAGTGCGTTGACATTGACTGTTAAGTGGGCACATATTGGCATGGTCGTAAAAGAAATATTCGAATGAGGATGGCCTAGAGTTGCAGCATAAAGCAGTGAAAGTAAGAATGACACGATTGCATTAAGGCTTTGGATTGTCGTTGTCATAAACTTTAATCCTGGAATTTGTTCTTATATATATATATATATATATATTCTTTTTTTTCTTATTCTTCAATCAAGTCAAATTAATTTGTAACTCATGATGTCACGATCTGAGCAATGCTATTATTATCGGCATCAAATATGGTTTTTGACATTATATGAATGGAGAAAAATAATATATTAATCCAATTCAAGTGAAGCTCCCGTTGTCTGTATACTATCAAAATGTCTATTCATTGTTTTAAAACTATTGTATTATACAATTTTCAGATAATCACATCTATTTAAGCTGTCATATATATATATATATATATATATGTTACATATATATGTTACTCATGTACATTTTATATGTATATAAAATACTTTATACGTACTCTCGTCACTTAATATAACATCTCTATTTTTTTGTTTTATGAGAACTAACTGCCGAAGTTGGAGAGATATATAGGGATTGAATATTTTGGGTTTTATATTGTCATAATCGAGGAATTGAATTATATATTAGGGCAAATCACATAATTAGTCTTTAAAGTTTTACTCTAAACTTATTTTATTTTTCAATCTTCAAAAGTTTATCTTTTAGTTCCTAACGTTAATATATTGTTCTATTTTAGTCCTCAAAACCACTTTCCAGTGGTGTTTGATTGAAAAATTGATCAATTTTGACTTTTTAAGGGCAAAATTGTTAATTTAAAGTTTTATATTCCACTTCAGTCCTTATCTCACTTTTTCTTTTTAGAAAAAATTGCATTTTACCCCATATAAAAATGGAAAAAAGCGAAAGAATAATCCATTATGAAAAAAATAGGCAAAAAAACTTCCTCGAGTTTTGAAAATTATTCACGCTCCTCCCGCTCCTGATTTGCTTCAATTTAATCCTAATTTTAACATATAAAAACTATATTATCCTTAATTATTTCATATATTTTTAATTTAATTAATTTATTTATTTAAAGTATATTTTCATATATCTTCTTTCATCCCCTTTAAATTTAAAAACTACTTTTACTTTTTGTATTTTGTTTAATTTATTCTACTTTTTTCATTTTTGTATATTTTATATGCCAATATATTATACACACACACACACACACACATATATATATATATAAATATTTAATATACAAATATGGTGGTGTGGTGGAGAAATACATGACATAAAACTTTAGACTAAAAATAGTTTTTAAATCTAAAGGGGATGAAAGAAGATATATGTAAATCTAGTTGAAAAAATAAATAAATAAAATTAAAAATATATGAAATAATGGCAAATCAAGAGTGGGAGCCAGTGTGCATAATTTTCAAAACACAAGAAAGTTTTTTACATTTTTTTTTCATAAGGGCTTTTTTGCCCTTTTCCATTTTTATAGGGGGTAAAAAGCAATTTTTTTCAAAAAAAAATAAAGAAAAAGTGACATAGGAACTAAAGTGGACCATAAACCTTAAATTAGGACTAAAGTGGAAAATGAGACCTTAAATTGACAATTTTGTCTTCTAAAAAGTCAAAATTGGTCAATTTTCCGATCAAATACCATCAAAAAGTGATTTTGAAGATTAAAATAGAACAATATATTAATGGTGAAGACTAAAAAATAAGCTTTTGAAAATTGAGGATTAAAATAATTTTAGCGCAAAATTTTATGGACTAATTATGTAATTTGCCTATATATTATTTTAGTCTTGAGTTTTGTCATTAATATCAAATTGACAAATTGATATGGTGATGTTCTACCAATATGATGATTCGGTTTTGTCATAAATTTTAATAAATATATATTAGCCAGTTTAAATCCATTTAATTTTTTTCCTTAAATTTCGTAAAACAATAAATATATATCCCATTTCAAACTCCACGTGTATAATTCTCCATACAATTTTATATCTATTCAATTAAATTTTCTTCTGTAATGATAACATATATATATATATATATATATAATGTTTTTTTGAAAAACATACACCATCAATAATCAAGATACAATATGCTATAATGAGAAAAAAGAGATCGAAATCATAGTTAATTTATCTGGACGAATGAAGAGAAATGATCATTTTAATTATACATAGTTGACATTTATAGGGTGATATTTCAATTTTAAGTTTTGAAATTAAAACTAAACCCACTTAATAATTCAAAAGTAACGTTTTCCCTAAAGTAAATTTCTTTTGTTCCCTTATTTTAAATTCTTTTGGAAACTTTCATCTTACTGCCTACACATATTTAAACACGTACAATATGGGTAGAAATAGAGCAAAAGCCAAACAAATATTTCTCTTATCATCATACATTCATTTTCTTAAATATCAATTTTCAAATTTTAATTTCTAAGTTTCATCTCATAAATTCTAATTTAAAATCTTGTGTTGTCACCACGCATATGAAGTATGTTTTAATTAATTTTAATTTTTCAGTTGACTATGAAAATATATTTTTTCTTAATCACTTCATCCATTGTTTATTGCTGTTCAATTTTATATTTACTTTATGATAGTGACATAGGAATTATGTAATCGAAAAGGTACGTAACGAAAAATTAAATGGACAGGTTAAAAGTAAATTAGAAACTAAAAAGGTTACATGCATGTATTGTTATCAATATCTTTAATAGAGAATATTTATTGTAAAATTTAGATACCAATTAATTAAAGCATGTAAGAAAAAAACTCTTACATGAATTCGATACTAATAGCTAAGGGGTTGCCTCGGAAATGATTTTCAGTTCCTGTTTGGACCCCTAGATAGGATGCGTTGATCTAGAAATTGGGAGGTGCACACGGCTATTAATTTCTCTCTTGAGATAAGTTTCAAAAACTCTAGTATTCTCCGGAAATTAAGAAACTGTAATATTTTTTTTCTGAAATTTTACAAACACAAGTACTTTTGCACAACTCAATGCATGTGCTAAAATTTTTGTAATATTTTTTTTTAAATAATAATAATATTTATTTATTTTTATATAATGTAAATTTATTTTAATAATTTTCATATACTTATTTAAATTTTTTCATAAATAGAAATTAAAAATTATGATAAAATAATCATTGTAGAGATAAATAGGTTAATTATACGGTTAATTCAAAAAAAAATTTCAAACCTATTTTCATTTTAGTGTTCAGTCTCCATTTGAATTTTTACATATTAAGCTCCCTACTTTTTCACAAAACTTAAGAATCACTCTTCATTTCTTTTAGAAAGACTTATATATCCTTATAGTTGAAAAAAAAAACAACAAAAATACCTAAAAAATGCATTTTATTCTTCAACCAAACGATTTCATTTTTCTTTTTCTTGAAATAGACGACTTCTCCAAGCGACCAAACAAAAAGGCACGAAACCATTCATTTGTCATTAATGCTAGAAGAAGAAGAGAAAAAAGAAAAGATACCCAAATTTTTGCTATTTTTCTGCGACAATGAAAAGAGAAACAGCGGTAACAAAAAGCGAAGTACAAAAAGAAGTGAGCAAAAGAAACAAAAGATTGTTTTTTGCATTTACAGTTTTAAATGTCCATAATTTTTCAGTGTTACACTTATTTCTTGTCTATTTTCTCATATTTACGGTTTTTATTCCTTTTTTAGTTGTTAAACACTTGAACCCATTTGATATATATATATATATATATATTATTTTTGTTGTGAGATGGGAAGTTTCTAATTTATACTTGAAAGACATGAAAGTTGTACTTCGCCTTCTTGGGGTTTATACTTCTTTTTACTTAAAATTATATAGTAAAATTATCTGAAAATGATAGTATATTATCTGTAGTACAAAACATTCAATCTTGCAGTATACATTAGGCAAAAGTATAGTACATAATCTATGTAACTACAGTACATTTTAAAAATATCTATAGAACAAAATATTCAAGCCTGCAAATTAAATGAAATTATAGTATATAATCTGTATACATGCAGTACATTTTAGAAGCATTTATAGTACAAAAACATTTAAGCCTGCAGTATACATTAACTGAAAGTGTAGTATATAATATGTGTTTTTGCAATATATTTTAGAAACAACTATAGTACAAAATATTTAAGTTTGAAGTATACATTAAATGAAGCTGTAGTATATAATCTGTGTATCTACAGTATATTTTAGAAACATATGTAGTACAAAAATATTCAAACTTGCAGTATATATTAATTAAAAGCATAGTATATAATCTATGTATTTGCAGTATATATTGGAAGTAATATGATGAAAATAAAGTACAAACGTAAAACAAACAAAGTATAAATGGTGTTATGTTGAAGTACACCTCAATTCAATTGAAATTGCGCAATGAATTTGAGTACAATATGATAAAAATGAAATACAAATGTAAAACAAACAAAGTATAAAAGGTGATACATTAAAGTACACCCCACTTAAATTGAAACTGGGCAGTGAAAATAAGTACAATATAATGAAAATGAAGCACAAACATAGAACAAATAAAGTATAATTGGTGTTACGTTGAAATACACCTCATTTAAATTGAAACTGAACAGTGAATTTGAGTACAATATGATGAAAATAAATTACAAACGTAGAACAAACAAAGTATAAATGATGTTATATTGAAGTATACTTCATTTAAATTGAAATTGGATAGTGAATTTGAGTACAATATGATGAAAATAAAGTATAAATATTGAACAAATAAAGTATAAATGGTGTTATGTTAAAGTACACCTCAATTCAATTGAAATTAGGTAATGAATTTGAGTACATTATGATAAAAATGAAGTACAAATGTTGAACAAATAAAGTATAAATAATATTATGTTGAAGTACACCTCAATTCAATTAAAACCAAACAGTAAATTTGAATATAATATAATAAAAATGAAGTACATATGTAGAACAAATAAAGTACAAATTGTGTTATGTGTTCAAAGTATAAATAATGTTATGTTGAAATACACTTCAATTCAATTAAAATCGGATAGTCAATTTGAGTACAATATGATAAAAATAAAGTACAAATATAAAATAAACAAAGTATAAATGATGTTATATTGAAGTACATTTGTTGTAATTGAATAACTAGTTTCCAATAATTATAGTGATGGCCAAGTATAATATTTGAAATTATCAGATTAGGTAAAGTACATATGTGTACGAGTGATAAGATGAATATTATTGTCAAATGTTGATTTGTTTACATAATTGAAAGTATAAGTATTCTTTATATTACTACGATTGATAACATTCATTCGTTGAACACTAGTGATTAACACTTTAAAACTTTAATATTATTTTTATCATATGATAAATATTGCACGCATTTTTAGAGTTTGGTTATTAATTACCAAGACTTAAAAAACAAATCATGAGACAAATTTCAATTCGATAATATTAGTAAAAATATTAAGGAATGAAGTACATAATGGCCGAAATGAAATACAGATGTTATGACATCAAGTATAAATCTTTCATATTGAGGTACAAAAGTACTGATATCTCAGACAAGATAAAAAAATACTAATTTCACGCTAAATCAAATATATAATTGCCAAAAATATACAATTGTCATGAAATCAAATATAATTCTCTCAAGTTGGGGTACAAAATAACTGATATCTCAGACAACACGCAAAAATATCAATTTCATGCTAAATCAAATACATAATTGCTAAAATGAAGTACAATTGTCATGAAATCAAATATAATTCTTTCAGGTTGGGGTACAAAATAACTAATATCTCATACAAGCAAAAATACCAATTTCATGCTAAATCAAATACATAATTGCCGAAATGAAGTACAATTTTCATGTAATCAAGTATAATTCTCTCAGATTATGGTACATAATAACTGATATCTAGAACAAACGGCTATAATTTTTTATTGTCATTTTTCTTATATTGAAATGACCGCAAAGTAGACATCATATAATTCTTAAGCATAATTCTGAACTCCTGAGCATTCTTGAATGTTTGAATAGGGGTGTTCATTCGATACAAACCAAACTGAAACTTCGGTTAACCAGTCGGTTCGATTAAAATCGAATTTTTTTTATTTGGTTTAGTTAAAAATTGAAATACCAAATTTTTAATATTAATATTAATATATATTATATATTATTGTATTAATTAACAATATATATTAATATATATTCTGCAGAGAGTTGGAGGGTCAGGTACTCCGATTGATTCAAGTTACTTTGGGCTTAAGACCTGCAACCAAGAACACACATCAACTAGCCAAGAGGCCCTCGACTAAGGCACTCCAACGCTCAAGTTAGTTTCCGATAGATCAGAGAATATAGAGAGAATATGTAGTGAATAGTGTAAATGGCATTACCTTGAGCGTGGTGGTACTTGTAGTATTTATAGCCTGCTGTGGGCGTGATTTTTCCCGAGTAACCTTATTAGGTATACTTGGCTTTTCCCATGATAGGGGGTTGAGAGTCATTCTTTGTCCAGATCCCAGTACTGTGTCAGGTGGTGCAATCTCCTATTTTTCCGGATAACTATGCTAGTAGGAGCACGTCCTTGCCAAAGTTGTTGGCAGGGTTGTTGGAGTTGTTGGCAGTGGTTACATCAGTTGGCAGCGGTCACATTAGCTGCCATGTGTCATCAATGTCGAGGGGTTCGATCTGTCCAACTTATACCCGGAGGTCGATTCATATCGACCGTACTCAAATGCTAAAACTTCTAAAGTGGCCCTTAGGTCGATATAGGTCGACCGCAGGGCTTACCAAATGAGGTCGATGCAGGTCGACCAAATAGATGTGTATTTGGGCTTCATAAGCTGTCTTGTCTAAAGCTGGGCTTGTTGGGCCCACTGAACTGTCCTATATCATGTTAGGCCTCATGGGCTGTCTTATTTGAAACTGGACCTGTTGGGCCTACTGGATTATCCCATATCACTATATATAATATTATATTAATATATATTTATATTATTGATATATCACTATATATTATGTATTATATATTATATGCAATATAATTTATCTTAATATTATATATTAATGTTCAATTTGGTAATTCAGTTTGGTTCGAGTAACTGGTACAAAAAAGTCAAAATCGAATTGAATACCGATATATTATATATTATATATAATATAATATATCTTAATATTATATATTAATATCCAATTTGATAATTCAGTTCAGTTTGGTTAATCGGTATGAAAAAATTAAAATCAAACCAAATACCGATTTTTTTAAAAAAATAACTAAATATTGAAATTTTGATTTTGATTCAGTTCGGCCGGTTTACCAAACTATGAATATCCTTATGTTTAACCCTCTCCATATATGCAATTTCTCCATGCATCAATTGAGTTGCCAATTCATTATGCGATGCATTGGTCAAATCAATTTCCTCCTCGACTGCATTCCTTGAGGTAGACAAATAAAGTACAATTTTTGAATAATCCATTAATAGAACACTTGAAACTTAAATAATAGCTTCAGATAACTGAAGTATAAGTTTAGATAAAATGAAGTATAATTTCAAAACACTTAAAGTATAGAAATTCAATGAATAGAGTACATGTTTAGGTAATGAAGTGTAATTTTAGAAAATAAAAGTTCAATTTTACATAAAAAGAAGTACAATTCCAAAACACTTGAAGTATAAATCCTTAGCAATTGCAGTACAATTTTTGATAATTAGTAGAACACTTGAAGTATAAAACTTAAATAATAGATTCAAATAACTGAAGTACAAATTTAGATAAAATAAAGTACAATTTCGGAACACCTGAAGTATATAACTTCAATGAATAGAGTACAGATTTAGATGAAATGAAGTATAATTTTAAAAAATAGAAATATAATTTTAGATAAAATAAAGTACAATTTCAGAACACCTAAAGTATAAAACCTTAGCAATTTCAGTACATTTTTTTATAATTAGTAGAACACTTGAAGTATAAAACTTAAATAATACATTCATATAACTGAAATACAAGTTTAGATAAAATGAAGAACAATTTTGGAATACTTGAAATATAAAACTTCAATGAATAGAGTACAAGTTTAGGTAAAATAAAATATAAAATAAATTATAATTTCAAAAGATAGAAGTACAATTTTGGATAAAGTAAAGTACAATTTCAAAACACTTGAAGTATAAAACCCTAGCAACTGCAGCATAATTTTGGATAATCAATAAATAAAACACTTAAAGATAGAACTTCAAATAGAGTACAAATTTTGTGAAATGAGTATAATTTTAGATCAAAGAAGTATAATTTGGAAATACTTAAAGTATAAACCGCTAGCAATAGCAATATAATTTTGGATAATCAATTAGTAGAACACTTGAAGTATAAAACTCAAATAATATAGTACAATTTTATGTGAAATGAAGTATAATTTCAGATAACTGGAGTATAAATTTGTATAAAATGAAGTATAATTTTAGAATAATTAAAGTATAAAACTCTAGCAACTACAGTATAATTTTGAATAATCAATAAATAGAACACTTGAAGTATAGAACTTCAATAAATATAGTACAGATTTTGGTAAAATAAAGTATAGTTTCAGAAAATAAAAAGTACAATTTATAAACACTTCAAGTATAAATAGCTATAAGTTGTACTACGATTTTGGATAATCAATTAGTAAAACACTTGAAGTATAAAACTTACATAATATAGTACAATTTTTGTGAGATAAAATACAATTTTAATTGCAATGAAGTATAATGTTGAACACTCCAAATAGAGAAAATTTTTCAAATAAATAAAGTACAATTTATAACACTTCAGGTACAAAACTTTACAAACTGTAGTACAGTTTAAATTCTGTAGAAGTATTACCTTAAAATATCACTGCTCTTCTTTGCACTGCCGCTTGATTCATCATTTCAGTTTACTAGGATATCAATAATGTTCATCTTCAATATCAAATGCAGTAAGACCATAATTCTAGCATCATCATCATCAGTCAAACTCACATACAATCTTTGATGTGGAGCTATGTATTGCAAACTAAGGAGCTCAGCATTGATTTCATTCCATTTTCTTACAAGATTATTATACATGTCCATTAAAGTTATATTATCCTTAATTGATGTTATATGTAGCTAGTTTTTGTAGCGGCAACTCCCCAAAATTTGATTGAACACTCTAGCTTTACTACTGGAAGAAACTCAGCAGCAACTGAGAAGAAACTAAGAAGAAGAAGAAACCCGAAATGATAAAAATAAAACGAGAAGAAGAAGACAATACAGATATCGGATTGGTGGTTGTTGGCTCTAACAATTATTCTCGTTCCTGTCGTGGAGCTTATTACGTTTTTTCTTTTCTTTCTATTTCTGATAATGAAAATACATATGCTAAGGTTTACTGTTTGCTTGTGTGGATGATGAAGAAGTGAAAAAAATGAGTGAAAAATATTATACTTAAGGGCAGTTTTATCAAATCAAGTGAGTAGGGAGTGATTTCTAAGATTTAAACAAAACTAGGGAGCTTATTCTAAAAAAAATCAAGTGGGGACTGATCACAAAATGTGAAAGTGCTTTTGATACTTTTAAATAAGTCCCCATTAATTATAAATGGCGATTATTATACACCTTCTAGTTATTAGAATTAAAAAGTAAAAAGTGAAGATATTTTGGACAAATCATTCAAAAATACTCCAAAAGAGGAATAGACACTTTACTAATAGTACGAATAAAAAGAGGTCCTCAAAAGCATAAGACCCTCCTAATTTTATATATGTAATAATTTAAACTTTAGAGGCCATTTCGTTATGCTTGCATTTTTGTTTTTCATTTTCCATGCTTTCAAAATTTGAAAGGTATTTAGAGAAGAAAATTAATTAAAAATGAATTTATTTTTGGATAGGTTATCTAAAAAGTAATAATTATATATGGTTTAGTTGGTTGTAAGTGGAGATAGATAATAGAAAAAGAAGATGTCTATATTGTTAAATATAACACAATGGAGTGGGACCGGTAATTGTGCAATTTTGGCCAAATATCAAATTCTTATAATTTTTAAGTTTTTTAATTCAGTTGAAAATTTTTCATTGATTATTTATTTATTTTGATATTTTATTTTAATACAATCAACTTATTTGTTATAAATAAAAATTTTTATATTGTGTTTATCTAGAATTGTAATATAGATTTCTATCCCATAAGATATTTCAAATAATATCTATAATCATATTTTTATCTCACTAAATTTATTTATAATATAAAAAGTATTTTATAAGTATCATGTTAAGTAATCTTAATTCTATCTTATAAATTAAATTTATTACAAGATTAATAGATAGACATTTGAATTATTTTATATATAAATTTTATTATTCTACAATTATTCTTTTTACATTTTATTTCCACATTATTTGTATTACAATTTTATATTTTTAATCGTAGGGCTTCTTTTCCTAATTAGCATACTATAATGATGTTTCTTTTTTGTTTCCAACTAATTTAAAGTTCATTTCGTAGAAAATTTTTCATATTTTTTTGAAATTCATCTTTATATTGTTTTTATTTTAAATTGATTAGATACTTTTATAGCATTTTTAAATATTTTATCAATGTTATTACTTTATTATTTTCTCAATATTTATTTAAAATTAAAGTTCTTATGGGCAACTTAAGATTATAATTTTTATATTACCTAAAAGTGTAGCATGCAGTACTTTTTTATTTTAATTAATTATATTTTATATATTTGTTTTCTATACTATTTTCAAATATTTCATATGCTCATATAGGAATTTATCTTTGATATTAATTTTTTATTTGTCTATTATTTTAGTTGCAGTTCTCTCAATTTATCTAGATAAAAAAAATTATGTATACTTCATATTTGAATAATGAACCTCGAATAATGTAATATTATGAAGTATTTAAAAATAGTATATTTTATTAAGTTGTTGAAATTATTCCAATTTTCTTATCAAATGAATGAAGAAATACTACATATTTTTCTATAAAAAATATTCATTAAATATATTAGTACTTTGTTTATCCATTTCTAATTATGTACACATAAGAAAGATTTTTTTTTTTCATTTTTCCATATAATATCATGTGCTTTGATAAATTTATTTTGATTGGTTGAAGCTTTACTTCTTTATTATATTTTTTATAAGAAAATTATTTTATTTCTCTTCAATCAATAATTTATTTATAAAAATTTATTTATATACAGTTAAAAATCAAAATTTCATTGCTAAGTAAATTCTTTTACACAATTGATATATTTCATATTCATTAATTTATATTCACTTTGACAATATTAACTATAAAAAATTAAACGAATATACGAAGTAATGGAATTATCTAATGAATATGAACTCTAATAAATATTAACTCACTTTTTATTTAAAGAGCGAGATTTTTTTCTTTTTAATTTAATTATACATTTTTATCCAAAATGCTTAAAATTTATCCACAAAAAAGTAGTTGCTAACTAAGTTATTTCAAAACAATAATCACTTTTTCATATTTAATAATTTTTTTTATATTTATATAGATACAATCACATTATTTTTAGTTGAAGTAATACAATGTTCAATTATTCCTAATAAAAACATTAAGAAATAAATAAAAATATTCAAACATTTGATCAAATAAATTATTTTTAATTATTAAATAATTATTTTCTAGACAACTTCAAAAGTAAAACTAAAATACTTAACAATCATAATTATCTCTTAACTTCTTAACTTACATAAAAAAATTTACAACTTATTTGTTGCTTATGAAAGAGATGACAAATATTTTTACAATAATATTTTTAGATATGTAAAATATTTTTAGATAAAATTATGTATATAGAATATAACAAATAATTTCATTGAAGAATTTGTCTTAGATATAAATAGTTACTTTCTACAACAACTATAAACTCTGAACTTTATTTTTATATTATTGCTTTAAATCATTTTAGTTTTCTAGTAATGTAATAATGGAGAACTCATTTTTAATTATTTAAAATAAATTCTTTTATATGGGGCATTACATATAGTTGACATAGTTGAAAATTTTCAAAAGTTTGATAAATAACTACTTAAATAATAAATCATATCAATTTTTATATTTTTTAATATATTTAAGTGCAGTATTTTATAATTATATTGCATTCATTTATTTTAATATTTTTACTTATAATAATTTATTAAAAATATTTTTACAAGGATTAATAATGTGAGATCGAAAAAGAATTGACAGAAAAATAAGAATCTATTTAATTATTCATAATTTTTGTAATTTAATTATAAAAGAAACTTATGAGAGATTGATATTTTATTTTAAACTAAATACTGAAAATTTACTTATTATTTTATTCATGTATATAATATATGTTAATTGATACTTTTAGAGACAATAACATAACTACATATATAAATAAAAATAAATAGATTTTACTTATAAAAGTTATATGAAATATTAAGATCACATTTTAGCTTGTAAAAATTGTATTTTACAAACTACTTATTGAATTAGTTATCAAATAATTAATAACCTAACGTAAGCTATTTCATAGATAAAGTACAAAGATATTATATGTTTACGTACTCTAACAAAAAAAATGTTTAACATTCAAAATTTTCAAATGTCAAGAAAATTGTAACTATAACTTTCACATTATTAAGAACTCATAAAAAAAGCTTTATATTGTATAAGAAAAAAACTATTTTCTTCTTTATCATATCAAAATATATATGTCTATAGATATGTATCCACTTTAAAAATGTGTATTTAGTAAAATATTCTGCGCTATTTTTATTTTCTTAATTTATTATTTTTTTAAAATTTTATCATTTTATAAATTTTTCTATAATTTATAAACTTAGAGTAAGCAATTCTTGATATTCTATGACTTATTTAAGTACAAATTATCTTCAAACACAATATTTTTTAATAAAATATTCATATTATTTTACTTAAATAGTAATAGATTTTCTTCATTAAATGTTAAAAATGATTACAATTCATGATTTAATCACATGAAGCAAAATAAATGTTATTATAAAATAAATTATTCAATCATATAATCATTTTTGGTGCATCACACTGGTAGCATGCTAGTGTAAGTTATCGAAGTTATTAATAATTCATTTTAAATAATAAAAATGGGTGAAAATAAATTTGAAATGAAACCAAATGCATTTAACAAAACTTAAATTTTCCAAAACATACCTTTACCATTTCTTAACTTCTTAATTTTCAATCGAATTCTACAGCTATGAGCTATCAATATCTGATAGCATGATTTTTCACGTTATAGTTGATTGCCTGAAGTCAATAGAACAAAATTTTGGATCATTTAGTTGGAGTTGACATTGTTTACTAGTTGGCTTTGGCTAGGCTTGCGGTATTGTGGGAATATTTGAGTTGAAAAGTGGCAAAATGAAAATGAGTTGGCTGAGGAATTTAACTTCACTAGTTCAACTTTTGAATCTATCCCTATCATCCTCTTGTCAGCTTGTGCCATAAGGAGTTCAATTAAGCCCTATGACAAGCCCAACCTTCACATTTAGTTGTCGTCTTTAAATTTGAAATCTTAGACCGATTGTTGGTGAAACTAAGAAGAATGTGAAGATAACGTCAAGTCATTAATGTAGAATGCAGTAGTCGTCTGCATCTATGTTTTGATTTGTGAATGAAATAGGAATAATCTTTCTTTCTTTCTTTTTTATAGTTTTTCTGTCGTTGAAAAATTAATCAAGAGATAATGGATGTGGTATTGGTTCCTGGTAGTGGCATGCAGGAATTATTCATTTGGAGGGATGAGAACAAATTGAGAAATGTGCCGAAAAGGCCGAGAATGAGAGAGTACGCGGCGCTTTGAATCTAGCTAGTATGCTTCATCTTTTTCTGCCTGTACATATGGCTCGACTACGATGAATTAAGCTAAGCAGCATATTTTTGGTATTGAAGAAAATTATTGGAAGAGATGTCTTGTATGAAGATTAAGAGTCCAGTTTGATAGCCAAGGATGACTTGCCTGAATCCTTCCGAAGGCTGGATTCACATTAAAAGAGAGAGAAGAAAGAAAGAAAGAAAGAAAGAAAGAAAAGAAATGAGGCAGTTTTTAGGCGTCATCCGTTGGCTATCCTGACAGGCTCTTAGTTATCATGCCAGACAATCTCTTCTAATGCCTCGTAATTGTACGTGGATCACTGGACTTGATTTCTGTTCAAAGGCAACCAGATAAACACAATCGGTGACTTGTAATATACGTGCAATTTATGCGGTTGCTATAAGTTTCATTAAAATTATGCAATGACCATGGTTTTATAAGTCCTGTTACATTGATTAGATGGGATAATTGCACAAATTCTTCCAATTTCCGAGAAAAATCCTCATTGTGTCAAATTTTCTATTTTTAGAATGGAATAAGAACAAGATCAAATCTTTCTCCGTAGTATTTACATGATATTCCTCTTTATGAAAGTTTCAAAAAGAGCTTAGTTAATCCATAATTTATATTTCATCTTTTATTTCCTTTTTGTTTGTTTCGAAAAATCTATCGATCAAATTTATTTCTTTATTTTTCTCTTAATTCTTTTACAATTGAGATATATAGATTTTGTTCTTAGATTTAAGAAATATATGTAGACTCTCAAGTTCATAAAATTATACTCACCGCCTTGTCACATAATGCTTATAGACAAATTATAACATTTTATATGCATGATTTTTTGCCAATTAATAAAAACTACACAAACCGCGAGGTATGTCCAAAATATTGTCACAATTTTGAAGGAATATAAATACTCCTTAAACAGAGTTTTAATTTACAATTAAATATATATATATATATATATATCCTGTAATATACTCTAAAAAATAAAATACTTTGACAATTAATATAAAGACACTTCTAAGTTTTAATTATGAACCAGGCTAAATGTCAGAACTGCAAGTCAAATCTTTGACTTATACGAAGATCTAGATATACATTTGGAAAGAAGTCTCTTCTTTTTCCATTTACCCATGTTTTGAAAATCGGATTAGATCGGTCAGACCGGTGACCAGTTTGATTTGATTGAAGCATAAAAATCAGTGGATATCAAAATCGATCAAAACTGGAACGGTTCAACCGGTTCATTTGATT
>JACGDI010001573.1:1143477-1162945 GCA_014898725.1 Jacaranda copaia | reverse complement strand
ATATCGGTTCGACCAGGTTGAACCAGTAACCAATAGGGTCACCGGTTCATTGTCTGGTCCGATTTTGAAAACATTGCCATTTACAAATACCAAAATCAGTATATATCAAGCCTAAAATATTCAAATTAACTTCTGAAAGTGAGTTTCTTCGATATAAGTAGTTCATTGATGGTTCAAATGATGGTGGCAATAACATTGCAACGCTTATATTTCAATGAAGATGGCCTAGAGTTGTAACACAAAGTAGTGAAAGTGAGAAAGACACAATTTCATTAAGGCTTTGAATTGTCATTGTCATAAATTTTAATCCTTGACCTTGTTCTTATATGTTCTTTTTTCTTATTTTTCAATCAAGTCAAATTAATTTGTAATTCATGTTGTGAGCCTGTGACGGTTTGAGCAATGTTATTATCATTGGGATCAAATATGCTTTTTGACATTATATTAATAGAGAAAAATAATATAATCCAATTCAAGTTAAGCTTCCGTTGTCTGTATACTATCAAAATGTCTATTCATTGTTTAAAAATTATTGTAGCATACAATTTTCAGACAATCATATCTATTTAAGTTGTTTCATAAATCTATTACTTATATATGTTACTCATGTGTATTTTATATATACTCTCATCACTTAATATTTCATCTATAATTTTTTGTTTTGTGATAACTAATTACTGAAGTTGGAGAGATGGGGATTGAATATTTTGAGTTGCACAATGTCATAACTGGGGAAATATATATTATCTTAGTGGCTAAATGATACTCCCTTGTAAACTTTGAAATTGCCACAAAATCCTCTATAAAAAAAATGGAAGCATCATAATTACTTCAGATTTCTTCAAAATTGCCTCAATTACACCACCTACATGATTTTTGGTCAAAAAAATAGAAAGATAAAAATGCCCTTATGAGTGTTGAGGAAGATTTCACACATTGTTACAATTTTCCCTCCATTGCTTCAACATAGAATTGGATGCCAAAAAAAAAAAAAAAAATCTCTTGAAATCCAAAAAATCCCAATAACCATCTCTTTCAACTCTCAGAAGAAGAAAAGAAACCTTCTTCCAATGCAAACCAAGTCATTTTTCTATATTTTACTATCAAGAAATTGTCCTTGATCGAAAACATTCATGACCTAACAAGAATCTTCCTAGCGATCATCCATTCCAAGTGTGTTGGATTTTGTTTTTTCTTCTATTTTAGAATTGGTATGTGCATTAGTGAAATAATGCATCATTTGTGTGCGAATGTATGTTTCCAAGATGTTTTTGGATTGAGTTCTTTTCATTTTTTGGGACTCTCTATAACCAAAAAATAAACACAATAAACACATTTATTATGTTATTTTTTGTTGTGGAAGGCATTTTTTATTAGTTAATGTGGTCCTTTTGTATTCATCTGCTTTTAATGGAGTTGAAAGGCAAAAGAACTAAACTCAAAACTAAAGAATGACTTCTTTTTTTTTTTTTTAATTTTTTCTTTGTTACAATTCCTTAAGAGTTGACTTATGAGTAATAAAGTCCTTCTTTTCTAAAAAAAAATTATATGAAGTATAAGTGTACTACTGACGAGTTGACATGGGAGCAATCTGGGCCTTTTTTTGCAAAGTCATTCTTAAGCTTACTGTTTGATTAATAAAGTATATTTCCAATTTAGGGACACAAAAATTGTAGCTGCCCAAATTGATGGGCAATCAACTCAAAAGATTGAGAAGGCCACAAATTGCATATCCATTGGCAAACATCAAATCAAGGAAAAAAGGTGTGGAGACCTTGAAGACTGAAGATTGAATTTGAAGAAGTTTTTGTTATTTGATTTGGTGGCTTAATATGTGGGTTGCCTTTTTGTTGCTCCATCTTTCTTTCTCTTGTTGTTAATGGGCACAAGTGATGGATAAGCATATGTGTTTAGTTGGTTTTTGCTTGACTTTGATTGTTGATAGCGGTGTATATTGTAAGATAGGCTTTTGCTTTTGCTATTTTGTTGGTTGTTGGAAATTTGTTGATAGGTATAAAGAGCATTCATTAATACTTTTATAAGTTTTGTATATATAAACACCATAAATCAAATGAAGGAAGGTTTCTATGTAATATAAAATAGTCCAAGTTATCCTTCCAATGTTTCCTTTCCTCTTTTGTTATTTTCAAGGGGTGATGCATGTTAATTATTATATAATATATTCTAACCTACAGTTGTAGAGAATTAAATTTATTACTAAAAGTTGAAAACAATAAGGTGGTTACATGGGGTGTGAATATATAATTTTTTCCCCCTTTCACATAGGATGGGAATATGGCCCTTCTTTTAAGTAGTCAAGTTTGCACAAACAATTTCCCTTTTTATAGAGGGCTCTGTGGCCCTTTTTATTATTATAGAGGTTTGACTTAGCCCCATAACAAAATTGGTTGACACTTTTCAGTAACTTAAAGATAACTTTTGGATTTGAGGAAAACACAGATTATTTAAGAAGAAAAAGAAAAACTTGAAAAAAGGTTTTTGAAAATTCTGTCTAAAGAAGGGCCAACTAAACCCCAAAATGGAATTTTGGACAATTCATATGTAAAATTGCATTTCCCAGTTGCATTCTGCATGCGTGTTCCTGGTCAAGCAATTTTGTGGTAATTTTAAAGAAACACAAGATATTGATCAAACTCCTATTTTTTCACAAAGAATTTTGTAGCAATTTCGACTTTCAAAGCGGGGTAATCCGCATTTTTCCCGTTATTTTAGTATTTGAGTTTTGTAATCAAATTGATATATGATGTTTTACAAATATGAAGCTTGAGTTTTGCCATAAATTTTAATAAATATATATATTATTTTAAATTTATTTTTTTTCCTTAAATATCGTAAACCAATAAATATATATTTCATTTAAAACTCCACCTTTATAATTCTCCATATAATTTTATATTTATTTGATTAAATTTTCTTCCGTAATAGCAAGACAAATGCAATATTTTGTAAAAGTAAATCACCAAATAATCAAGATACA
Source organism: Jacaranda copaia (assembly GCA_014898725.1). Taxonomy (NCBI): domain Eukaryota; kingdom Viridiplantae; phylum Streptophyta; class Magnoliopsida; order Lamiales; family Bignoniaceae; genus Jacaranda; species Jacaranda copaia. Next base: position 1,159,947 of record JACGDI010001573.1, on the reverse strand, counting down.
AATGTTATGATGAGATAAAAGAGATTGAAATTAATTAAAATTTATCTAGGTGAATTAAGAGAAATGATCATTTTATAATCAATATTTGTGGGTTATATTTAAACTTTAATTTTTGAAATTAAAATTAAAACCACATTAATACTTTGAAGCTAACATTGGCCAAAAATAAATTTCTTAATTTCCTTATTTCTAGAACTCTTTGAGTTGTTCATCTGATCCATTACACCTAGTTAAACATAGTATGGGAAGAAATAAAGCAAAAACAAATCAAATATTTGTCTTTTGCATTCGTTTTCTTAAATATCAACTTTCAAATTGTAATTTCTAAATATCATCTCAAAAGTTGTAATTTAATCATCACCATGCATGCGAAGTATATTTTAATTTTAATTTTTAACTTGATCACTATATATATATATATATATATATATTTAATCACTTCATCCATTGGTTATTGCTGTTCAATTTTATATTTATGTTATGATAATGATATAGGAATTATTTAATTGAAAAAGTATATAATGAAAAATTAAATGGGCAAGTTAAAATTAAATTAGAAATTAAAAAGGGTATATATGTCGTTATCAATATTTTAATAGAGAATCGGATGGAATTTATCCAATACCAATTTATATTTATTGCAAAACTTAGATACCAATTAACTAAAACACTTTCCAAAATTTGTACTTGAATTTTATATTAACAGCCAAGGTTGCCCAGGAAATGATTTTTACCTCCCGTTTGGACCAACAGGAAGCTGGGTACCTAGATCTAGATTTTGGAAGGTACAGGGCTATTAATTTCACTCCCGAGGTAAGAGAAATTAAAATACTCTCTACTTTTTGGAAATTAAGAAATTGTAGTATTTGTTTATCAATTTTTATAAACGTAAAAATAGGTAATCCTCAAAAACATAAAGTATCCTTATTTTATATCCGTAATAATTTAGAACCTTAATTTCTCAAAACATACTTTTTACCATGAACATTATCTTGACCTCGAAGTTTTTTATATAATTCCACAGCTATCAATATCCAAAATATATAGCACCATTCGATTTTCATGTTGTAGTTGAATATGCCTGAAGTCAAATAGAACAAAATTTTGGATAATTTAATTAGCGTTGACGTAGTTTGCTGACGCGTGGTATTGCGGGAATATTTGAATTGTGAAGGTGGAAAATGAAAATGATTTGGTTGAGGAATTTAATGTCACTTGTTGAACTTTTGAATCTATTCTTTATCACAATTATTAAAAGTCAAAACTTTCATGCATGACACTTGGGATGTCGAAGTGCACAACTATATATATATATATATATATATATATATATATTATGAAATTTAACTAAATTTGTAAATTGTTAAAATGCACGTAAGGTTAATATGAGCATATAGTGTAACACTAAAATCATCATGATCCTAATAATTTATTATGTTGAGTGACCTTTGTCTCAAAACATTAATCTTATACATAAAATGTGAGGTCATAAGTTCAAATTTAATGAATTCTTGGATTTCCTGGCATACGTATGCGTATAAAGAAATAAAACCCAACAATTTATTATGACAACATGAATATGATCAATAATATTGAACCCTATTCAAGAAAATTGAGTCGATCGATTTTTCGATTCAAAAAATGAGTAGATCTTCTTTCTAATTTCCTGATCAGTTAATCTTTCCTTCTTTAATTTTATTTCTCTTATTTTGTGTGGGTTGAAAATTAATCAAAAGAAATGGACACGGTGGTACTGGTCCATGACAGTGGAAGGAATTTATTCATTTCAAGCGATGAGAATAACTGAAAGGCCAAGAATGAGAGAGTACGCGGCGCTTTGAATCTTTGCTAGAATCCCTCTTCTTTTTCTGCCTATATATACGTATACGTGCATATGGCTAGTCTACATGAAATTAAGCAGCATACATGTTGGGATTGGAGAAAATTATAGGAAGAGAGGTCTGGTATGAAGATGAAGAGTCTAGTTTGGTAGCCAAGGATGACTTGCCTAAATCCAGCCTTCCAAAGGCTGGATTTACAAAAAGATCAATTGCCTGAGGCAGTTTTTAGGCGTCATCCGTTGGCTATCCTGACAGGCTCTTAATTATCATGCCAGACCATCTCTTCTAAATTCTAATGCCTTGTAATTGTACGCGGATCACTGCACTGGACTTGATTTCTGTTCCAAGGCAACCAAGATATGCACAATTGGTAACATGTAATATATATGTGCAATTTATGTAGTTGCTATATAAGTTTCATTAGCATTATGCAATGACCATGGTTTCATAAGTTCTATTACAATAATTAGATGGGATATAATACAATTTTTCCAATTTCCGATAAAAATTCTAATTGTGTCGAACTTTCCATTTTTGGAATGGAATAAGATCAAGATCAAACCTTACTCCATGGTATTTACAAGATATTCCTCTTTAAGAAAGTTCCAGAAAAAGCTTAGTTAATCCATAATTTATATGTCATCTTTCATTTCCTTTTCGTTTGTTTTGAAAAATCTATCGATCAAATTCATTTTTTTATTTTTCTCTTAATTCTTTTACAATCAAGATATATAGATTTTGTTCATAGATCTAAGATTATTTGGTATAAATATATGTAGACTCTCAAGTTCAAAAATTATATTCACTACCTTGTCACATAATGCTTATAGACAAATTATAACATTTTATATGCATGATTTTTTGCCAATTAATAAAAATTACACAAACCGCGAGGTATGTCCAAAATATTGTGACATTTTTGAAGGATTTGCTGGTTGTCTCTTTACAAATATAAATATTCCTTAAAAAGAGTTTTAATTTACAATTAAATATATATATATATATATATCCTGTAATATTCTCTAGAAAATAAAATACTTTGACAATTAATATAAAGACACTTTTAAGTTTTAATTATGAACCAGGCTAAATGTCAGAACTCCAAGTCTAATCTTTGACTTATACTCAGATCTAGATATAAATTTGGAAAACTGTCTCTTCTTCTCCCATTTACAAATACGAAAATCAGTATCAAGCCTAAAAAATTCAAGTTAACTTCTAAAAATGAGTTCTTGGATGTAAGCAATTTATTGATGTATCAAATGTGGTGGCAATAGCATTGTGACGCTTGTATATATTTCTTTTTTAGGAAAAGATAGAAGATAAGATGATATAAAAAAACAATATAATACATATATATATATATATGCATATTAATTTTAAAAATAATAATAATCTTAACTAAATAGTTTAGAATGAGCTTATTAATATTATTTTAAAGTTTCATCATGTTACAAATTCTTAATCTCAATGGATGCAAGTATAACTAAATAAAATCTCAATGGAATAAGTTGAAAAATGGACAAATTTCACAAGGTTTTGCTATAAATTTTAACAAACCTAGGGATTCAAATCTTTTCATTTTCATAAAATAATTAATAAAGGTACAACAAACGACTAGCTTATCTATGACAGCAACAAACATTCGAAGATGATGTAATTTCAAAAAAATTATAGAATCTATTTCGACCTAGATCTAAAAAAATTGAATCAGTACTCAACGAGTGGGCGAAATTAATTTTACTGAGTTTTCTTTTCTTTTTTTTTTTTTTTGTTGATATCATAATTTTCTATCAAAATTCACAAAAAAAATTAGTGATAAAATAATAAATGACAATATAAAAATTATCATTAATAAATATATAGTGGTAAAAAAAAATATTTTATAATGATTGTATACTATAAAGAACATAGTATTAACAACAAAAAAGGTGACGATGTAAAATTGTTATTGATAACATATATTGAAAGATAATAACTTTTATTTTGTCACAAATGATATTTTTTAGGGGATAAAGATTTTTGTATTGATGCAAAATGACCTAATAGTGATAAAAATTACATTTTAAGTTGTTGCTGGCAATAATTAGTAGCACAAATAGTGATAACTAGTGACAATTTATAATTTATGACAAAATATTTATTGTCATTAAGTTGTCACCATATATGTGTCATTAGTTGTTAATGGAGATAAATTGAACGATATTCTTGTCACTATTAAGTCTGTATAAATCATAAATGTAACAACACTAAATTTTTGTCACATAATATATGTAATTAGTGACAACCTTTGCATTCCCACTTATTATTTTGTCACTAATTTTTCTTTTTCATATAGTGTTAATAGTTTTTACAAATTTAATAATAACAAAAATAATATTTAAGTTATCACTGTTGACAATTAGCAATACACTTATCGTGACCATTTAACTAGTGCCAACAAAAATCTTATCTCAAATTATAGTAACAATTTATATTGTCACTGGGTTGTGACAAGATTTTCATTGTTAATCACTATAGGTGTGTCACTAATTATCAATTGTGACAATGTTAAATATTAATTCTATCATTGTTAATTTATGTTATGACACATTGAAAATTATTATTACTTAAAGAGTATCATTAATTACAAAATAAAAATGATTATCATATAATATATCTTATTAATGATAATTTTATATTTCTTGTCACTAATTTTACATTATTTTATATTGTACTCTTGAAGCTAAATTTTTTTATTAGACAATGACAAATATAAAAAATATTAAATGTAATTACCCAATTATAAAGAGGCCTTCCACGAAGTGGCCTTACACGAAGTAGCCATTGGGGATGAACCCCTGCATTGCTACCTTGCGGAAGGCCTCTTGCAAGAATCATCATTCGCTCTCCTATTATGAATTCTTGCCAAATAAATTTTATTTTGTGCCAAGAGCAAGAAAAGTAAACAAAGCTTAGCAAAATAAAGAAACAAAGAAAAATAACATAAGTACTAAGAAGAAAGCATGAAAACAAAACAAGTATACAAATAAAGAAGTCAAAATATTTACTAAGTTCCAATAAAAAATATATAACATCAAAGGGGGAGGCAAATAAGCTAGCCTCCTCGAAAAGCTGAGGAAGGTCATGATGAACCTTATACAAACGCATTAGTGAAGGTGAATTGCTCTATGCATGAGGGATCCCCCTAACCACCCTCATCTCTTAAAAAGAAAAAATGGCCTTTCCAAAACCCTGATTAAATGGTAATCCACTAAAATGACCTACACTCCGGTCGAGCAAAAAAAGTAAAAAAAGGTCCATTTTGGAATTTGCTTTACTATAAAATAGCGTGAAAATTGTCTAATCAGAAGGCTAACTTTTTAATTCAGTGTTGGAACCTAATAAAATACACAAAGGAGTTCAGAGTGAACTAACTCAAATATATCCTATATCTCTTAACTACATCGAACAAAAACCACTACTAAAGTACCCGAAGGATGTGACATAATGCGATCCTCTAAAGAAGAATGAATAAACTCAAACTCATCAGTGTGATAGACTCTATGTCTCATTAATTTTCACTCCCCTAGAGTATGCAAAGGAGATAAACTACTAATACCAGTAAGGCTCTCATCAACAATAGGAACGTTCTTAAACCCTTTCCAAAAGAGTCCTCTTCTCCAAACTTAGACCCTAAATCAGATCTTACTTATGATAAAGAAGATGACTCAATAACTAAAGATTGATGAATGTGTTCTTGATCTGCAACTACTCCATAACTTAAAATTAAATTAGAAGGCATCCCTAAAAGTGGGGCTCAAATACTTAGAAAATGCATCAATGCTATAAGAGAGACAACCCCTACAAACACGAACCAATTTAATAATAGATTAACTGCCCAAAATAGTAAATGCCCCAGCTATGAAGCCACACAAAAGGGCATCCCCTTTGGTAGCCGCTTGCATCAAGAGCTTTTACATACAACTAGTTGCAATTGGCTACTTCTTAAGGGCGACATATTTACCTCTCTCTGCTCCATGGAAGCAGCCAGCCTCTTGCTGTTAGCAGCCAATGACTTTGACTATGCCTCTGAACTGTAACTCTGATTCAGTCAAGGTTTTCATGAATTCCTCACTAGTCAGCAAGAGCAACATACAAACAACTTTAAATGTATGTTTAAAAGAGAAATGTAGAGAGAAAAAGAAGGGGAAGATAGAAAGATTTTACATACCTGCTGCTAGTTTCGTGCATTACTATCCTTGAGGGTGAAGAGAAAAGACGATTGTGAAAATAACAAGTACAGAAAAGGGCAACAAATCTAGCCTATTTGATTTGGGGGTTTAGGGTACTTTTATTTAATACTTTTGTTTACTTAATAGGCCTGTGCTCATTTACGATTGAATCCGAGCTAATAAGTTCCAGTTATAAGGGTCAAATTGGACTAAGCATGGCCTAGGATTCAGCTTGGGCTAATATTTGTTTGGGCTCAAGGAGGGACCATATGGCACATTAGGCATCTAACAAGCAACTTGGTGCATAGGATATACAAATGGAAATAGGAATGATGGACGAATGGAACCAAAGCTAGGTTGATGCTACATGGATCCAAGTGAGACTTGAATGATGTTAAGCATTTGACTAGGTACATTGACATTGGAATTCAAGCTCTCTGGTGGGATGACATCATTGGTATAATTTGGTAGTGTTGTTGTACCATTACCATTTTTTGCGCTACTCTTCTTCCCATGCATTTTCCTTTGCCTTTCCAAAGTTAATGAATTCATATCACAAGTACTAGCCTTATAGCCGTGAATTCTAATTAGTAAGATAATCACAATCAACCAACAAAATTTCCAAAACCACTATGAAAAAAATATAATACAGCTAAAATCATGCAAACTCAACAAGCAGATTGAAATGGGATATATTACTTGCAAAAGCTACATTTCTGCTTCTTTGCACGACAAGCTCCCCTACTCACATTTTACTAGGGTCCAACACTCCTTGTTCTTTTCTGTGTCTTTTAGGTTCACCCACATCTTCATAGGGAGTTTTATTCTCTACTTCATCTTCATCATTGCTTTGACTAAAATCAAACCCGAAATTAAAATGTAATATAAATTTCTCTTCAGCATATTCAGTCAATTCTAACACTCGATTCATGGAGTTCATAAATCTAATAGACACCCATGATGAAATAATGGACAAGTTGATACATTCCTTGTTCAATCTTGCAAACTTGCTCTGTTGTGCAGCAACTTTTTCGATATGAGATGAAATTTTATCTTTTAACTTACTGCCACTTGAATAAGCCATTGAGAAAGTATGCTTTTTCTAGGAAATTCCATAATGCTCAAACTCTTCAATGCCGATATTATATGGCAACATGGTAGACCTTCATACTCCAGCATCAAACAATTACACTGATACTTACATTTATCAACATTAATAAGTACAATATAACCATCCCCCTCATAATTATTGTAATGTCAAAAAAAAAAACATATGCTTGCTTTCAACGGATTTGCAATTTTTCTTTAGCACAAGGCCCTGTTCTGCTCTAATTGGTCACATATAATGAAAAAGACCTTCATCATGCAAATAGGAGTTGTATGTCTCTCAAGCATTTTTAGAGGAGTCTTTCTTACAATAGACTTCAACTTCTCAAATTCTAATTGCTTCACAAGAAAATAACTTCTAATTCTCTCTAAAATGCAGATGTAGTGCTACAAAAATTGTGTCAAACTCATTTTTTGATTAATTGAAAGTTTTATTAATGAGTTCATCAACTCAACTCATTGGGTTGTATTCATACGCCCCATAAAGTGCCCATGAAAGAAAGCTTCAGCCTATGTATGTTTTTTTTCATATATTTCCTTCACCCAAGGATGGTCATGTAATTCATATACCTCAACTAAATTTAACCAACACATTTCAAATTCTTCAATGAATTACTGTCTACCGGGCAATGTGAGGAAAGTAGTATAGAATCTAGGAATTTTTACCTTTTGTTGACAATTATGACCTAGGTGCTAGCTACAAATCCTATGTCTCATTTCAAGAAATTTGGACTTAATAGCTCCAATCATGGATGCATCTTGATAAGTTAAAACAAACATAGGAATTTTTCCATTCATGAACTCAATGAATGTCTTCAACAACCACAAGTAGGAGTCAATTGTCTCGTTGAACATAATAGTAGCAACAAATATACATGTCGATGAATGATTGTTGATGCCAAAAAAAATTATTAATGAAAATTTATATGCATTCGTCTTGTACGTGCTATCGAATATAACAACATCACCAAAAAGATCATAACTCAACTTTAGAGATCCCATAGCACCAAAATATTCTCAATAACATAAAATCTTCATGTAATGTGTACTTAAGTGCAATTTTCGGGCCTTTCTCTTGCATGTTATCCAACAAACTCAATTTGTATTGACATCTCTTTCATGAACCTTTTCCATACGTAACTTGTACAACCAATTAAACCCATCCTTCCTTTTAAAAGAAAGCTTACTGGCCCCTCCAACTAAATATTCTAAGTAATCCATTACTCTACTAGGTTTAAAACCAAAATCTATCATCAATGCTAGAAATGACTTGTCAGAGCTTGACATGGACTTACTTAGAATATAAACATAAATTTTAAGTCAAAATGAATAGAAAAATATGAATGCAGATTAATAAACAAATTCTAAGTTGAAATAATAATTGTACCGTGTATTGTTAGTGTCTAAAGAATGATTACAGTGTGAGCAAAATCTCATCACTGAATAATTGCTAGACAATCGATCATAAACAATACAAAAATTGGCCTTGCATCCACATTTTGTTTCTGGCGTAGGTTCTCACCTCCAATAATATCCATCTTCAAGTGTCTTTCGAAAGCCATCACAACTGCACACTCACTCTCTATTTTTCACGACTTCACCGACCTTTCCTTTGATACTTTGTTTTCTAACTTTAAAAACTACTATCCTCACATATGATTCATAAAATTTTTCTGCATCTTCAACTTTATCAAATATCGGATCACGAATAACTTCCTTGTATCCCGTCATTGGCATTGACTCAAAACACTCAACATCTTCTTTACATTCTGCTAAATTTTGTAAATTTAGTTCACTCAAGCTTTCATTGGAATTTCCACAAAGAACACTAGATAATAAACAAATATTCAATGAGTTTAGAACAACTAAATACCTAAATTGATTTGAATCCTTCACTAAAGTTTTACCATGTCATAAAAAATTACTATCACAATTAAAAAAAAAACAAACACCAAATTTAAGTATTCTGCTAATTCACAGAAAGCTCCTACACAGAAATAGCAGCAAACATCCACATTGATAAAATAGTAACGATACCCCAAAAACTCAACAAAATAATTACTCCCCTTACCTATATTCATAGAAATCTCCTTTGCATTTCCCCCCAAAAAGTTGTCGACACCATTTGCCAACTGCATTGTAAACAGGAAGGATGGATATGTGATGTCAATAATGATTGAAGTTGGATACTCCACTAGAAAAAATAGAAAATTGATTATAATTTTTACCAAGTATCAAACCACTTTACTTGTTGTGGTTAATGATTCTTTCCAACACTAAATAATTAACAACCATCTACAAGAATTTTTTTCAAATATTGAAAATAAATGAAATTAGCGCTATGACAGAGGAGTATTACAATGAGAGATGAGGAAGAAGATGCTTTGTCAAAAAATTTAAAAACATTTGTTGGGTAGACGTGTTACATTTGCTGGGTTGGTTGACTTCTTTCATTCGGTATGTACTGCAAAACTAGATGAAAGACAACCCCAACGTGGATTCTCTCCATTTTTTACCTGCCCAAGGTGGATTCCCATTATTTTTTATTTGTAAACGTTGGTTTATTTAATGGAGATGAGCTACTCATATGCTTGTTCCATTTATTTTTTGATGGTAGGACCATGTTTGCAATAAATTTTTGGAACATGGAACTTAATTTAACTATTTCGGGAAGCGTGGTACCTATTTTTTGGAAGAGCACATATTTTGGGACCAACTCTGCAATTTTCCTCATTCATAAAGATGCACTGTTTAAATTTTGTTATATAATAACAGAAGTTAACTTTTGATTAGTTTGTCTTTTTTCAAATGTATCCCATGTATCAAGATTTATGAACATAAATATATAATTCCTCAGAGGTTACCTGAACAAAAATCTATCACGTCATACAACTTACTCCATAATAATTGGATGAATTATAAGGACTCCCGTTGGATATGAAATAGAAAAACAAATGTTTACCTTTCGAAATGTAAGACATGGTTTTAATTTGACTTTTATTTGTTGGTTTCTGTCCATAAGCAAAATATTAATTTCTGTATTATACTTTTGATTTTAATATTTTTTTTCCTCTCAAAAATCTAAATATTTAGGCACGTCTTTACAGCATTGACACGGTAACAAGCACATGGCATGGATTTAATTTTGCCAATACCCGAACATATATTCAAGAAGGAAAGATTCAAATGATAATTCCATCTTCTAAGGATTCAATATGTTTCTGATGTTGAAGTCTTGAATCTATTCCTTCAATTATCACATTTGTCAAAAGGGAATCAATTACTTGCTACGAATGGATCAACTTGAATTATGGATCCAGCCTCATTAATTCAAGAACAAGAACAAATCAAGTCCAAGAAGAGAGCGACATGCATATGTATATATAAATATGAAATTTGTCCCCCAGAATTAATAGTAGTATATTTAAAGTCTCTTGCTCATCTTTATTATCTTTTGTAATATTTTTTTTATTTATACATGTAAATACAGTTGGGATCATTCGAAACTTGAACCTCTAATATCAAACATATAACTATGATTTGACCAATTGACAAATGGCATGCAATGTTACTTTTTATGATATATTTCTCTTTTTATATATTATAATTAATAGAAAAAAAAACTTTCTATACATATATAGAATTCTTTGAGACTATTAATTTCGCTCTTAATCTAATGGTTTATCTTTTACTATAATTGGGTTCAAAAAACTCAAGCAAATGGATATATATAATGGATATGGTCCCTCACGGAGCAGGAATATATTCCCTTGGGGGATGAGAATAACCCAAACTTTTCCATATTATGCAATGTCCTTTATCAATGCATGTAGTAGACATGCCCTGAAAGGCCAAGAATGAGAAATTTTGCGGCGCCTTGAGTCCAATGTACTTCTTTTTTTCACTGCCTATATATATCAATGAAATTTAGCAGCAAAAAGGGAGAATGTAGGAGGAATTAAGAGTGGTCATGTATGAAGATCAAGAGTCTAGTTTGGCAGCCAAGGATGGCTTGCCTAAGTCCCTTGATCAGAGGTTCATTAACGAGGAATTATATATGTTCCTGATGTTAGTGTAAATAAGGGCTTTAGGCGTCATCCATTGGCTATCCTGACAGGCTCTTACTTATCATGCTGGACCATCTCTTCCATTCCATGCCTAGCTAGCTAGGACGGCTTCATTTTCATGTATTCAACCTCAAATGCGAGAGGTACTTTCCAAGAACATTCTATTTTTGTAGTCATCCTGATTTAAATGGCTATTTGTCTACAAATTATAGCATTTCCTGATGTTGCATTTTTCTTATGATTGAATAATGGCATTACGAATGGGTGTACATACATACATGTGTAAGTATATATGGGTCTAGTTTGTTCCCATTTGTCAAATGTTAAATGCTCCCCATTCTCATCTCACCCTCCCTCTCCGTTTCTCACGCTTTTCTTCCATTCTAAAATTCTCAAACAAAACCATATTTTATTCTTCTTATACGCTTGCTAACAACTCAATAAATTTTTTAAGAAATTTTGAAAAAGATGATTGCAAATTCAAAAATAAATTTATGCTAACACTCCCGCAACAATAATATTAATATTACGGAATTCCCATACCTGACTTGTATGCAAGACCAATTCCATGGATTTGCCTTGCTATGCAATCCTGTTTTATTTTGCCTTGAAATGACCAAAGCAGATCATTCGGGACGAGCTATGTAAAACGCGTATCTCTCTTCAAATTCGCTGGGTTTGAAAGAACATGTCCGTACCCAACCATCCAGGCACCCACCCTAAATCTCATTAACAGGACGTTTGATTAAATTTATTTTTAAAAATCTTATTAACTCCTACATCTTATATGAAGTTTTTGAAGTTTATAAATATTAAATCTTTTTTTAAAATAAGTTATTAAAGTGTTTTGAATAAAATAAAATCTTGAAACTTATAAGATATTAATAATGTCAAATTTATAATTACATAAAATGGTTAAAATTAAAGGAGTGCTGAATTTTTTAAAATAAATTAGAATCTCATTACTTTTTTTTAAAGAATTTAAAATTATAACATCTTACTTTAAGCTCTTATAAGTTCCTATTTTTTTTAAAAAATTACTAAATACTTTCTAGCATTTTATAAAATATTTTAAAAATTTTGTAAATTCAGCTAAACACTCTCTGAGTCATTCCAAATTATGTGTCATTAATGACAAATTGAGTTTGGGTTCATTTTTTAGAAATGTCCATCTCCAAATTGAAACGTTCCAATGCATATACTCAAATTTTAATGTTTAATTGTGACAACGAAACGTTTAACTTCAAAAATCAAATTGTTATAGTATATTTTAGAAATGTCCATCTCCAAATTGTGAGCCCAATTGAAATCTTATATAATTTATTTTGGACTTCGCTACTCATTAAAACTTCACTACAAAAAAAAATTGGCTTTTTTTTATCACTAAATCGATCACAAATTCAATAAAAGGGGGTTATTGACAATGTTAGTAATTGCTCACAGCGGTCACAAAAACCCTCATCATAGATTGAAATTTGTGACTGCTGAAGCATGTAGTCACAAATTAATAACCACCAGCACAGTCACTAATTTTTTAAATTTCATCACAAAATAATTGACAAAATAGTGAACAAATAGTCACTAATCAGTGACCGATTTTGGGGGGTCACTAATCAGTGACCGCTTAGTAAGCGATTTTATGGGGTCATTGACAGTCGGTCACTAAGCGGTCACTAATCAGTGACCGCTTAGTGATCGATTCGGCGGTGGTCACTAATTTTTTTATAATACTTTTTTGCTTTTTAATGTTACATGTATACTCTTTATTCTCATTTACAAAAATATAAAATTACACAATTCAAAATAATAATTCACATTAAAAAATACAAAATTGTATCCAAAATTCAATTATATTATATATATATATATATATATATATCTAAATTCATAAACAAAACAAAGATCTTTAAATATAAACAAATTCATTCAATCCAAACATGTCAATTATAAAAACAAAATAATCCAAAAACTATGTTCATAAAGAACTATAAGACTAAAAAGTAATCCAAAAATTATGTCCAAGAGCCTCAAGATCAGCTTCACTCAAGCCGTGGTCAACAAAGCTACTTCCAGAACCTAATTATTTCAGTTCAAAATAGAGACAAAGTCATGCAACTACAAATTTCTTACAAAGATCAATTAATTTACCAAATTATGGATAACATTAGTATAAAAGACATAAATAAAAAATATAGATAGATTTGTTTGGAGAAAGGGGGACAAAAGTATAGGCATATCATCACAAAAGCACTCAATATGTGGCATCTATCAATAAATGACAATCACACTACTTGTGTTTCTTCTAGAGACTAAAAATTCTCTATTTTCAAGAAATAAAATTAATAAACTCTTAGACACAATATATACTAATTAAAAAATGATCTATATAAGAGAAAATGAAAGGAAAATAAATATTCAAATTACAAAATACTTAGGGAAAAAGCAATAGATTGATCCATTCCAATATGCAAAAGAAAGGGTGTTTCCCAATAGCAAGTCCACCTAAGTATACATGCATCAAAGTTAGTATGGAATCAAAATAGGGATTCCAAATAGTGTATATTGCTTTATTCAATAAAATCCTTAACTATTAATTAAAAATAAACTCAAAAATATCATTACAAATAAGATATGAACCACATTAATATGAGATAACCCAGTAAGCTTAATAGGCCCAACATCAAATGAGACAGCCCAAGAGGCCCAATGGTAAGTCTGTTTGGTCGACTGGTATCAATCTCACTTGGTAGGGTCTGCGGTCGACCCGTATTGACCTCAAGACCACTTCAAAAGTTCGAATATTCCAGTATGGTCAACATGTATCGACCTCAAGACCTACTCCGGTGTTGACTCGGATCCTTGCGGTGTTTATTAGTCTGACGGCTGCATGCCTTCGTATTAATAATGCGTGACAGTCGATACAATCACTGTCACCAACTCTGACAACCCTGCCAACAACTTTGGCAAAGACGCGCCTCCACTGGCACTGTTCATCTGGGAAAATAAGAGATTTACCCACTTGGCATAGTACCAGGATCTAGACATGGAATGACATGTAACCCCCTGGCAAAGACAAAAGTCAATACACCTGATAAGGGTACTAGGGTCAAATCATGCCTACAGAAAGTTATAAATATTTCAGGCTCAACTACGCTCAAGGTAATGCCCCATACACTATAAACCTTACATTCTTTGTATTCTATTCGATCTCTTCATCTTGACCAGAACTAACTTGAGCGTCGGAGTGCCTTAGCTGAGGGCACCTCATCTAGTTTAACGTGTTTTGTGGTTGCAGATCTCAAGCCCCAAGTTATACACATTCCTGAGTACTCGACCTTCCTGGTCGATTTACCAGTAGCACAACCCCCTTTTTCTCTGTATGCAGCTTTCAACAGCATCATTTAGCGTCGTCTGTGGTAATTCATTGAGATTGCAGCATGAAAATGGTAAACACACGCAAAGTAGTATCCGGAAGGGAAGAGAATTGGAGGTCTATCTCTCCACTTCTCCCTAACCCCCAGCAAGATACAAACACTCTAGGCACCAGCGCCCCTTAAGAACAGGTAGTAACGCTCACCATGCCCTAGTTGATGCAGTTGATAAGTGAACATATTTTTGCTCAGATATCAACCCAGTTATTTGCCACTCTGAATAGATACACTATAGTGCCCGCTCCTGCTGCCAGTGCAACTCCACAGCCGCCCCACCGAAAAATAGTTGCTCCTGCCGAGAAGCCAGGCAGCCACCCGCCAGGTGCAAAATCACTCCTAGGCACCCGTGGAAAGAAAAGAGGTGTCCAAAAGTGTAGGAGGATGTGGCAGACTCGGTAGATCATGCCAGACTTAATTGAGCCATGCAGTACGATAAGGTCGAATGCTCTAAGCATGACTATCGTGAAGAGAGAGAAGAATCTATAGATTTTGTGCATCATCCCATTTAAGCCCCACAGCGCGATAGGGCCGAGGGTCTCAGATTGGGTCTTGATCGAAACGCCACCCAGGCAGATCAGGACAAGTGGGAAGAAGTATACCATCAAGTCCAACAGCTAAACAGACGTCTCGATGAGATCTCGAGGAGAAATTTCAATAGAGCACCAAACTTGGAGGCTTCTCAAAGGTCTCGTTGGGAGAGAGGGTTCTCATTCATTTAAGAAATCATCAACAAGCGCATCTGCGTAGATGCCAAAGTCTCTAACAATCTCCCAAGGTACAATGGCTCCACCGATCCCAATGAGCATCTCATGTAGTTTGAGCACATGATGCAACTGCATGGTCACAATGAATACATCCATGCCAAGATGCTGGTGACCACCTTTCAAGGCATCACGTTAGACTAGTTTGTGAAGCTTGAACCATCATCGATTTACTCCTATGACCAACTATGCGATAAATTCTTGCATCAGTTTACCAGTAGAAGAAAGGCCAAGCTCCCCCATACCCACCTCCATACCATCAAGCAAGGCGAGGGGAAATCCCTCTGAGACTTCTTTGCCAAATTTAATACAGAGGTCCTAAAAATTGATAACCCTAAGATTGAGTTCTTGATCGATGTATTGTTCTTGGGACTCAGGCATAATGAATACGCCAATGCTCTGGTGCGAGAATGGCCCGAGTTGATGAAGGAGCTGCTCGACCTGGCAGAAAGATACATGACTCAGGAGGAAATGAACAAGCTCAAGTTTGGATGCTCTAAGGTCGAGAAGAAAAGGAATGAGAGAGATGACCAAAAACAAAAAGAGCAAGGTCGATCTCTGATCAAACGCTTCCATGACTAGATGCCATTGAACATCCCGAGAAAAGAGGTCTTATACGCTATCCAGCATGATAACTTCCTCAAAAAGCCTAAAAGGTTGATGGAGACTAAAGCCATGAAGAAATTAAAGAAATACTGCCATTTCCACATACAGAAAGGGTATAACACCAATAAGTGCTTCAATCTCCAAGATGAGATCAAAAAGTTGATCAGGCAGGGCCACCTCAAAAATATATAGCCATAGAAGCCCAGACTGAAGAGGGCAAAATCGACTAAACTCCCTATAGAGAAAGGTCGGTTAGCCCTAGAAGAGAAGATAAAGGAAAGAAACCCGCCCAAGAAGATCGCAAACCTATCAGATGGGTGATTAACATGATTGCAGAAGGTCTCACTGGGAAACTCTAAGTTTGCTTGAAGGCAAACACAGAGGAGGCTCGAGTCTAATAAAGCCTCACCTGTGGAGACAACTTTTCACCTCTCAACAAGCAC
>JACGDI010001573.1:1098711-1138085 GCA_014898725.1 Jacaranda copaia | reverse complement strand
AATCATGGTCGGCAGTTTAAAAACTCGGGTCGAGAATTTAAAAATCTTGATTAAGCATAGTACCTGCTATGATTGAATGTAAACTCCCTGCTCCTTCTCGTCGGTGAGCTCGATCAGAACCGTGAGTTGGGGGGACTCATGATATGGGATAACCAAGTAGGCCCAACATCAAATGAGACAGCCCAAGAGGCCCAACGATAAGTCTATTTAGTCCACCAATATCGACCTCACCTGGTAAGGTCTGCGGTCAACCCGTATTAACTTCAGGACCACTCCAGAAGTTAGAATATTTGAGTCTAGTCGACATGTATCGACCTCAAGACCCACTCCAACATTGACTCAGATCACTTCCATGTTTATTAGTTTAACAGGCTGCATGCCTCCACATTAATGATGCGTAACAGCCAGTACAACCACTGCCACCAACTCTGACAACTCTGATAACCCTACCAACAACTTTAGCAGAGATGTGCCTCTACTAACATTATTCATCTGGGAAAATAGGAGATTTAACCACCTAGCATAGTACTGGGATCTAGACATGGAATGACCCCTAACTCCCTGGCAAAGACAAAAGTCAATACACCTAATAGGGGTACTAGGGTCAAATCACGCCTTCAAAAAGTTATAAATACTTCAAGCTCAACTACGCTTAAGGTAATGCCCCATACACTATAAGTCTTACATTCTCTATATTCTATTCAATCTCTTCATCTCGACCAGAACTAACTTGAGTGTTGGAGTGCCTTAATCAGGGGCACCTCAGCTAGTTTAACGTGTATTGTGGTTGCAGATCTCAAGCCCCAAGTTATACACAATCTTGAGTACTCGACCTCCCTGGTTGATTTACCAGTAGCACAACCCCCTTTTTCTCTATACGCAGCTTTCAGCAACATCACAGATACTTCTTGTGTTTTAGTCTAAAGATAATATAAACCTTAATTAATGCCTAATCATTCTTTAATGCATTATTCCCTTTAATATATACATCTATATATATTATTAACTTTTCATTACGTATAGTTTTAATATGATGAATGCAGAATTTTGTCTTTAACCTAGATATGCATTTGGTTCATTTTGCCTTAAAATATGCATGCTACACACACACACACACAAATATGTATATATGCATATATCCAACCAAGAAAAGTCCAAAACTATCTTTTTATGCTAAGTTTGAACTTGAAATGAGCTTTACACATTGAGATGCCATTATTTAGTCAAAATAATCTAGTATATAATCCCAAGGCCAAATTTGATCATAATCTAGACCAAAATTTGCCACCATCTTCTTTGCATCATACAAGTTACTCGAGAAAGTATCATCTTCTAGTATCATACTTTTCATTGTCAATATGATGCAATCAACACATGATTGTGTTAAGTTAAAATTAGATTTAATATTTAACATTCAGAAACTACTGAGAGTCTAGTATAATTAATAAACATAATTATAACTATAATTAAGTATAATTCATAAACATAATTCATAAAATTATAACTATAATTCGTAATAAACATATCAACTACATAATTCATAAACACAATATTCATATAATTCTTGTGTAACTTATTGTAAATGTGTAAGGAAACATAATAAACAAAATATTGACTATGTAATTCATAAACACAATCCATATGAATATAACTTAACACTAAAATAATTTTGCATTCTTATTATTGTTGACTTTTTACAATGCCCCAAAATGCAAAATTAGAATCACAATTCATAATAAATATATTGACTATATAATTCATAAACACAATTCATATAATTCATGTGTAACTTATTGCAAATGTATAAGGAAAAATAATAAATAAAATATTGACTACGTAATTTATAAACACAATTCAAATAATTATAACTTAATACTAAAATAAATTACCTCTTTACAATGCCCCCAAATGCAAAATTTCAAATCTACAAAATGAAATAAACCTTTAACTATGCAAAATTAAATAAATAAATAACCCAATAGCAACAGCAACCCAACCGCTGCTCGATTCTAAGAAACCTAGCAATGACTGGGTCATGGAGGGGGCCAGTAGTTGGCCCCCTCCCCATTGGAAAACATGGATCTCGCTTGCCAAGAGATTGGCTACTGCTGGCTCCCCGTCATCTTGCCAGCAACTTTGTCAGTGAGAAGTCCACAAAAAAAAAAAACAGAAGGAAGAAAAAGGGAGGAAGAGAGTTACCAAAAGCCAACTAGTAAAAACTGAGGGAAGAGATAGAAATTGAAATGTAAATAAGGATAAGGATTTAGTCACTAATATTTTTTAAGATGTTTGGTAGTTTATAAAATGTCAAAAAGTATTTCATAATCTTTTTTAAGAAAAGAGCTTATAAAGATTTTAAAATAAGATATTAAAAACTAATAAACTCTTTTTAAAAAGATAAGGAGTTTTTAACTTATTTTTAAGATTTTAACAAACTCGTTGAGTTTTAATTATATTAATTATAAAATTATTATTATTAATACTTTACAAGCTCTAAGATCTTATTATCCAAATACTTTAATAATCCAAGCAGGCAATCAAAGTATTGATATATTTTCTAAATAATGAATCATATGCTTATCAATCACATCTCCTATCACACCAAGCAAACAAGCCCTATATGTATGTATATTTATAGTTTGATGATGTGTATGTGTATATATATGTAAAGATTGTAAAGAAATAAAATTTAATTAATAATTTATTTTGATATTTTTTATTTTTTTAAAATTATAAATAACAAATGATTTATTTCTTTAAAGAAAGAATTTTTCAATTAAAATTAAACATCATTTCTTTACAATTAAAGAAAGTATTTGTCAATTAAAGAAAGCATTTGCCAATTTTAATTAAAATGAACTGTTTCAACCATTTATTATTCCATATTTATGTGTATATAAAACTTAATTAATTATTTAATAAAAATATTTGCATATGAATATATAGTAATAAACAAAATAATTATTTAAATTAATTTATTATTATATTTATATGTAATCGATTATTAAATGAAATAGATTATTAACTAATATGTCATATTAAATGGATTACTAAATTAAATATATTATTAGAATATTTAATTATAAATGTAATTTTTTATCTGTATAAAATATAATTTATATAAATATAATAATTCATTTGGATAATTAAATAAATTAATTTTTATTAATATATAATAAGTTATCTGAATGAGTTAAAGCATTAAA
Organism: Jacaranda copaia; assembly: GCA_014898725.1. Classification (NCBI taxonomy): domain Eukaryota; kingdom Viridiplantae; phylum Streptophyta; class Magnoliopsida; order Lamiales; family Bignoniaceae; genus Jacaranda; species Jacaranda copaia. The sequence goes on along the minus strand of JACGDI010001573.1, from coordinate 1,134,879 downwards.
GAATTAATACATTATTTGCTAGATGAATTATTTAGCAATAAATAAAGTAATTATTTACACTAATTTATTAAATTAATGGATTATTATGTTAATATTAGATGATAATTAAATTTTTATAATTTTAAGAAATGGCATGATTAATAATTAATACTTTAATAGGTATTACTATCTTCATATTATAACTTCATATTATATGTTACTGTAACATGTGGCATAATTTATTAAATTAAAAATTTATTGTTTACTTATACCCAAAATTTATTTGACTATACAAACAATAACTTATTTAAATGTATTATTTAATTATATATGTAATATCTATTTAAATTATAATTTATAAAAATATAATATGATTAGACAAATTAATTTTATTAATATAATAAATTATCTAATTAACTTCAAGTATTATATAATTATTTAATGACCACTTTTGTGACCCAAGAAAAATCGATCACTAATTTAGTGACCACTTTTGTGACCCAAGAAAAATCAGTGACCACTTTGTGACCTAAGAAACATTGATCACCTATTTAGTGACAACTTTTGTGACCCAAGAAAAATCAGTCACTAATTTAGTGACTGCGTTTGTGATAAAAAAAACAAATCAGTCACTAATTTAATGACCGATTAGTGACCTTCATGTATGGGGTCAATAATTTCATCACAAATTGATCACTAATTTGTTACTATTTTTTAAAAAAAAGTTTCAAATAGAATCAATCACAAATCAGTGACTGTTGAGAGTGGTCACTAAAGCTAATTTTTTTGGTAGTGCTTCCATTAACTAAATTTCATCCGTCAAGGTAAAAGTAGATTGTTCTTGCGATGTCTGCACTTTATTTTGATATCTTTTACCTCTCTCTAGTGTATATAGATTCATGATTATATGATAACCCTTTTTTGCATATATTATTTATGTAAATAATATCAAATCATTGTATTAATCTATTGTCAGTTTTGATTACATTCCACAATAATAGACACTACATTTGCTCATCGAAATTCTTTTTCCACTTTTAAGGGCGCATTTGATGTGTTAGATGGATATTAGTCATGATTATAATAGACCCTCTACTAATTGAGATTGGATTAACTAATATTTTGTTTGAAAAGAAAAATTGTACCCTCAATTAGTCACTACTACAATCCACCATAATCAGTTAGTGGGCATTCGATATTTGCTATTATTATTTGATAGGCCCAAAATGCCCCAACTTAAAGATAATTAAAATTGCAATTCCTTTTCCCTCTCACTTATTCCTCTTCCTGAAGCTAGCATTGCTGACCTTCACCCACACAGCTAAAACTCTTCTCTGTCCCCCACCATTCGGTTCAACGACGGCAAATCCAGAACTTACTTAACCTGGCCCGCTTCCACTGCGTGTGCTGACCCGGCAAGGTGTTTGTTGGCTACTTCACATCAACCTACATTGATTAATAGGTAATAAGCTTGCTCACACAATTTCTTCATACATTTATTTTCCCCTTTTGTGAAAATTGCATTGAAAAAATAGAAAAGGAATTTTATTGATTATTCTATTTTAAATTGGTGTGAAAATTTTAATTTAAATGGTATAACTAATAAGTGTGTAGCCATGGGTGCCCGCTAAAATAGTTTTATATTGGAGCATGTTTGAGTGTTTTCTTTTATTTGTATATTGTCCGTGAAGGAGAAATCTAGTTTTTTTTGCCAAAATGACAAACTTCCTAGCAAACCCTCATTGCACGATGTCTGTATGTTTATGCTTGAAGGCAAACTTGTGTACAACACATCAAATTGATGTCAATGTATATCAAATTTGTTTCCTAGTAGCTAATCAAGTTGTAAACCTTGTGGAAGCCCTTAATAAATATGGAAAGCTCTTGAAATAAGTCAATCAGACCCCTATTTTCAAGGTTTTCTGCACGCTAGCAATGCCATACTGCATCCATATATTCCATTGATATGTTTTGATTTTAGATGTGTGGTTATTCAAAAGTTTGCTAATTGTATATTGTTGTTAAGGTTTACCCTCTTGTATTTTCTTGCTTTTTAATTCATAAATAGGGCTATTGTTGATGTGTTGAGGCATTATGATATATTTAAGTAAAGTAGCATTAAAGAAATTCATATATACATCCACCTGGTCAACTGATTATATAACTGTATATTATGGGGTTGATTGTTATGAATTAGATGATTAGAAAAAATGCACCTTAATGGTTTATATAAGAGGGATTCATAAGCTATTCTAGAATAGCTTGCAAGTCCACTAGGACTTCATCAGTATACTATCTCCAGCTGCAATAGAACATTGTAACAATAAATTGCTGTGTTTTTTGATTAATTTGTTGATTTGGTCCCCTAATACTAAAATTATATTGAATTTTCTTGGGATTTAATTCTTTTGGGAAAGAGATTTGAAAATTGACCAAGTTGGAAGCCTAGATTTTAGATGTATGGGAAAAGTATCGTAAAGGTCTTACCAATATGATAGTTGGTTAACTTTTGAACAAGTTAAAATAATTAGATTTTTCCAAACATAGTATGCATATTTGATAATTTTTTTACCCAAATACTTAGTGATATGAAAAAGCCAATTGCCTAATTTCCCAATGCTCCATAAATATGGTGTCAATATTTTTTGTAATTTTGATTTCACATTGTTTGTAGTCCCCAATGATTTTAAGGTCACATCCAACATGCCCTTGTGGTGGAGGACCGATGGTAATCCGCTAATCTCACACAACCTAGAATCCTGACAGTTAGTGTTGTAAATGTCCAAAGAACAATAATCATGATGGCCACTTCATTTAGTGGGATGTGTATCAAGGGGTCCCCTGGCCATATTCATTTATGGATCATCCATCCCAAGGAGCATGTTCCCATCCTCCCAATTCGAGTGCCTACATTCAGACTTCATCGGAGCACAAGGTCACTAAAACTGCAAAAAGTGGATGCATAGATGAATCTGAACAAAGTGAAAGTTCACGTACAGGTCCTTCGATTCATAAATCAACTAATGAACACTTAGATACATTTAATCTTCCAAATCAGCACATGAACCATGCATTGATTTTTCATGGTTGTCTTGGATGTGGATGTGTTATCTTTGTTGGCTTTGTAGGGATGTTGATGGGCTTGCTTATCGAAAAGCTTTTGATGTGAACTCCTTTATTGTTGGCTTAGTTAATCATGCAAGTTTATTGGTGTATAGAAGTACTAATATGGTTTGGCAACAACATGAGATTTTAGATAATGTTGTATGACTCTACTTTATAAACTTTTTGTGATTTTGTTCCATTGTCTATAACTTTGCCATTCGATTTAAAATTTGGGATGTCTATGGTAGTGTTTCGTTTCCATTTTAGAACTACATGTGGGGTTTCATATAATTTGTTTCGCATTACTATTTTCAATCATATGCATTACTATTTTGTTGCCTTAATGTAGTAACTCCATGGAGCAAAATATTTGATCTTTCCATACATATAAGTTCCTAAATCATGCAAAATTAGTTTGCTTAAAGGCATTCTAATCACCAAATTAAAATAATTATCCCTTGAAATATGGCATGGCTAATCGTGTGTCACAGTATTTTGACCACATTCATCTCCATTCAACAATGATAGTTATTTGATTATAATGCTAAATCCAATTTAATTTTAATGCTAGTCATAAATCCTAATGTTGAAAGTAACATGTGTACAACTGTATTGACTTCTACACTAACATGATTTCCATTCCAGCTTACCAAACTTAATTATGCTTGTAGTTCAATTCAGCTTTCCATATATGTGGACATAAATGATGTCATTCACACTGATGGACTTAGAAACTAGCCTATAACTTGTATTATCTAGCAACTTTAGTTCACATGACCTAATAGTATATTTTTTGTATTAATCTCTGGCAATTGATTTTTGTGTTTATATTTGGTGCCATTCTCTATTACATAATGCTCATGCAGTGGAAATTTTCATGCCAAGTCCTCAATTTTGCACGCATCTTTTACAGCCTTCCACCACATAATGTTAGCATATCAAGAATCTTTCTTTAGCTTATATGCTCCTTCTTCCATCAAGAATGACAACTGAGTAACCAACTCAATGAGGAACGTCATTCTATTAACAGCATATGCAATCCATGAAACACTACAATGACTAGTAGAGTTAACTTGTTAATAAAAAGCCCTCATGTGATTCTTTAGTTTTTCATATCTTCTAAGGAGTGTATGCACTTCCTCTCATCACTTTCTTCAATTACCAATTCAATATACGAATTCTTTATGGCTTCAAGAAATCCCCGAGGGCAAGAACAAGCATTCTACGTGCAACATGGTATGAGCAACTTGACAGAGAGTTCATCAGTCGATTAGCAAAATATACTCGTTTGGATGCTAAACTTATCAGCCTCACTAATTATTAGGTGCTTCGTTTATGCATTAACACCATTAATGCAAAATTCAGTACATGCTTTAACACGAATGATGGGAAAATGTATTATAAGAAGCTAGCACATAGGTACAAAGTCTTTAGTTTTCTAATCTCCCTTGACCTGGTGAAATATGACAATGAACAGAACATTGTGTATGCTGAAGCTTATATTTGGGATTATATAACTATGGAAAGTAACACTCGGGCAAATACTTTTTATATGATATCTGTAATTTTTTTTCCTATAAAATTGTTGGCCAAACACATGTGGGTGTTCTTTTTTTTCTTTGTAGAAGTACCCAATTTTGGAGGCGTACATGCTGGAAGGGGAGACCTAGTAGCCAAAACTATGTGATATATTTAGTGCGCCAAAGCTGGTTAATCTTTTTGGAAAGATCGATGTAATTCAAATTTCTGATGATAGTCAATTCATCACTATTCAACATAGTCAGAACAATGCCCCACCGCCTAATGCTGCACATCTTGATATGAACCCTTTAACATCTTCTTTCTAGAATAAACTGGATTAAATATATGGCCAAGATGTCACATCTCAAGATTCTGTGACATTCTGGAATAATCCCACACAAGCTGCACTTCAAAGTACTACCAATTTCTTTGACGTATATGGTGGCCTGTATAATGAAGAAAATGAATGTATCCTATTTAGGCTTGTGAATCCTTCCCAAATTGTTGGAGCTATAAGCTCGTACGCGTCTTTATCCAATGCACCGAATCATAACGGCAAGAAGTGATGTTTAAGATTAAACACTATTAGGTTTATATTAGTTTATTCACTATCTAATTAAGACGTATTTACCATTGTATTTTATGTCTATGCCGTAGCATCATCTGTATGTTTTGGTATGATTAGTGAACTTTTTGTGGCGTTTAAATGTCATATTGTTGTTGGCCTTATTGTCGGAATTACTAATTTAAAATTTGTATTCGATTGATTTAAATTGCTCATAATTAATGTGTTTATTTACTATTTAATATAAAGCAGCCTGTAATATAGGATTTACATTTTAGCTATTATCCTGGAACATGATTTCATATATATGAACAATTTCCAGAGGAAGAAAACGGTGGAAATACTATTATTAGTTAACTTGGAACATGATTTGGCCCTTATTATATTAATAAAGTTTGTAAGTCTTCTTTTTTTAATCACACGTATAATTTAGGTAATAAAACCAATGAGGAGGGGTCCCCTAGAAGTCACACACCATCGTTGGACCAAACTCTCTCCATATATACTGTATCCTATATGCCAAAAGCTTAGACCTTTTGGGACAAATTCATTGAATAAAGATAGAAACAACCAATCAAAAGATATCCCTTTTCTTTATCTTGCTGCTTTCCTAATTCACAGTCTGTTGTAGGAACCACATCTCACCTTGTGCCCTTTATTAATTCTTCCAAAACTATTTTTTACAAATAAATAAAAATTAATTACAATCCCACAATTGAAATAAGTCAATCAATTAGAAACTGCAATCAAAAATTGATTACCATACCATATATCAATGCAAAAATTAGGAAATGAATCGCATAATTGAGAGAATGGCTGTTGCAAAAAGAGTCTTCAGAGGTAACATTACCGCTTAAGGGAACCAAATTCATTGATTAGAAAGTAATAAATGTATCAAAATTAATATTGATAAAAAAATGAAAGTGCAAATTAGAAAATAGTTGAGAGACCGATTATCTATATTCCATTGACTATAGATGATTGTTCAACATTGAAAATAGAGGTAGTTTAGGCTTACAAATGATACTGCGGAAACCACTGTAGGGCCAAATAAAAGAAATATGAATATTTAAAGCCAAACATTTGCCATTAATTTTCTTACACTTGAAATATAACACCATGTACAATGTATGACCAAAAAGAAGTTGACAAAAAAGAATCAATAGCATGTCAAAAACAACGACCAATTTGTCACCAAAAATCATCCAATCAACAATGCACAATAAAGCCATCTAGCAAGTTGAAGAACAACTTGAGCATTCAACCAGGCCGCTTCTAGCCTTAGAAAGTGTGAGGGTCCTTCCACTACTTATATTCCCCTAAAAAATATCTTCCAAAATTGAAACCATAACCGACAAGGCCTAAACAGTCATAATATCTTCCAAAACATGTGAAAATGTATGTACTAGGATTGGGATAAAGGATCAATATGACAGAATTTCCACCCAATTAAGATAGTTATTTTTTCGCACAGGATGCATTCCTACTTAACCATATGGAACAACAATCATTTTAAGGCTTCTCTTGCACAAATTCATACAATAATTATAGCAACGAAGTGATAATCATTACAAAAACTGATTCAGATGGCAAGTTCATGTTTAACAACATGAGATGTTAGCTATAGAATACAACTTGATAAATAATTCATATATGCCAAACACAAAAAATCAAAAACTTAATAGTCTAGAAACTGCAGACACATTGCAGAAAGTACAAACTTAATATGTCAAAGACACCAGCTATATAATCATAGTGCAAAGGTGTTCTCATTGTCTAGTCAAAATCTACCAAGTCCCATACTGGTGTTATTTCAAAACAACATAGTCAAGTTGAGATGTTAGATATACCTACTCGAATATCATAAGGATCAATATACCACTTAATCTGCTCTTAATGTTTCTGTCAAGAGCATATGCATGATCACTGTGCGCCAAATGATACATGGCAGTGACCTATTCATCCAGTGACAGAATTGGGAGTTCTACAAGTGCTTGAAATAAGGATGATCTCAGTGAGGACTCCACGATGGTAGGTGGTGGCAAAGGTTGCATTAGCTTATCCGTAATATCTCCAATTGCAGTATTTGTGTCCTTCAATAATGTTTCTATCATCTTCTCCAACTCCTTATCTGATGATCCATATCTTTTTTGCTTGCCAGTGGAAAATGACTTCTTCTTGGAGCCTGATGCAGACGAGGGCATGGCAAAAAAAAACATCAAAATCAGGAAGACTACCAATAGAATTGCCTATAGCTAGGGTGACATTCTCAGCCAAATTTTCTCCATCATCTTTGTTAGAACCTTTCAACAATTCTTGGACGATATCTGCCACATCAAATGAATGCTCGCTGGTTGCCCTACATTACCAAATATCTTAAGCCAACTATTATACCAAGGATGCGGTTTGCCCCTAAGCTTCACCACATCTAGTTGCAACTATTGATCAACAAAATCAACAAATGGAATATTTGTAAGCTTTATGTTTGTCTTAATAGTTCATATAAAAATAATTTAATCTCCCTCATAGAAGATATACCTTCACATATTCTGCCCAGACTACTTCAAACTCCACAATTATCACGTTTGTAGTAGGGTCCATGGTAACTCCACCACCACCACTACAACCAATTATCCCCTTAAGCGTGGCATATGTCTTTTTCCAAACTTGTATCTTAGATTTGATGTACTTCACTAGGATTCCACTACCTGGGAACTTCTCGGCCAACATAGACTTAAGTCTCACCATGTAACCACCTTTGAAGATTCCATCGCAACGCCATCCACCAGACCACAAATGCTTCAATGCATTTATTAAAGCTTCCTCTTCTACAAATGTCCAAAAATGACATGGGGCTACAGCTGGTTTGGATTTGCTATCACCATTGTAAAATGAGTTCTAAGATTGTGCCATACCCGGCATCAATAAAGAAATCTTTAGTTTATATTTCCCACAACCTAAACTTAATCTTAATGACAACAAAAAACACCCAATATAATACTAAAACATGATAAGATGTATATTATATCACAAATAAGTTCATACACAGTAATGACAACAATTATGTATCATCATCAAGTTCGGTAAACATACATGAGAAAACATATTTAAACTAAATACAAATTACATAGTTTAATTCCAAAGATGTTGAATCATCAAAGATACAGAACACAACTTGTATAAAAAAAAAATTTACAATTTTGCACGCAGGAGGGCGTGCCCATATTGAACACATTATACTAAACCAAATGATCACGAAGTCTAAGATGTAGAATGAGTGCCTCTCCACGCTTGATACATATTAGCAACCAAGTTATCATGCCAGTTGCCCCACTTGGATGAACTCTCAATTGTGTCAATATGGTTGAGGTCTACAACATCACATTTTTCAATACTGTCAACTGTGAAAGACTTAAATGGATCAAATTCCATTTGGGCATGAATCTAGTTGTACAGAAGTGAACAAGCCAAAATTATCATGTTCTGTGTCTTTATAGGATAGTACGTAGTACTCCTTAGTACAACCCATCAACCTTTCAAAAGCCGAAATGCTCTCTCAATAACATTGCAAGCCCTGGAGTGCTTCATGTTGAAAAATTTATGAGGGTTTTAGGGTGCAAACGCTCCCTCACTCCAATTATCTAGGTGGCATCTAGTGCCACAGTATGGAGCCAAAAAGCCGTCAAAATTTACATAATCAACGTCACATAGATAATAGTTTCTTGTCAAGAAGGAATGGTCAAAAAATAAATAAATTTGTTAAACAAAGCCAATTAATATCAAATCTTTAACATTGACTGTAGAAATAATAGCCACAGACTAGATTTCTTAACAGCACATACTATTGGGTACTTTTAGGCCATTTGGCTTGTTAACAACTACACGTAACACCCTACTATCAGCAACTAAGCCCTCCCATCCAACAAGAACATAAATAAAATTCATGTCACAATTGCATATACCAAGAACATTAACTGCAATCTCACCCTTCCAAGATCTGTAACATGTTTGTTGGCTTCTTAGAACCCTTACCAAGGTATATGTACCGTCAAGAGCCCCAAGGCAACCCTATGGTGGGAGTTAAACACAAACTTGAGTCCATTAAATTAATAATTAATTTAAATTTACCTTAAAACATCTCCATATATCATTTGTATAGCCTTCATCGACGGGTTTAGGTTCCACTAGAAGCAATGGACTAACCTTGATAATTGCTTTCAAATACTATTTGAAATACTTGCTAATTATGTGACTGGATCTTTTAAAATTATGTTTGACAATCATATTTTTCTTGTGATGAGCTAAGATAGACAAAAAAATGGCCACTTTCTCGAGAATGCTAACAAATGTTTCTTCATGAAGGCCCCCTATATGTTCCATCAAGTAACATAGCCTCCAAAAGATACTCCTATCCATACGTAAATTATTAATACAAGCTTGATCATTTAGTTCCATGATCTCTCTCAAGTGTTTTTACTAATCAGGTATTTTAGAAATCACACTCCATCTTCTAGGGACCCGAATTCACCTATCACTCCATCTTTGAATATGTATATGGTAAGCATTATAAAGCAGACATAAGCAAACAAGTCTTCGTTGCAAAATACATAAATCCATATCAGAAGACAGATTTTAGTATTCCAATCCATGGGAAATTCAGAAAATGATCCTATTTTGATACCAAGATGTTTGATTAAAATATATAGATATGAATTAAAAAGCAAGCGAAGTAGTAAACATGTGTAGTATGGTATGGAAATGACAATATATAAGTTCACTAATTGTTAATAAAAAATAACATTATTATATTGAAGTGACTATCTTCATATTTATGCAACTGTTATGATGTGTATGATATTACATTAAACATGTCATTACACTACATACATAGTATAGACTATTAGGATAAGTTTAACTAAGGTAATGCTAAAACAGTTATACAAAAAAAGTATGTGCATATTTTGTATGCACCGACTTAATTTAAATTGCTCCTATCTTGACAAACCAATGGAAGCTTTTACCAAACCCTGTTATCCCCTGCAACATGGACAGATTTCATAATAGCTAAAATTTAACAATCATAATTATTTTAATGACCATGCAGAGGTGTTAGAGGCTACATATCTTTCACAAATGTGTCATTCATCACATTAAGCTACATAATCGGCCAATTCATCAAAAACATGAGCAAATCATCATAGCAAAAAATTAATTGAGGTGACCATAAGTAATTCAAATCAAAACCATTTTTAGCTTAGGAGCAATAATCCTTTCTCAAGTTACAAACGCCGCACATAAACAACGCATGATTTGGATATTTGCTTGAAACCATTAATACTGACTGAAGCTTTTTTGGTGCGCCAAAGCAAGATACTATCATGTTTGTTGTGGCCCACCATCAATGAGAATAGCTATTCTGGCACACCGATGTACTATCAAAGCTCGAAGAAATATATGGCAAAAAATGGCCTAAAAAGAAAAAATTAAAAGTCGCACTAGCGTCGAATGAAGAATCGGGGAAAACACATATTGCTTTAGGAAACGTAAAACCTTTCATTAAATTGATGAGTAGAACAAGTATTTGCTGGTATGCATCAGTAAAGAAGTTATGAGAGAAGGACTATAGGATGAACTAGGGCTCGTGTCATTATCGTGAGGTTTCAGGGACCAAATTTGCTTTTGCTTGTCAATTTGGGGGTAAGTTTGATTTTTCTTCTGCAGAGGATAGAAACGGAATTGCAAATATAGAAATTGAGGATAAATCAATAATTTCAACTGACCCCCACATCCCCATATGCTTGGCAATTAATTAATCTCACATCTGGACCATCGATTTGAGTAGAGCTTAATAACTGATACAGTAGTGGGCCACTATAAAATTTCGGCCAGCCTGCTGAAATAGTCATGCACATCAAATGGGGGATTGGTGGACATTAGTGTATATTAGCAAGGCTAATACAACATATCAAACGTGCCCTAAATACTTAGACCATGTTTGATATAGAATTTGGATAATAGTAGCTATTGTAATAGTGAGTGATTGTGTAAAATTAGATTATTTATTATTCTATTTGATAGGAGAGATTGACATATACGTTAGGCACCATTTAAATTTTCAATAATCTCATGCGCCATTTAAATCTTCAATAATCTCATGTGATATATTTGATACTCACTACTAACATTGTTTTTACTAATTTGTCCTTATTAATGCAATGTAAAAAAAACCATGTAAAGAATTCTTTTAAAAAATTATATCATATAAAATAATTCTAATATTATATACATAAAAACTAACGTTAAGTTCTTCTACATTTTGCCGGAAAAAAAAATTAATCCCCAAAAAAATTTCAGAATGAAGGCACATTCTCCAAAAAATTTCCCAAAACACTTAAATTTTATCCCCAAAAACCCCTCCCAATTCACCCAAAAACCCCTGCACCCTCAAAACCATATCTACTTCCTTATTTTCTCACTCTACCTATCACACTACTCATTCATTTATCATTCTCTCATTTCACTCATCCATATATATATATATATATGTGTGTGTGTGTGTGTGTGTATATTTACATATATGAAATTATTAAAATTTTACTAGTTAAAAAATTCTAAAACTTATGTTTACAAATTCAATTAAACTAATTATCAAAAATATGAATTAAATTTAATTAAATATTATTTATGTTATTGCTAAATAATTCATTTATTGAATAACATATTAAATTAATTAAATTTACTTATTAATTAAATAATGCATTATTTATATTTAATATATTAATGACATATTATAGCTATTCATTTAATAAATAACATAAGATGTTTTAATTTGATATAATAAATAAACTAATACTCTAAATATTCTTCATTAAATATTAATCTTCACATTTATTTAAAATTATAATAAAAAATTTGATTATAGGGTGATATTTGTTTTTTATAATCTATTGAGTTTAATAAATTAATATTGATATGCTTAAATTAATTATTGAGAGAATTAATTAAATTTAGCTAAAATTATTGGATTATTACTAGGTATATTTTTACTAAATAATGTATTAATTAAATAATAAGTTAAAGTAATTAAATAACTTGTTATTCATATAGTAATTATGTTTCATAGTTATTTATAATTAAATATTATGTTTATTTATAAAATATTATATTATTTTTTTTATTTGGTGAATCATTATTAAGTCTTATATATATAAATTATTAAAAAATTATTGTATTTAAATAAATAACTGATTTTTATTTATATATAAATCACAAGTAATAAATAGTTAAATAATTATATTTTAATTAATAAACAATAATTAGTTTATAATTAATGTACAATAATTAAATTTTTTTATAAGTCAACATTAATAAATATGATATGAGCTAATTTTTTTTATAATTAAGGTATACTTATGATTTCATGAATAATTAATATTTATTAATATATATTTTATTCCAAATAATACATCATTTACTAATGTTAAATATATAAAAATGTAAATTTTAAAATAAATAACCAATTAAATTGATTAAACTCATATTTCAATCATTACAAATATACACACACACATCATCCAACTATACATATACATATATATAATATATAAAAAATTTATTTTCACCCTACAAATCCAATAAAAAAGTAACTAATTTGACATCTACAGTAAAGATTGTCTCTCCCCAAAAATATAAAAAAATAATAAATTCATTCTCAAATATTTTTCATATTTCCCTAAAACAAAAAAAAAACACTTGGCATTATTCCAAATTTTCACCCGAAAACCCATTCCCCCAAAATATTTTCTACAAAATGCCCAAACATAAAAGAACATAGTGTAAAAAATTTAAAAGTTAAGAATATGAATTAAAAATATATTGCATAACCGCAACCTAAAAAACTATCACAACCAAATGGTATATTTAATTTGCAAACTAACATTGTAGACTTTTTGCAACAGAGGGCATAAATGGAATGGCAACTGAAGAAATAAGTCTAGTAAGGACTTTTGGCCACAATGGGAGAATCAAAATTGGGGTGCGGGTGCGATTGCGATTAATTAATCGCCCCCCACAACTACTACTTGAATAACGGTTAATCAAATTTAGTCTTTAACATCAAACAACCTATTGCTACCCATTAAGCTCCACTATCTCTGCTATCACACGGCATCAAATGCACGCTTTGTAGATTGGTCAATGCTAAATATTTTAATTAACTAGTCAAATGATTTTATGGTTGACAGAACATACTAGTTAAATTATTGCTTATTAAATAAAATAAATTGAGTTAGTAGGTTGGGATGGATTGTAAGATTTTTTTATCAGAATACCATATCTGACATATATTTTTTCTCAATCTTTTTAGTTAATTTTTTTTGTGAGTGTCGAATAAAAAATTTAGGAAAATCATTCAGATAACTTCTTATAAAAATACGTACCTCATCAACATTTATTATTACATTCTTATCTCATTTTCATTTCTCAAAACTACTTTATCTAACTTTTTTCTTGTAGAAATCCACGTTCAAATAATGAGTATGTTTTTATCTTTCACTCAACACATTCTTAAATATCATTCTCATTTTTTTATCTTATTTTTTCTTCTAAAAATACATATCTTCAAAATGAAAATCCAATCAATTACAGCCTTCTAATTATAAAGTTGCCCAAATATCTCCACTCTAGTTATAGCTTCCGGGCTACAATTCTTGATCAGTCCACAGTATGGCCAAAGGTATATGATGGCTGCTGGCCAAAGCTTTTGAGTTTATCAAGCCAACAGAGTAAAATCTGGTGGATTTGCTTCCATATACTTGAAAAGCTAAAGTTGGAATATGCTGTGAAACTAGACAACTTATCAATTGAATCACCATTTAGAGGATCATTGCCTAAATTTTTTTCTAGGAATTTATAAGTTTATACACACACACACTTAATACTTTCCAAAAACCACTATCGATCAGTGGAAGTGAGGCATAGACCCCAACCTATATGTTGAAACTTGAAAATCAAAATGAGGAGGATATGTACATGTATAATAGTAACAAGCATATATCTATCAACCTAAACGGGGGAAGCATATAAATGGGGGGTACTTGCTCTCTTATAACCATCCTAATCCATGAAAGCATAAATAAGGAAGTAGTACTTCTCTTACATCAAAGCAAAATCCAAAACAATCTATCTGTATTATTTTTTCTTTGAGAATCTAATAATCAATCCTCTCCTCTTGACCCCAACAAGGAATAATTTCTGGGCAATGTAGCTCAATTCTCAGTGAAAATTAGTCTAAGTTTCACCGGTATTCTGTTCTTTGATACTCAGTACAACACTTTATCAGTCCTATCAGGATTATGAACTTCACAGCTTATTGTCATCATACTAGAATCATTCATATCTCCAGCACCATTTACTTTATTCAATTGACAATCACTACAAGAAAAATTTATATATGGTGTTACTAATTTAGTGACATTTTATGATATAATAACACCAAAAAAAAATAAAAATGCAGTGATAGTTGTAAAAGAACGCCACTATAGTTTAATATTTGGTGGCATTTGATTATTAAATAACAAATAAAATAATGATACTTGGTTAAAAATGTTAATATAAATGTGTTTCAAAGACATTTAATATTACTGCTAATTTTTCATATAAAAATGCCACTATTATGTATTTATAGTGTCATTCGAGAAAAAAAATATCATAAAATATTTAGTGGTAATAATTAAGTGATATTTTATAGTGTAATAACACACAAAAGTAATATATTGGTAGTCGAAACAAGTGTCACTATAATAAAATATTTAGTGGCATTTAATTACAAACTATCAACAAAAATATAATTTGAAGATATTTAATTAGTGCCACTAATTTTTTCTTAGAAAGCGTGACTTGTATTTATTTATGATGTTATCAAGGAAAAGGACCACAAAATATTTAGTAGCACTAATTTAATGACATTCTATAGTATAATGACACAAGAAAATTAGGGTGATAATTGTAGAAAAAAGTTATTATAATACAATACTTAGTGACATTTGATTAATAAATGACAAATAAAATAATGACATTTGATTGAAAATGCCAACATAAATGTAGTTGTAAAGCATTTAAGCAATGCCACTTATTATTTCCTGAAAATATATTTCATATTTATTTATGGTGTCATTGGTAAAAGTTATTTAGTGACACTAATTTAATGTTATTTTAAAGTAAAGTGACATATTAAAATAATATAGTAATAGTAATAAAAACATGTCACTATAATATAATACTTAGTGGCAATTGATTGATAGATTGTAAACATATAATTTCTTGAAGATACTAATATAACTATATGTTAAAGGCATTTGACATACTAGCATCACTAACTTTAAAAAAACAAAACAAAACAAAACAAAATGCCTCTTATAATTTAGTTATGACGCGACATGACATAAATATTATAAACGTATATAAAGTATATGTATATTAATAATTGTAAAATTTATAAATTTATATATGAACACAATGTATTGATTAAATTAATTACTTGATATACTTTTACTAAATCAACTAAATTAATGATATTTTTAAAGAAGTATAAAAATTTAAGTTTTTGCCCATATTTCTCTCCTCACCTATACATTATGCTTTTCCTAAATTTTTTCTATCTCTAAATTTAATCTCTTGGATCTTTTCAAATGTGTTATTTAATATAATAATTTTGAGTATATATTAAATAATTGAAAATAAATTATTGAAAAAATATACTCTTGAAGTATAAAAATAAATTAAAAGTTTTAACTATATATATTGAACATTTGAATGGTAGATTAATGGTAAACTCATATCTTAGCAATTTATATTGTTTTAGGTCATGTTTTATATAGGGCAATTGTGGCACATTGGAGTCTCATATATAGAATACTATATGCAGATTAATATGTCATTCAAAAAAATCTTTTGTGGCACTTAATTTGGCATGTTAGTTAATTAATTTCTTATGGCCTGTTAATAGGTCATCTAAAGAAATTTTTTTTGGCATTTTAATATCATTATATGTACTTTTTCTGACAAGTTAGCATGTTATTTAAAATTAATTTTATGACATTTTGACATGTCTTTTATTATACTTTTTGTGGCACATATATTACCTTGTCATTTAAAACAATTTTGGTGGCATTTTAACCTACCACTACATACATTTTTAGTAGCATATTAGCATACCATTTAAAAGTATCATTGGCAACAATTTGACATGTTATTTGTATTCTTGATGACATTTTAATATATCATCTAATACATTTTTTGTTGCATATTATTAATGTCAAGACAAAGGTAAATTAATAACATTTATATATTTAGCTACATGGCTACAAGTAGCACTTTTAAAAAATTCCACTAAATATAAAATTGTCACCATAACACTATTTAAGTGGCACTTTTTAATACCACTAAATACA
The DNA here is from genome assembly GCA_014898725.1 of Jacaranda copaia. NCBI lineage: Eukaryota > Viridiplantae > Streptophyta > Magnoliopsida > Lamiales > Bignoniaceae > Jacaranda > Jacaranda copaia. Next base: position 1,118,259 of record JACGDI010001573.1, on the reverse strand, counting down.
AATTTTCTTGTAGTGAATTGTAACGCCCCAACTGGGAGGTACTTGTTCCTACACAAGGCACTACCCAAATCTATATTCCACAAGTCTTCTAAATAATAGAAAACACATTTTTCAAAAACCCAACGGTGACACCCCACTCAGGATAACCCCAAGCTGAGATATCAAAATGATTTAATCTTACATGAAAACTTGCAACATGAATATTAGTCCCAAAAATTTTCCTTCAACATCATAACAAAAAAAGCAGCGGAATTTACATCTTAATTGATACTATTATCAGCAACATTCATAACCAAAACTATTCTTAAGAGTCACAAGCATATATGTACAATCCCAAAGTATCCTTAGCGTCTCTGACATATCACATCATCTCTAAGGATCACTTGCAACATACATAAGGCCCATATGTACAAAATCACATATAATTATAACAAAAGGGTACATCTCTTCAAGCCTGATCTGAACTTTCATTCCTATTCGAACCTATCTGCAAAATGTAAGGGAAATGGTGGTAAGTTTAAAGGACTTAGTAAGGGATATATAGTTAAATAATAATAGGAATCTATCAAGGCAAAAGAACATCTTAACAAATTTGAAAACAACAAGCAGTTCGATTCAAGCAAGTACAATAAAAGCAACAAAAAACTTTCCTACCTTATTGCTCCAAGAACAGTTATAGGTAAGCAAGAACGAGTGCAACAAGCAATCCCCTGACAATATATGCATTCCAACAAAATAAGCAAGACATGCATATATTTACCTTATACCATTCAAAGGAGTACTTCCAAGCATGGCAATTCGGCATACAATTTGTGTGCCCATATGGACTATATGCTGCACTGCCCACACGGACTATATGGCGTATTGCGAATACCTAAGCGGACTGCTTAGCATACTGTCGATACCTAAGAAAACCACTTAGCATATCATGGACACCTATGTAGCTTGAAAGGTGTGTCCCATGTATCCCAACATTCCACGTAGGATTGGCATTCGGCCCAAGTACAGTTCTCCAAATAAATACAACACATCCAACAAGTACAATCAGGTACAAACAAGCAATTGGGGTTATCAACAAGGTAATACAAATGACTAACGAGTATAGATAAACCAATTGACCAGATAACAGGTACAAGAACACAAGTATGCCAACAAGGCATTTGATAAAAAGTTCAAAACAAATAATGATTGAGATAAGTACCAAACATGGCAGAAAGGAGTTCTGGGAGCCAGAACAATCAAGAATAATTCGAAAAAATGATAAAAGTATGAACTTACACAAAGGTATACAATAAAACAAATCAAATATGATCAAGTGTACTATCATCTATGGATCTCAAGCAGACAAGCAAGAATAATCAATCTAGTTATGAGTAGGTATAGCTAAGCACATTAACCCTCACAGGGATTTTGCCACAAGAATAATAGAGATAACAAGACCAAATAGCAGACCCTCACAGAGGTTTCCAACAAGTATGAGTAAGTTTATACAAGCAATAACCTAGAGCAGGAGAAAAACCTCACCTCTGTTTGCTTAGGAAACGCTGTCAAAAGTTACAATCACTATTCCTTATGTTCCACCTCTTCACCACCTAATCAAATAGTATAATCATAGTCAAAACATACATTTGACTTTCTAGTACATCATTATCATGCTTATAGAATTCAAGATCTCCAATTAATTCATTAACACGATGATTTAAGGCCTAACGACCTTGTCAACTCAGCAAAATAGCTTATAACATTAGTGTTCCCCAAGTATGTTCAATTCTCACATCCATTTCATGCCATTTCATTATTTTAACCTAATGCCTCACTAATTTAATAATTCCAAGATTAACCTTTTCTGATATACAATTCAAGAGCATCATAATCCTAGGCAATACATATACATTAATATCTAATCAAATTTTCATTTCAAACATCATTTAACTTATAGTATAGTCCTCAATATCATAATTAAAGTTCAACTTGGTATTATTCACAAATTCGAGTCCAAAATTCATATCTCTCAACTCATACTCCTTGCATAGGTAAATCAATACATGCATGCACACATTTCATCCTAAAATATGATTCTAGGCAAGGTACAAAGATATATAAGCAAGGTACAATATATATAGCACGCATGCATATATATCATGCTACAACCGAATAAAAGTCCAATTTCGCCACTGAAGGTCCAAAATCACAAACCGATAACACTATAGTAATCATCTCATCGAGAAGAAGATACTAGGTCTTCACTGCCCTCGAAAAATGCAACACCACCATAAAAATATTTCTCTCGATGAGAGCTTTCTAATGTCGCCTTTGATTTTAAGTTTGGAGGTCTGTAGCCTCAGAAATGGGCTAAAGCTTCATGAATTTTCTTCTCGCTACCACTCTCCAATCACTATGCTGCCATCATCAAAACCAACATGCAAGACTATCATTATGAACTTTGAGCTGAGAACCTCCCAATCATCTATCCAGAGCTCAATTTCAAACTCCTAATTGCTGACAATCGAGAGACCTACAAGGTGGGTTTCTTTCAACTTGTTGTCGATGGTTGCTCACCATCGTGCGTGTGTGCTTGTGTGGCCAGGAGTGAAAAAGGTAGTGTGAGGTGCAGTTTGGTGGTAGCTTGGTCGAGGAAGGAAATCGCCAGAGAGTTCATCGGGGGTTTTGCTCTTCGGCGGAGAGAATGAGGAGAAAGGAAAAATGAGGAAGAAAAAGAAAAGGAAATGGAGAAAGAAGAAACTATGCTGCTCGTTATATTCAATCCCATTTTTTTTCTTTTTGAGATTTAGCCCCTCAAGTTTTTATATTATGCAATCATGCCTAAGATTTTAGGAAAATTTGTGATTAAACCCTAGTTGACTAAGGGTTTTCATTCAAACCCCAAACTATTCAAAAATTTGCACAATCAAGTCTATAGAAATTATAATTTTAACCACAAAATTTTGTAAAATAATTCATAAAATTTTCAAATAATAACAAGATCATATATTATAAATATTATCAAGAAAATGTTAAGGGTGTTACACTAAGGTACTTAATTTCCACAAAAACCTTTACATAGGAACAACTATAAACCAGAATATCATGTGTCACGCTTAGCACTTCTATCACCCTCACTACCTTATATACCACCTGAACTAGTCTATCTTCATCACTTATTCTTATTTGGGGTAAAGAACAAGAAACAACAATAAAATAATATAAGTCCAAATGACTTAGTGAAACAGTTTAACAATAACAATAGAGTAACAATTTTTCAAATAATATGTAGAAAACAAGTAGAAATATTTAAAATTCTAGAAGTTGTGAGAAAAAATTTTAGTCAAAATTTTTGGTGATCCATCTTACCACCATCCCACACCAGTTATAAGACTTCAAAAATATTCAAGTTTCAAAATACAACATCAAGTTGAGAAATTAACCAATTACAATTTAGCAAGCATTTTTCATTAAAAGCTGGTGGTGGTTCTCTTACCTTATCACTCCACTTTTGAAAACACGAAAAATCCTTATCCCTCCACGTTCTAAGTGATATCGACTTGGATACGAAACCAGGCATTGGGCATGGCTAGCCACATGCCCTACCAATTTGTAGACAACTACTTTCAGTTGGCTAGGATATTGGGGTCATGTGTACATCATGTACAAGTATTGACCGAAAGATCTGTCACCACGGACCATTCTACCTAGCTATCTTTCGTAACTAATCCTAGGGCCCACCTTTATGGGTATTAACTAAGTTCATGTTGTCATGTTAGCATATCTAAGAACATTTCAGGCAATATATCAAGTCACCATGTGAGCATACAAAGTAAGTTAACACCAGGCTGGTTTTCAGAAAGGCATGGCGATAAAATATATTTTTTCAAAATCACTTTGCAACTGCCTTAACACAATTGCCAATTTCAGGTAAAGCGATATCAATCAATTATCAACAGAAGGGCTCAATATAAAAGGCCAATGTGGAGTACTATTTTCCAACACATAAATTGAAAGGAATCAAGCAATCAAGATATATAATAAGTACATATGTTCTTTTCCTAGCAAAGAAATCACATACTATTTAGTATAAACTCACTTGGACAATGTAGAAAAATTCCTAGTTGTATAGACATTCAGGTTCTAGCTTCCTAGTCGAATTGAGAACTGTCATAAGATAACTCCAATTATCATCCCATCAATCATCTGATTCCTAGTTATAAATATAACTAATGCCTTTATCAAACTTAAGGTTATTCTGACATAATCCCAATAATCCTTAAATGTTTAGAAAGTCCATGACCTGGTTTCTTATTCAATTCAAAGTTCAGAATAAAATAACCTAATCCAACATTATGTTGATTTCTGAATCATAATTCCCAATGATGTTGCCTAAACTTTAATTAATTTAATTTTAATCTACTTAAATTAATACTTCGAAAATCAAGGTGTTACACGAATGATCAACAAAATTATCCACTACATCACTATTTTCATCTATGATAGTCCCTTTTGAAGTTATACATATGGTGTCATCTTGAGGCAGCAAACTAAGGTTAATGTTAGCAGGAAAATTAGACATTTTAGAAGCTAAACTAGATATCGTAGTGGGGTCAACAAACACATAACACATTTTAGATCCAGCTAACAATTGCTGAGATATAGCATTAGTAGTTTCCTTAATAACATTACTATTAAAACAAGAGTTCGCATTCATAAACTTCTCAATATAGCCATCCTCCACAAGTACATTCCATAGTATGCTCAATAGCATTGAATTTAATAGTAACAACATCATTAACATCAACAATCATGCTAGAATCAGGCAATGAGATCTACCTCCTATTCTCTCATACTCCTATTCTCTCATAAGCTACAATCACCACAATATTTTCAGGAGCTTTCCCACCCCTTTTATGATTACTCAAAAGCTTTAATAATGAAAAAGAACTACTAACCTTCATCTGGCTTTGTTGGACTAGAGATGTCTTCTTTGTTAAACAAAGACTACTTGGCACAACCTCAAACACTATAGTAATACAAATTTAGGAACATCAACTGGAGCTTTGTTTTTGCTACCACTATGATGAGAAGGTCTCTTGAACCACCTACGAGTTGATGGTCATGGAGCATCTCTATGAATAAAATTGTTTGCACAAACTTTATATTTGCAAGAAATTATAAGACAAGAAAAATACAAATAAATTGAATATTTAATTTAAACAAAAAGAGTGATTACAATCTCTTAAAGATATCTCCAAAGTTGGAGACTAAATCTTCTAATTCTTCTCTCTAAAATATGATTTGTGGACTTGATGCTTCTTCTTGAATGGGATGCATGATTCCTTCCTGGACTTGTGAGCGAATAACAAGCTACCTTGAAATTAAGTATTTGTTTTAATATTGAGAGTTTTGGATTTAGATGTGTAGCACCTAATTCAGGAGGTGCTAGATTTGGACTAAGGTATGACTCTGATTGAATTTTCAAAAAAAAAGAAAAAAAATGCACCTCCAAAATTTTTACTTTAAATTTTGCATAACAACCCGAAATAACAAGTAGGTTCAAATTTCAAATAATGAAATGCTTTGCCAACTAGATATGCTACAAAACTTCTAGCCAAACTGAGTTTCCATAATTTACAATTATCTAGAAGCCCACAATTTTAAACTACATACTCATGTCAAACTTAACGAGCTCCAACCTCTTACATTTCATCAAAGGTTAAAGATGATAGCCTACTAACAGACATATCATTATAATACAAGCACATATATCATATCCTTACAATTTATAGAAACCTTGATAACACTATTTACATTATGCACAACATAGCCCACACTCATGGTGTCACCTATTTCCTCAATCAGGGCAAAGAACATAAGGAATGTAAGAGGGTAAATTTGAATGAGTTAGTAAGGTAATGATCAAGATACATGAAAAGAATATAATGATTGGAATGCAGTATACACATATAAGAAAAGCATTTATTTTGGATACAGGTGACTAAAAGCACATACCAAAGCAACAAGATATTGAAGCATAGATATATTTCATGTTATTCGCAAAATAGAGTTGGAGATCATAAGTTGACTCAATGCTGTCCTATACCAACAAAGAGACCTCTCAAGCTTCAAGTTCATTTCATGGAGAGTTTTATATCATGTGAACAAAATATTTCATAAAAGGCTCAAATATTAGAATTCAAAAGCTTGATCAACTTATGGAATTAACTGCACAAAAACACTTCACAAAAGCAACAGTATGGAAACATTTCACAATATTAACTGTACGGGCATATTTCACGAACCAATTATACAAGAACATCTTCACTTTGTGCTTTATGCCACAATTATAAACAAAAAATAACTTTCAAGTTGATCTGTAAAATGGCTTCTACAACTAATGGATATATACGAGCAAGTCAACATGACTACCTCTATCATAAAATATCAATATGAGTCAGCTAGCATGATTGCCTCTAACACAATATATCAATACATGTTAGCCAACATGATTGTTTCTAACATAATATATCAATATAGGTCAGCCAGCATGACTGTCTCTATCATAATATATCAATACAGGTTAGCCAGCATGATTATCTCTAGCACAATATATCAATATGGGTCAGCCAGCATAATTGCCTCTATCATAATGTATCAATACGGCCCGGTGATATAGCGTCCACAACTATTATAAGATAATCACAGCCACTTGGCATGATGACCTTAAAACTAAAATCACAAAATATGGCGATTGATTTGATAATATATATATATATATATATATAAGTCAAATTATACTTTAACAATTTGTGCTATTCTAAAAGATCTATAGTTCAATTAAAAGATTTCCAAATTTAGTTCAAATCAAAATGTAAACAAGTTCGTCATCTCAAATAGCAAATTGTAGAATTTCTTTCAGATAAGAATATTGATATTCAAAAAAATCTTACTTTCAAACCAAGATTTGGGGATAGACCTTGAAAGAAAGAGTGATACAAAAATTTAACATATTAAATTTAATGCATGAGTCCAAAGTTGTCTATGAACAAGGCAATTCAAAGAAATGAATCAGATTCTCAAATTCAAACAGGAACAATTAAGCAATATTATTATATTTACCATATATAAGTTATTTCCCAGTAGACAAATCTCATATTTTCGAGTATAGACCTCACCTAGTATCCAACGTCCACAATAGGAGTCCTCTATTAAGTTGACTACTCAAATCTTTGTCATCTATTTTCAACCAGAATGGGTATAAGTATCAACACCACTGAATAGCACTTAATATTAGTAACTACAGTTGTTTTATTGTTTAGTTATATTATTCATTCACTTCTTCTCGAGTTTCTATCTTATTTCAGTATTCTCATTGAGGTATTCAAATATAATTGCTTTCTTCTTTTTGACCACCTAAATCTAAATATTAGGTCTGCTTGATAACGAGCTTGTTTAGGCGATCAAAAGTTTTATTCTATCATTAAGGTTCACATCCATTTTCGCCAAATTAATGTACTTAACTATATTAATTAATTCTTATCTCAATTTATTGACTCATAAGCACACCAATTTAGCCAAACAGTATCAATTACATATCTTATCAATTCCGGCCTCACATTCCCATTTCATTACTAATACTCAAATCAATGTTCTTAGTCCATAACTAAAACATTTAGCCTATACTCATAAATTTAGTACATTCTTCTATAATAGTCAATTTTGTTTTCTCATTTCATAGTTTTGACATCCTAACATGTCGCTTTGCCTTCATTAATATTAACTGTGTCTTTTATTCAATTCTAGGCTATATTTCACTTTCACAACTAATAATTAAATTAGTATTTGTAGTTCATAGCTAACTAATTTCACCTTTATCCATGAACTTAACATATTTCCCCATATGAGTAAGTTTTAATTACTATTTCATAAATTGACTTAATTAAATAATAATTAGTCTCTCATTATCGAATCGAAGTCCACATGTCTCTTTGTAACTAAATCATATCCAATTATCTCATTTCAACGTCATAATTCGGTCTAATTAACTTAAATTTATATTGAAAGCCAACTTAACAATTTAATCAAATCAAATCAAGAAACATTTAATCATTTAAATGGAACTTTACCTAATTGATCAAATTTAAGGTCAATTCATAATCCAGAATCAGCCCACATGCATTTAGATCGTCATCTAGAGGTTCTACTTCTTGGCCACGAGAGCTACTAGCCGCCACGTGCCACCAACCAGAGTTATGTGTGGCCACTGGGTGAGTAAATGAGATAAGACGTTTCGCGAACAACTCAAGCTCATCAATTAAATGAGTCAAGCTGAACCCAATAATATTCAACTCGAAAAACTTGTAAGCCTAAACAAGATTTTTCATATTTTGTATACATGGTTATTATATATAATAAGGTCTATAGTAATAATAATAATAATAATAATAATAATAATAATAATATATTATTATTATTATTATTATTATTATTATTATTATTATTATTATTTTGATTGTTATTTTTAGGAAAATAACAAATTCTTTGAAATGTTTATAATTAAAGATTTCATTTAGAGTCTAAATGAGCTCGAACTAATTCGAACCTATACAACATCGAGTTAATTCAAATTTATATGAATTGAGCTCTTCTACTTTCCTATGATATACTTTATTGAGCTGAGCTCGATAAGGCTCGCTCGAGCCTTTGTTTATTTAAAGAGCCAAGCTTAAGCTTGCTAGATTCCAGCTTGGCTTAGCTCATTTACACCCCTAGTGGCCATGACCACTAGGTGTGCCTTGCCACACTGGTTATAACCCTCCAATCTATTTCACAATCTGACGCTCAATTTTCATTTAATTGAAGAAAAATAATTGATGCTGCCGCGCATTTTCTTTTTAATTACTTTGCTCTAATGTTCCATTTGCAAAATTGAAGCTACCATTATGTTCTACTATCCAAGCCCCTCAAATTACACTTTTAGTTTCCAAGTTCCAACCACTAGAACCACTAAACCCGCTACCACTATTGTTAGCTACTATTTGGCCACCTATTGCCGCCAATTCGATAGGAATTTCTAGGAGAAATTGATACCGTTACACTCATCACAACACGAGAAAGAGAATGATAGCTTTATTCAGTAGGTTTGCCAACACCAATGGGAGGTAGTTGTTGGAGAAGCTAACGAGAATACATGCAAGAGTAGGGTAAATGATGAATGCCTTTTATATTATATTTTTTCATCTTTTCTTAATTGTAGATTTCTCCCCAAAATTTCCTCTCAGATTGCAGTTAGGTCTCTCAAGTTTTTTAGTGCCTCACATTGGCCCCCCAACCTTCTAATGGTTCCCTTCCACTTCTCTCATTCATGTATTGGCCCTGCTCAATTTCTAATTTTTGCAATTAGGTCCTACTTGATTAATTTTCTAGTCTCCTAAATTGCCTAACATTTCTCTAATACCTTGCTAGATTTAAATGTGACCCATTTGCACTTGATTCAAATTTTATTATTCCTTTAAAATTCTTAGCATTACTCGAATTCATTAAGTTGAGTTTTCTTATTATTAAAATTTTTGTGATTATGAACTTAGGGGTGTTACAAGATGGCTTTGACAAAGATGGAGAACTCTAGTGGTTGCAACACTTCGTCATGACAAGAGCTTGATATTTGAAACTTCTTGATGTGTGGAATGTCCTCAATACCTTCTCTTATTGGCACAAAATTTCTTGAACTTGAATAACATTTGAAATAGGCTTAATTTTCTAATAACATACATTTAAATATATTTTGGTCCAACTAGCTAATTAAAAAATAAATAAGAGTTTCATTACTCATTTTGGATTGACCCACTTTACAAAGCCTAAATTTATATAGATTTTAATTTGGATTCAAATCAATAGCCAATTAATTTGGGCCATCAAATGTGATTTATCCAAATAAAATTTTAATGTTAATAAATGTCCCCACTTCATGACTCAGCGAACGGTATGTCAAATGTGAATGGGACCCAAGATTTGAAGTATCATTTATCTGTGTTTTGACTTATTTAGTTAGTAGGCCACATGAATCATCAATTAAAATGAAGTCTGCTAAAGTAAATATGGTCTATTTGCAAATTTTGGCAAACTTGAGTACACTAAAAATTTAGCCCTTCTGCAAATTTGAGCAAGCATTGCAACAAAAGGTGGCAACACATGAAAATGAGTTTTGTTCTATCTCTCTTTTTTTGTTTCCTTCAATGAATTAATAATATGGGGTCACCAAAAAAAATTAATGACTTTAGTGAGTTGCCAACTCAATATCTCAAAACAGAGACCAAACCTTAAATATATTTGCATCTATCATCTCTTTTCTTTTCTTTGTTCTCATGCCCTCTACTTCTTTCACATTGCTTTGGTCTTTATCCCACTAATTATCTTCCAAGTTTTGAATTCCAATTCACAAGATACATAAAATTACTTATTTGTGAGAGCAATATTCTTGTTTTTTGCAACCCAAAAATCGTGATTAGTAGCTTCTATAATTTAACCCCAAAAAAATTGCATATATTCCTAATGACCAGATGATCCCTATGCTATGGAGTCACACCAAATTTATCACATGAAGAAAATTCTTGATTTTTTTCAATTTTATATTCCAGCAAATCCTTCTTTTTTTTTTCTTTTAATAACTCTTGACTATGTTGACCTATGATTGAATTTCCTTCTCTATTCCTGTGCCATCTCCAAGTCCTCCAAATATGGAATTACCAATGTTTTCTTACAACAACGCCTACTTAATTTGAACAACTAGGTTTTGTTGCACTTTTGTTTTATGTTCATCGAGGGCTAATAAGAATTATATCTTATCTTGTTATTGACATCCGTCAAATTTATGCACCCCATATAGTTGATAAATTAACACACTACTTTTTGTTAACTGCATTGAACTTGCCTTTCAAGAGAATTCTTCTAATGAATCTCTATCTTCATTATGTTCATGATGAAAAGAGTGAAAAGTTTGTCAAACGTGCCCAAGCAATAAGGTTTCAACTATGTAGAATTCCTTTTAATTTCCCTCCATATGGAAATCTCACCTAATTAGTGGACTTTGAGTGTATCACTAATTTGGCAGTCAACACCAAATAAAAAATCAATGTTAATGCTTCTTTTCTTTTTTTCATTTTTAATAACCGACTTTAGCAAATGCAAGCACAAATTTGAGTTTGTTCCTCTTTTTATGTTGTGTTATAACATGAAATTATTAGGCTTCCCCTTTTTGACCAAATCTTAAAATGAATGGTTGCTTATATGTTATCTATTACAATTGATATATGACTTGAGGATTTTGTTGCAACAAGCTTATGAATTAGTGCAAAGTATATTAAAAATTGCAATTGTTAATTTCTTTTATTTTTCCTTGCTTTCTTCAATTTCTCCATGAAAGTTTGAGATTCTCCATTCCTATTTTTATCATTCTTGCATAAAATTTCAGAAAATTCATGAAGATAGATATTAAATATCATAGTGAACCAACTCCATGCAACATGATTTGGTGCAACGAAGATGCCCTTAAAGTCAAAAATACCACCTTACATGTGTACGAATTGGCTACGAATGTTTATCTTTAAGATTTGGTCAAACTACTCTATGCATATTCCCAAATGCTCTAAAGAGCAACCAAAGAGACGATCAATCAACATTTTGATGTTTCCGCTTACTGTTGAAGTCATCAATTTATGGCATTAAAGCTAAATGTATAGGATTCTCACTATTGAACCATCTTTTCTCCATCAATGCACCTTTATGGAAAATTTTATCATATAAGTTTGGCGAAATGTCCTTCCATACCAGCTATTAGGAGTGAATAGAGAAAGTGTTGAGCTATCATGCTAACATTCTTCATCGAGCTAAGATCTATATAGTTGTTCATGTCTCCATTTTTATGTATGTTTGGAATGAGAACATGCTTCAAGCCTTTCTTAAGCTAAAGTGTCCTGCAAACATGATGTAAACTATTTTTGAATAACTATCAATCTCTTTATGGATCTTTGTTGACTTTGTGGATTGCTAATACTTAAAACAACAAAGTCGTCCCAACTGCCAAGGAGATGCTTTGTGCTGACACCTACCGATATTCTTTACGACAAAGCCGCAAATGTTTATTTTCAACATATATGTTTCATCCTTCATGAAAGAGTATGATGAATCATTTCTAACATCAAAGATAAAAGAGGACATCAAGGTTGAGACTTATTTAGCTACCTTTCTTTCATGTTTTAAGATGTTATGAAGTTGATAAGTTATGTGCTTCTGTTCTAGAGTCTCAAGTATGATGGTTCGTAGTGATTATTTTTCTTTATCAATTCTCATATTAACAATTATCTACCAAAGTTTGAGAGAGATATCCATCTCAAGGAGCTTAAGTACGTCCACTACCATCTTTCCTATTCATTATGTATACAAATGGATTGGATGCTACCTTCAGACCCATTTTCCATCCAAACTTGAATTGGTTGGAGCTTAGATTATGAAATATGTGGGAAAAAATATGGTGAAGTAGTTTGAACATCTCGAGGCACATGAATTATTTAGAACTTAAGCATGCCAGGGTACATCTTAGTAACAAATGATGCAAGCATATCCAATGCTTGCAAAGACCTTTTTGTAGCTTTGCGGTCCAATTACTTGACATTTTGGAATGGAGTATCATGTACTATTAAAGCTTTTAGTCCCCATCGATTCAACCCATAGCATAATTTTTGTCAAGATATTCTTAACCACCTAAAGAAAGAAATTCTTACTTATGAGTTGGCTAAACTTGTTTGACTTTGGCAATCTTGTACTTTATTGTGCACATCCTACAATCTAATTCTACCAAGTAGTGTCTCTTATCACCTTTGGTCATGAAGAAATATGCAAATTGATAGAGGTAAGTCCAAGTCTTGTAGGTTTTAGTGTCACAACCACACTTGTATATAATAAATTCTTCGAAGGTACTCTTCAACATTAACTATAAACTTAGTAAGAGTAGTTTGCTCAACCTTTATCATTACAGTATAATACTTAATTACTTCTTGAAACAGGATAACAATATTTATATTGTTCTTCAATAACTCAAACAATTTATTTTTACTCATTAAACCTTCATAGTGGGATCTCTAATAAGTAATATTGCGTTACCATTGTTGGTAATTCATTTTATGGACTCTTTTTCCCCTTTACAAAATCCTGAACTTGCCTCCTCACAAGCCCCTTAGATAAATAATTCAATTATTGATGAGATACCTTATCATTTTCTGTCCCAAACATAGGTGTCCCTTTTACTAATAGGAATTCTTTTAGTTAAACTAGTCACAGTTGTTAGCTATCAAAATAAGTAGAACTTTCTAGCAATGACTTTTCCATTAAAAGAAGGTTTCGTTAACAATTCTTTAAGCCATTCTACATGTTGGCCTATAGTATCAAGTTCTATCATTTCGACTTCCTTGAATGTTTTTGGAAGATCTCTAATACACCGCTGCTTCACGAAGTATAAACACATAATCGAGGTTAGCTTTGGTTAGTTTGCATTATCTAGTTATGGTGTATTTAATAATTTTGGTTATAGATATTTTTTTTGCATGTTATGCGTTGAACATAATCCATATAAGAAATATAATGAGTCATCATATAAGCTTGGAAAAATGTCATAAATCAAATGTAAAATATTTTGGAATAAAGGATGCCTAGCCAAAATAAATTTTGAAAATTAAAAGAAGAAGAAGAAGAAGTTGATACGATGTTTGTTGGATATTCTTTTTGAAATACTCCTATTTATAAAAATTGTATTATAATATTGTTTGATATTCTTAATGTAAATATATAAGTCTAGAGTGGTATAGAACACCAAAAGACAAATTCCTTTTAATGTCACTAATCCAAAATTTTGAAAATTAATGGAACAGCCATGCCTTGTTTCTCGGCAACTTTCATAATCAAAAGTAGGTGATGGATTCAGGATTTCTGGACGTCTCGTTAGCTTCTTTGTCTTCCTTATCAATTTATCAGCATTTATGTAGAATATAATCCGTTAGCAATTCTGATACAATACAACATTGTCTTGTAACCTTGAGAAATGGACAAACGGACAAGTTTACTGCATCAATCTGATATGCCTCTCGAGTCATTAATTAAATTCAATAGCTAGTTATGTCTCTCTTCCCCTTTTTTCATACACCAGAAATTAATACATTTATTTCCTGATTTATTAATCCAAACCTTCTTTCTCTAATTTTGTGATTTTTAAAACGTGTTAAAATTTTCACTCCACATTTTCATTCGGAAATCTACAGAACAGACATCCAAATACTACAAGCTAACCACCATATATGGTTCTTATATCGGGATATCCTGATATGATAAAAAAATATGGTTCTATTTTAATTAATTTCACTAACAAGGTGCACAAGTACTTGATAGACTCCACCAATTCCCATTTCATTTAAGTTTACCAATAACAAAGTATTTTAGTGTGTGTAAGCAATTTTACTCTAAAATTGTTGGGAATTATTAATTAAAACACACGCATTGAAATATTAAAGAAACGATAAATTAAATAGAAGAAGAAATAGAAACCAAAATTTGATTGAAGGCACACAAAAAACTATGCTTGCATTATAGTAGAATTAATTGTTGTCCAAGTGCAAATAAAACTTGATGTCTACTCTCAAAATACAATGAACCTTCAAAAGTTCTTGATATGAACTCGACTAAGAATTTTCATGAACTCGAATTTTTCTATACTCACCTTATTTGATAAAAATACCTAACGTATTTAAAGAGGACGTTAACTATATTTTGTAATACAACGTGTTGGAGATTTTTCTTCCCTCTATCTTTTAAATTACAATGAAGTCTATCTATAAAATTGAAAAATTTACATTCCTCTTTGAAAGAGATATGTTCTCAAAAGAAAAAATATAATTTTTAAAAACAACTAATGAATTTTTTTTATTTTTTAACATGTCCTTGCGAACAGTCTGTATTTTGTTCTTTTCTCTATTTTTATCCGACAAAATATCGACCAGTAACCGTCAATTAACAGCGTGATAATGTGGTTTGCCGTCGCTGTCGACAGGCCTCCCCTCGGCCCAAGTATGGTTGTGTTGGAGACAGCCCAATAGGAGAACAGAGTTGTCCAATGGTCAATATTCCAAATTATATATATATATATATATAAATTCAATCAAATTTGGAATTTTGCCCTTGTCGGAAATTCATAATGTCTTTCTTGCATTGAAAGAAAATAAGAAATACACCCACACCCTGTCAAACTTTTAAAAGTTATCTTTTTATATAAGCCAAAAAATATATATAAGACCAAAAATTCTAGTTCCGTCACTTTAAGTTTACAAAATTATCTGTAATTGATATTTTCCAATTTTAGGTCGACTTTTCTTCCATGGCTGAAGAAATTGAGGGGGGACAGCAATTGGGTTCAAACACCCCACACTAATGAAGTCGACATAGATACTAGTATGGACATTGATCAACATTCCTGTACTTAGAAAAGGGCAGGAAAGATCAGTATTCACACTTACACATATTTTTTAATATATTTTTACATGCACAGAAATTAAAAATTTATTAAAATTTGAATTTCAAGCCTTGCATGCGTAAGTTTCCTTTTTAGGAGAGATTAGTTAGTAATTTTCTTTTATTTAAAAAATATTGTATGAAAAGTAAATACTCTTTTATTTTAATTTTGCTCAAATACTATTCACTTGTAATCTCTCTTTTGATTTAAAAAAAAAAAAATAAAAGGTATGAGGACAATGTTACTAAACTAAACTAAAATATTATCATGTTTAGGAATTAATACTTGTGATTTAAGCAAGATTCAACTAAAGCCATGATTTTAGTAAGTTTATTGAGTCTTTAATCACGGAAAAGAGGCCACATAAAATATGATTTGGTAAAAATATTGTTATGATATTAGTTGATGCGTCCTGAGTATACACTTTTGTGTATTATGCTACTCAAAATAATTTTCCATGACATCTAAATTACATATAATAAAAGTTTGATAAAATCATTGTCTTCTAGTACATAATATTAATAACAATTTTCATGTTGTCTATTCATTAACAATGCAATCCTCTAAAGAAGGAATTAAGAACAAACTCAAACTCATCAAAATAACAGACTCTATGCTTAATATTTCCAACACCAAAAGTAACTGAATAAAATTGATATAAGATAACCCAACAAGTCCAACTTAACAACTTATCGACTTCAGAAGAGGCCTGAGATGAACAACCCAATGTTGCTTCTGAACCCAATCAAAATCGGATCACTTGACCACAATCGTTTGATCGAACGGATTGTTCTTAACCGCATCCGACGGAAGGCTTCAAGCAATTTGATCCGTTCAACTATCTCTCAAGTCAACTACCCCGTCTGTTTAGCTATTGTCGACCAAAGTGCTCATTCTGGCACTGACTCATATCCTTACCGCATTTAATGTTTTATAAATAGCACGCCTCCGCATTAATGGCACGTGCCACCCGGTCTAGTATCTGCTACCAACTTTGGCAGAAAAGCGACTATCCAGAGTATTGTTCACCCTGGAAACTAAAAGATGATGCCATTTAAAATAGTACTAGGATTGAAAATAACTAATAACCCCCAAACAAGGACAAAAGTCCTCTACACCTAATAAGGGCATTTTAGACATATTACTCACCGAGAAAAGGCTATAAGTAGCTCACTTTCAGCCACATTTCAGATAATGCCATATACGCTATATGCTCTCACTCTTCTATTCGATTATCTTATCTTGATCAAAACAAACTTGAGCATCGGAGTGCCTTCTCGGGGGCACCTCGGCTAGTTTGATGCATTGTTATTGTTGCAAATCTTAGACTTCGAAGAATATTGCTATTGAATCATTCGTCCTCTCTGGGTGGATCAGCCCCAAACACCATCTTATTCACTATAAACAACTTTCAACCTCATAAAAAATAAATCACCAAAACAAACAAAGCGATCATTGATTGTAGAAGTGTCCTTACTCCTCTCTTCAAAAGAGCCCTCTTCCTAGACTAACTCTAGACCAAACTTTGATTCTAATGAGTAGGATGACTCAATAATCAAAGGTCGCTAGATGAATTCTTGACATGCTATTCTATGATCCAAGACTGGACTAAACAACGCACGTAAAAAAGTGCTCACAAATTTGGAAAACACAGTAGCATCATGATGAGGACAACCCTCATGAACATGAATTAGATTGGCACTTCCATAGCCCCCTAAAATGATGACCACTTAGCGACGAAGCTACCTAATACGGAACTTGCTTTGGGGTCATTGACTTGTGGAGGGAAACTTACTTGCACCAAGGGCGCTTGTCTAGGAAGCGGTGCTCACTACATGAGCACTCACCTGCACCCACTCACCAATATGCGAGCACATTGCCCTGTCGACTGCAAGCAACTAGCCTTTCCATGGGGTGGCCACCCTATTGCTCCTACATCATGGGGGTGGCCTAGGGATGGCAATAGGGCAAGGTAAAATCCAAACCCAAGATCAACCCATCCTGAATGGAACGGATTTTGGGTGACTTAATGGGGTATGGGGTGGGTTTTTTCTAGCCCGAATTATTTAGGGCAGGATATGGGTTTTACTGACCCCGCTTCGCCACCCTGCCCATATAAATATTTTATATATAATAATAAATATATTATATATAGATTATTTTATATTTTTCTGATTAGAAATAATGTTCAACTATGCTCTATGAAGATGAGGATATTGAAGAATGTGGGGTGAGTTAATTTAGATGGGGATTAGAACAATATGGTGGAGGCTTGTTGGACTTAAAAATTTTGAGTTTTTTTATTGCAATTTACTGTCAAACTAATAATATATAAAAATTTGGATGTTGTGCTGGTTATTACTTTAATTTTATTTTTGTCTCCTATTTTGTTTCTAAATTTTTATTTTATTTGTATGGATTTTTCATTTTTATACCTAAATTTGAGTTTTAATTGCTGTCAAATGGTTATGATTTGATGCTTTCATTAATTGATTTCAAATTTTCTATTCTTTCTAGGTTGGCGATTAAACCCGCCAACCCAACGGGATAAGGCGGGGTGCGGTATGGGGTGAGCCTATCTTGCCCCAGACTTGCCCCACCACCATCCCTAGGGTGGCTAGCCTTCTATTGCCGGCCGTCATTGTCTCTAATCATGAATTCAAATTCTAATTCAAATTTGATCTTACTATCCAATATATTGCTCTAAAAATTGGACATATGCTGCTTTCGAGTGGAATCCCCCTCCCCCCTAAAAAAATAAGAAAACAAAAAGTTATTGAATCAAAAAGTTAGAAAATCTTAATAATAGGGAAAAAGTAAAAGAAAAGGTAAAAATTTACCTTGAGAATTCATCACATCTCCATAGGTAACTTCCCAAGTTAAAAGCACTATATAAATTGCTAAACCCCCCGAAGGACGCATTTCACTAGTCAAGAATTACTTCTTGAAGACAACAACTTAAGGGGACTTGAGAGTTTTCAAATTATTTAATTATCAATTTACTCAAATTGTTCTAAAATTAAATTAAAGGCAAATTAATATGAAAATATTAAATTAATTATTAGGGTAAAATAAAATTAATTTTTAAGATATACTTTCAATATGAAAATAAATTTTTGTATTGAAAAAAATAAAGAATTTAATGATATGACAAAATAAGACACTAAGAATAAAAAAGTTAAAAAAAAAAGCAAGTAAGGGACACAATAAAATAATAAATAAATAAGAAAAATGCCAATGAACCCAACAAATTAAGCTTGTCAAGATGCGGACCAAACTTAAGTGGGCCATAGCCTAACAAGAACTTAATTAATATGGATATCAATTCCGAAAATTCAAAAAAATCTAAGCAATTATTTGCAAATTGGAGCTTTGACTCTGCACAATGCGGTCTTCAAGCGAAAACCCAATATAACTTAATGATTTTTGAAAAGAATCTAAACTCCATTTTCGTACATCATTCATATATTGAAAATTGTTATTTCTCCCCAAGAATTGCCTATTAATATTACCATGCCTAGTATATAACATCCACCTGAAATTGATAATTTTCGGCTTAGAGATATGACTGAATTAGAAAAATTAATAACTAAAAAATTTTCTGAGTTTAGGATATCTACTCTGAGTGATATAGATGAAGATTCTTATAAAACTGCTATTAATGAAGAAATTAATAAATTTCAAAAATATGCAGATAGACCTACAATGAATACTTACTATTATCCTCGTCCTTCACCACAAGATGTTTTGCATGAAGAACAAGATATTATTCTTAATAATTTATACTCTGGTAAAAACATTTATGAATGGAACTTAGATGATTTTACAAAGCGTCATATTTATAATTTAGTACATATGATGTAAATGTACTCTACAATTTGTAAGGCAAATGGTAATACTGATACATCTATCGCCAAAATGATTGTAGCTGGTTTTACTGGATAACTTAAAGATTGGTGGGATAATTATTTAACCCAAGCTAATAAAGATGAAATATTAAGTGCTGT
>JACGDI010001573.1:1069770-1092454 GCA_014898725.1 Jacaranda copaia | reverse complement strand
AAAAATCTCCCAAATCCATTTAGCCTACATTACCAAAGCCCAACTCCTTCCTAAACTTGTCATTCTCCACTCCATTTGGGAAGGTGATAGGTGGCCATTAGACTTCCTAGTTTGAAGTAATTTCAAAAATACTAAAGTTTCAAAGTTTGATAAAGGTATGATTTTTACTTTCAAAATATATTATTTTTGTTAGATCTTATTGTTGGGTTACATATTTCTTCATATTATGTCGAAAAATAAATTTTTTTCCTTCTGATTTTTATGGTTATGTATGGATTTTTTTCTATTTTTTGTGAGTTTTCGTTTTTTGATACTTATGCATATCTTTCATTTTTTTGCCAACCACTGAATACAAAAAATTTATTCTCAAACCCAGAGTGTTTGTCAATGTCAAATTGATTCAATTCACACCTACTAGTACGTTCACAATCCGCAAGAATTTCTCCTTTCCATTCTTAAATGATATCTCTATTTCATTTAATCATTCACCAACTCAATAGTTTTAAGCATAAGCAATATAGTTTGTCCTAGGACTTGAGTTTTCCTCAAGGTACATGAGATCATTCTCGTATAACTAAATTTCCTTTATTCATCTAGCTGTTTTGAACCTTAAATTGCATTCTATTGTTCAATTCATAACCCTATGTTCCACTTGTCTGATCTTTTAAGTAGAAAGGTAAAACTCTAGAATTTCTCAAGGCTATTCTTTGACAGATTCTATCATGCTCCCAAGATTTCTAACCCAATCCGCTCTAGCACCCGATCTTTAGCAGCCAAATTTGCCACTCCTGTTCTGCCATCTGGCTGATGGTCATGCTATTCGAACCTCTGTTTTCCATAAAGACTAGGTTTTGCCAGTGGATCTATGGTTGATTGGTCAATCGAAGGAAATCGTGAAACTTTCTCATTCAGCAAAAGTTGTTGGTAGGTAGGTACTTCCCGTCTAGGAGCCCTGGGTACTTTGGCCCACCAACCAAGTGGCCTTCCCTTACAACCTACTCTTACTGGTGTTAGGGTGTCCGAGCTTCCATGGGATGCCATTACACCTGGTACTCCTCAATCCTTTTGAATTTTTCAAGCTTACAAAGAACAAAAGAAAAGAGATATAAATTTAACAAAATTCAATAATTTCATAGCAATAAAAGAAGGAGAATCTATTGCCAAATATTCGAGGGTAGAGTTTATATATTGGATTAGAGTTATACAATAATATACACAGGTTTAAAGTGTCAAAATAGCCAAGCCAATTATCCGCCTAATCGAAACCTAAAATGATAAAGCGAGTATAGGATATTGCCCCATACATCTAGATAACCCAACTGATACTATGCATTCTAGTGGTCAGAAGTTACTAATACCCTATATGCATCTGTACATACATATCTGTAGATACCAAATCATCTAGCCTAATTCTTCATATTGGTAATAACAGACTCGATATCTACCATTCAAAAACTCAAGTATAACCTTCAATCACCCGTTTTCCTTTACCCTCTTGAGCCCTTGTGGTTGACCATTTGTTTTTAGGGTGATCCTTAAAAAAATGTTGATTGCTACCACACCCTTTGTACCTTCCTAGTTTTTTCCAGTAGTTAGATTCCTCATGATTCAAAGCTTTACAAAATCCACAAACTCTTTTTGGCGTCCCAATTTGAACTTTTTGCCATTTCCTACGTGAACTAGTTTCCTAACCAATAACAACTCCAGATTCAAAAGTTTTTTTTCTCCTATTCTTTCTCTTATTTGTTTGTGCCTTAAGAAGTTCATGTTCATCCTACAAGACTCTCTTTAAGGCTTCTTCAAGGTTAGGCTGCTTGTAAGGCATAAGGATTTGTCATATCTCCAATCTCAACCATAAAATAAATCTTTCTGTCTTATATTCTTCTGTTTTCGATATCTTCAATGCATACCGAATCAACATACTAAACTTTGTTTCATATTGCCACACTGTCATATCTCATTGGGTAGGACTCTCAAATTCTTGTTCCCGTGCATCTCTTACTTCTCATGGTATGAATCTATCCATAAATTCCCATATGAAGTTGTCTTAGGTACGTGGTATCTTTTTATGCTCCCATCGTTGACTTACCAAGGTCCACCATTGTCATGCAATTCCTTCCATTTGATACGTGGTAAATAGAAACTTCTTCCATTCAATAGGTGGTAATAGAAGTTTTAGGTTGTTTGGATAACTTAACATCTAAAAAATATCTTCAATCTCCCTAATCCTAACTTTTGCCTTTTGGTAATTTGACTCACCCATAAATATTGGGGGGTAGAACTTAAGGAAATGTGCTAAAGTCCCAAACTCCAAAGGCACTTCGCTTCTCTTGGGGTTTTCCATCTGACCTTGTTGCTGACACGTCACATTCAACTGTTCTATATCCTCCCTATTGGTTGTTGAATGCACCCATGAGTCTCGTCTCCCTTCTTCAACATTCCTTAGGCATCTTCATTCTAAGGTATCCTTTTTCAAATTTACTCAACCAGGAGAAAGTATTGGGGTTATTTTTGGTAACATGATTCGATGGGTTGGAATCTTCACTGGAATAAATTGCACTTATTTGCAATGATTAAATGAAATATTTTATTAGCTAATATACAGTTGTTGTTAGTTCTTGATGCGCAAGGGTTGGGATATGTATATATACATTGAATCGTTAAGTATTCTACAATTCTAACAAAGATTTCATCAATCTTGCCTCTTATCTATCTCATTTCTATCTTAAGCAATTCCAAAGGCAAGCTTAACATTCACTAACTAAGAATTTCATATATGAGGATCATATCTTAGTATACCCCAAGCATCCTTAAGCTCAAGTATACACGTTTAAAGTATTTCCATAACCACACTTATTTTCCTAAAATCCGAGAATCATATCCTAGGATCAGTTTCTACAATAACTCAGCTTTTGTTGGTCTCGAGTGTTTACATCCTAGATGATTCCCAATTCAAATTAAATCTCTAGTATCCTAGAATTTCACTTCGAAGGATCAAGTCGTA
Source organism: Jacaranda copaia (assembly GCA_014898725.1). Classification (NCBI taxonomy): domain Eukaryota; kingdom Viridiplantae; phylum Streptophyta; class Magnoliopsida; order Lamiales; family Bignoniaceae; genus Jacaranda; species Jacaranda copaia. Next base: position 1,089,450 of record JACGDI010001573.1, on the reverse strand, counting down.
GCATAACTTGGGCTTTCCAAACCCAAGCTTTGATAACACTTTTATAGCATCTCATTCGGGAGGTGCCTCCTTCGGGTTGACATGATACTCCAATCTATTCCATAAATATTTTAATCCAAAACACACCTCCAAAATTCAATTTCAATTCATAAAGTTGCACAACATCCCAAAATTTAACAACTTAAGTGGTAGCAGCTTAGCACTAATCTCAAAGATCATTTCAGAGTGCAGAAGCAATATAATTTCAAACTTCAAGTAAACTCTATAGGGAGTATGACATATATTCTCATTCTAAAGTTTCATAAATAACAGCATATCGTAACTTAAAGTAACACCACAAACCAACATTTTGCACATGTTAAAGTCTTTCAGTTGAGTTCAGTCCCTTCCACGGTTTCAATCCTAGAAATCTTGGTCAGATGATATCCAAATATCTATCATAAAATAGTTCTTTCGGGCAAGTCATCAACTCTTATTCTTCACTTATTCATACCTATTTGAGAACATTTAAGAAATACATGGGATGGTGAGTTATAAGAACTCAGTGAGGAACAATGTAAAATAATGCACGATTTTTCAAGAATTAGAAATTCAACAACATTAATAATAGCGTTATGCCATAAATAGAACAATAAAAAGAGGTCAAGTTACTAGTAAATGCTAGGTCGGAAGCTGTGACCATTGGCATAATTGCCTGATTGACTCAATTGATTTACATCAGAAGGAATCAACATCGACTAACTCAACCAATCCTGCTAAGGAGGTTTAGGGGCATCTCAACCAATCACAGTCGGGAGGTATCGATGTCGACCAACTCAACCGTTTTACTATGGGAGGTTTTTCTATTGGCTCGTTTTCCCGGGACATCAGTTCGATCAATCAATAAATTGCCAACATGGCTAAACATTGAGCTTCACAATACGATTTCAATAAAGCTATCACGGTAAACAATAATAGACAAAATGATCAAGGAAGCCAACACGGCTAACAACAATGTATGGTATAGTTCAATCAGCACGATAACTTATGAGATATTGAAACATTCATGGTACCAGAACAAGAACAAATTAGTTGATTCAAAATGATTTCGATACATGATTTGGCAATGGTATGATTCACAAGTTCAATGATTAATAGTATTCAATAAATGACAATCAAGTCAATAGAACCTCATAGGGTTCAGAAAGCAACAATAAACAGTAACGATAGTCAAGGCAATAAAATCTCACATGATTTAGAAAGTAGCAATAAAAGATAATTAGATCAGATATCAAGCAATAGAACCTTATAAGGTTCACAAAGTAGCAATAAATAATAATTAGATCAAATATCAAGTAATAAAACCTCACAAATTTGGCAGTCAATCGATAACAGTAACGATAGCAAAGATAGGTATCAGATCTATGAAACCACACAGGGTTCGATTACAAAGTATTGCTTTACTCAAATAAGTACTAGATTAATAGATCATCACAGGGAAGGCACAAATACTCAAGAGGTTAAGATCCTCACAGGATTCAATGATCGACAAAATACTATAATCCAATCAAATACCAAAGCAGTAGATCCCATATGGATCAATAATCAATGAATTATGTGATGAAATCAAACTCTATTAATCCTCAAAGCTCAATCCTCCGTCTTCTATTCAAAAGAGTAACTTTCCATCAAAATTCTTGTTCAACCCTAATGATCACTAACATTCATAATCATACTAATAATAGTCCAATCTAAGTAATTATTCGACTAATATGTTGGTTAAGGTTTGTTTCAATATTATTGCCCTAAACATGCTATTCACATTGAATAGGTAAACGTTGAGGGAGTTCATTTATACTGCCAAAATAATACGATGGAATCCTTAATTCATATATATAATTCTATAATGATACTCGATATTGATTATAACAATTTTAGTTATCGATAAAATCTAAGCTTTTGTTGATTAAATCATGGTTACATAAATTAGGGTTTTCTACACTTAATATGCTATATAACCTATAGTTTGCATGAAATAATTCCATTTTGGATTTACTAGGCTCATTTAATCAATCAAAGGTGTTCTATTTTTATTCATGAGTGTTTTGATCAATTATTTCCATCATTATATATGATAATACAAGGTTTGAAGATAATCAAAATGTGAATATACACACATGCAATTACATATATAATCATCATCGTTCTTATACCAATTCTTCGCAAACAAGTTGGAATTTCAACGATCAGACCACATGCAAGTGTTCACCGCGACGAGATGAAAATTTTGTCCAGTTGCTGTGGCTATGCCACCGCCAAAAAACTCCATTGCCACCATCGGAAGATGCTCCTCAACTCAACTAAACAAACCCCTCAAACAATTTTTTATTCTGACGTTGTTTGGCCAGTCAATTGATCGAAAAATCAAAATCCCACCACCAACACCACTGCTCAATTTTCTTCAAATTACTTCACCATCGATGGTCTATTTAGGATGTTCAAGCTACCGTTGTGATCCTCAAGTTGAGCTCAACAAAACCTAGTAGTTAAACTCGGGCTTCCGTCACCAAAATAAAGAAACTCATCACCACTGCCACGGCTGTAACTTTTGAGTTAAATTTCCAGCCGCTACATTGGTTAGTTCTATAATGTGTTGGTATATTTGAGTTCTTTGAGCTAAGAGAAGCAAAATGGTATATAATTTGTTAAGTTTTGTCATTCGTCAAAAAAAGTGGGTGGAGCAGAAAGACACGGTGGTGTTGGTGAAGAAGAAGATGAAAATGGGACTAAATTGAAAGTTTGGTATTTATAGAATTTATCTTGTTTTAATTGCAGATTGACCCTCAAAAGTTTTGGTCCGCCTTCAATTGAGTCCAAAGGTTTTGATTAGATTCAATTCGGCCACCAAATTGTATTAAGCCTCACATTAGGTCCATTAACTTATAAATATTAAATATTAACCCTTTCTAATTTAAATAATGGTATGATTAAGTCTTTTTATATTTATATTTTAACCCACAAAACTTTCAAAAATTATACAAATATTAAATAAATTCTTAGAAAATAATATTTAGATAAAATAACAAAATAATGCATTTCTAAGGGTGTTACAGTTGGAGTCTATTGTCTCTTCTGAAAAATCAGACGTCGGTATATTGTAATGATCAGCAAACCAGAAGGGGGATATGTAATGTTTCATTTATTCAAATAATTATTTTTTTTAAATAATAAATAGAGATGGTTCTGGATCTTTTGACACTATTGTACACAATGGGTCTATGGAGGGGTTCTACTGATGGGTTTTAATGGGAACAATGAGTTGTTTCTAGTTACATATGTAGTAGATGAAACTGAATGCAAAGAGAGTTGGGGGCTTTTTTTTGAGTGCTTGAGAGATATGCCGGGGGGATTCAATACTAACAAGCCTTGGACCTTCATGACTGATAGACAAAAGATACACTTAAATTTTGTTGTCTTTTTGCTACTCAAATAGCGCCTTTTTTTTTAAAAAAAAATCTATGTTTGACTTAAATCACCTTTTTTTAAGATTTATAAAAGTTTAAGGAGGTCAAAGTAAAATCAGAGGGGGTAAATATAATATTATGATTACCTCAAGATTTTTTTACTTATGTTTTATAAGTTAAAGGCTTTATGTGACATGATCTCTGACTTTTTGAGTTTTATTTGCAGGGCTTTATGTTAAGTTTAGACAACAATTTCCTAAAATTTTGTAAAAAACTACTATATATATTTTTTATAGTGTTATGTTGTATTGGAGTGGTTTTTATTGGATTTGGAAGGTCTTTTTTCAAATATTTTTATTAGTTATTATTTGATTGTATGACTATTTTTATTGCCTAAAATGGCAGTGTTCATGGAGTTTTGGGTAGATAGCCTACTTGTATTTTGTAGGTATTATGGATGACGAATTTGTCATATTTTGAATATTTGAAGGTTTGAAATGTAAGGTTTTTACAGTATTTATTATTATTTACGCAATGTTAGTCTTTCTTTCTAATAGATTATGTAGATTTCTGCAAATTTCAGTGGGGTGCTTGTAATGTTTCAAAATTTTTATTTACGGAAGTATTGTCATATTTAACTTATGTAATCTTTGAATTTTTCTAAGGAGATAAAAGTAATGTTGTATTTTGTAACTTACCAGATAAAAAATTATAATTTAAAATATAAAATCAAACATAAAGAAAATCAAAATTATTAGAAAATTTGTCAAACTGCCAATTGTAATGACTTATAAAAATTTAACAAATAAAACCTTCTAATCTCATAATTATTACAAATAGGTTCAAGGATATTTTTGTCTGAAAAAAAAAACGTAACAGTGACCGAAGCGCATTTCTGGATTTTTATGTAAAAATATAAGACGCCCATTTGCTTTTAACTCTAGTGTTGGATTGTATTCATGGGAATTCTTTTTCCCACTGGGAATAAGCTTTTGCACGGAATCATTAGTTTTATATTACAATGTATTCAACATAAAAATCATTGCACATCTGGACGTACATATTATTATCATGCATGCAATTGGTAGTTTATCGCAAAGATGGCCACAGAATTTCCAAGCGCGTTGTTTTGTTGTTTCTTCTCCTCTGGGCGTTTCTTAAGTCTTGCGGTATTTCTTTCCTGATTTTCTGCAAATAGATTTATTTTTTTAAATTAAAAAAGTCATATCTAAAGTGAATTAAACCACTATTTACTCAATAGTATCCCACACACTCCAAACCTTTTAGTGATCTTCATAATTTGCACATAGACAAGTTAGTGATTGTAATTCAGTTCAAAAAGTCTTTCGAGGATTATTTTCTGATTCCAATTATGTTCGGTATTTTGAATTAGCTTTGAAGGTCTCCATTCATAACTTTGAAGCCCGCAAAAAAACTCTAGCAATTCCAGTGACTTTTATTTCTTAACAAAGAATCCTTATAAAAAATAGTTATAAATACAATTTAAAATGATGTTTATAACTATGTGTCTTCGCGATTCCACATCCAATAGAATTCAAGATTTTTTTCTTTTTGATAAGATAAAAAATAACTATTGATCTAGAATTAGGAATGTTTTGTAATAAAATAATAGAGCTTTTATAATATTAAATAAATAAATAATACTTTTCCAGTATAATATTATAATTTTTTAAATAATTTCTATTGAAAATGTTTGGATATGTTTTGGGGATGATTTTGATATATATTTTTAGAAAATGAATTTTAGGAGTGGGACAAGGGAATGTGATGAATTTTTTCATATTTTGGAGAAATAGGTAGAAATTGTTTTGGAGAGTTTTGTTATATTTATTTAGTGCCCGTTTTGGTTTTATTTTCATTACCATCATTTTCAAAATTTGAAAAAGTAGTTCATGAAAATGAGTTGAAAATAAATTTATATTTAGATAGATTGTTGGAAAAATAATAATTATGTTGGGTTTAGTAGGTTGTAAGTGGAGAAAGATAGAAAAATGGAATAGGGAGAGAGAAGATATATAGGTTATTGGAAAATATGTCTTAAAAATAAAAATGAAAATAATATCGGGTAAAAATGTATAAAAACTAATGTGTTTCATTTTTGAAATAGTAAAAAATGTGAAAATAGAGATTGAAATGAAACAAAATGGACACTTATGTTTTGGGAGGGAATATGTTTTTACTGTAGTAATCAAATTAATAATTTTCTGTTGGATGTTTTGGGTGAAAATGAAACTAAGTAATATTTTTTTTTGTAAGGATAATAATAAAATAATATGATACATACATACATACATACATACATACATACGTACACACACACACACACACACACATATATATATATATATATATATGAAAGAATGGAAGATTTGAGGGGTACTGATTAATTGAAGAAGGTATTTTGAAAAAAAAAATCAATTTTGACATTTGGAGCCAAAATAGATACATGATTGATTATATTTTACTAAAACAATTTTGGTTATGGTAATGTTTGGTTATGTTTTATGTTTGATTATGATATGTGTTTTGGGAAAATTAATTTTGAGAATAGAGTTGGGGAATGTGAATCTTATGTTGGAGAATATGATGGATTTTTATTTATATTTTGGAGAATAATTAGAAATTTATTTCGAAAAGTGTTGATATGCTTGTTTATGTTTTGGAATAAGACATTTTTTTACTGTAACAGTCAAATTAATATTTTTTGTTGGATTTTTTGAGAGAAAACATAATTGCATAATTTTTTTATTGTGTAAAAATAATAATAAGATATATATATATGATATATATATATATATATGTATGTATGTATATATTAGGGGAAGCTTTGTGGATAATGAATGACAGGAAAAGGTATTTTGAGAAAACCTATTTTAATGTTTTGGAGGAAAAATGAGCTTATGTTTGGTTATATTTCCCCAAAATAATGAGAATAATGAAGGATAAGAGAGGATATTTTGAAAAAATCTATTTTAGTATTTTGGAAGAAAAATAAGCATATGTCCCTATATATTTATCGAAACTTTCAAGATAACTAAAAAAATCACTAGCAATTAGAGAATTTTCATTTCTTAACAAAATAACCTAATAAAAAATAGTTATAAGGACAACTTAAATGATAGCTAATATGTATTTCCCCGAAATCACGCCCAACAAAATTCAACCTTTTTTTTGTGGGGGTGGGGATAAGATCAACAATAACTTGTTGATCTAGAATTAGGGATGTAATGTAATAAAATGATAGAGCTTTTTATGATATTAGATAAATAAAAATATTTATTCACATTTGTAATCTATAATTTTTTAAATAATTTCTATATATTTATTCAAACTCTTGGGTAAATAAAAAAATTGATAAAGTGAAACACATTGACATCTAGAGAGAGAGAGAAATAATAAAAAATAAAATCATCTTATTATTATTTTTAAATAAAATTAATTTTATCAACTTGTCAAAAACATACCATATTAATTATTAAGAACATCACGATTTATCACTAGTATAGACAATCAAAGCTGCAAAGTGTCCAATTATTTTCAAAGTTATTTTGGCCAATGGAAAATGTTATAAAATTCATGCCATGCAATAATATTATTTATTTTTTGCTTGATAGTAGACAAATTAATAGATTATTGGAAGAATTATAAAAGTCCATGAACACAATTTTTAATTTCAATTCAATAGATTCATTTCTAACCTTTCATTTGAAAAAAATCTAACAATCTTAGGCTGAAAACATGTGTCCCATGTGATACATTATTAAAATATTTTATTTTATAATATGTATTTTATATCATATAATTAAAAATGAACATTATCTTTTTAGTTTTTAAGAAAGAAAATTTATTTTTTGATACATAATGAATATTCATTTGAAAATATCTAATTTTAAAATAACTTGAATTTAAATAAATTGTAGAATGTTAGTAAATCTGAATCTATAAATTACACATAGACTTTTAGAATTAAAAAAATTATTAAAAATCAATGGAAAAAAATAAATGAAAAAAGTAAGAAAACTATTTTTTTTCTAACTAAATATGATAAATACGCAAATTAATTACTTAAAATATAAAGTCTTTTAACATGATCTCTTAATTATGTAGAATTTATAGTTACAATTTTCTTGATACTTGAAGTTTGAAAATGTTCAATTGTTTTTTTGAAGAGTAAATATATAATCTTTTAATACGTTATATATAAAAATTTATATTGAGTTATTATTTGACTAGCAATTTAGCACATGCTTTGCAATACAAAATATTTTAAAAAATAAAATACTTCTTAGGAATTGATATAGTTTTAATAAGTAAAGTTTTCTTTTTGTTTATAGAGTTGTTTAATAACTTTTAAATATCAAATTATGTGAATGATCATAAAGGACAAATAAATTTTTAAAATTCAACTCAATATATAGAAAGATCTGAATCCTCTCATGTATTTTCGTTATAAACATAAAATATATTATTTAATATACTATTTAGTTTCAACTAAACATTCTTAATCTAAGACTACTACATCAAAATATTAATATTTGCATATGAATAAATATTCTTTTTTCAAATTCATATGAAGCAAAAATGTGCAAATAAATGCACCAAATATAAATATTGATATGCACAAACAAATAAACTAAAAAATATAGAGATTACTATCATTATCTATTTAAGTGACCATTCGTCAAGTTCTTTAAAATTTTCCACTACGCCAACCATGAATTTATCTTGTAATGAATTTACTCAAACTAGAGAATGAGTTCTGCACTATTATATTGTTGAAAAACAAGGATGATATTAGTAAAAAAATTTGACAATATTAAAATAAAATGAGAGTTCAGTCATATTGTAGGAAGTAACTTCTTATATTTAAAATAAATTTTAAATTCAAATTAATTTGCTAATTATAACGCGCGCGCGCGCGTATAGATAGATAGATTTGTCTGAAAACACACATTTTGCATATTCCTACGAGTTTATTTTAAAAATAATTAAAATTGAAAATTTTTGCAAATTTAGGGCCTACATGCCAACTAATGTGAAAAATTATTCATTTAGTAAATTTCAAGCTATTTACTAAGAAAATAATGAAATGATGAGACATTGAGATAAAATGAATGTTTATTACTCACATAACAAATGGATAAGTCTTAAAAGTTTTCAAACATATCATAATATCTAAAGCTAATCGTTGTTATTAATTTTTTTCCCTTGTGAAATATATTTGATATAAACTATATATGTAAAGATTATATATATTTAAAATTTCAAGTTGCCAAGAAAATAATTAATTAATTAAGATATGAAAATAATTGAAAAATATAATACTTCAGATTCAAAATAAATAGATTACAACAAATAGTATATTATAAGTAAGTCAGCTTATAATAAACATGTCAAGACACATGATGCTATGCATAAATACAAATGATTCTTTTTTTTTTTTCTTCTTTAACGCACAAAATTAGAAGTTGACAATTCCCATAATACTACTAATTTAATGAATTCCTAATGAAAAATACATGATAATTCTTCCTTCATTTGATAGAAATGGTATAGTTTTAACTACTTAGGGAAATGCAATAGTTTAAGCATTTCAAAAGATGTATAATTTGAGGTACATTTTTCAAGTACGAAATACATACAAATATCTTTTTGTTCTTAAACTAGAGAAATCAAAAAGTCGAAATTAAAATAATTAAAAACACTAATAAACTATTCAAATAGATTAGAAGAATACCTATCCAAAATGAGAAACAAAATATTAAAATATATCACAACTACTTGATTTTTTTTTTCCTTGAAACAAAAAATGTTGGACGCACAAACAGGTATCTGAGCAACAATCAACAACGGAAACAATTCCCTGCAGCATATTTACCTCAATAAAGATATTGCTATCAGCTTGATGGAATCTTTCCATCAGCAGCGGACTGTTCCTCAGCGTTCGGCTGCAATTCTGCTTCACATGAGTGGGTCTCGATTGACCATAAAAACCTAAACACTAAGCCCTCATATTTCACCAACTAAAATCGACAGACTAGTAACAAACTAACAGAGAGACACCCAAGAATGAAGTAGTTGTGAAGCATAAATTTAACATTAACTATCATGCATCAAGCGTGAATTACATCCAACTTTGAAAAACAATAAAACTGTCACAAAACTCCATTTTTGCAGATGAATAACTTCATGGAGATGTGTATTGCATCTAAAAGCTACAGAAGAGGCACTTGTGAGCAATTCCAGCTTCTACATGTATGCAAAATCGGTGGTCACTTCAGAAAGCATCCAACCATCCCAACTTTGCTATTGCCCATCAGACAAATTGCATTTTCTAATTATTCACATCAAACTCCATAATGTTTAAGCGTATTTCAAGCTGTCCAAAGTACTCAGTATAATAATGTTCTTGCATGTTTTTGCGCTTGCCACTCATCTGCTGGGAAAGCAAAAATTCAGTTTCCTACTGGTGTCAACATACCCAGTCCTAAAAGTACATTCTCTCCTCACTGAATATTTGAAATAGCAACCGACCATAATAAAAAGCCCCATCTGACGATAGTTTAAGATATGCCACTACATATATTATGGGGACATTACAGAACAAAGGAAGTCATGGCTTGCTTTTGAGAGAAGTTAACCGTCATGCAACAGGAAGCTTGGTTTACATACACAAATGGTCAAACTAAGGACAAGATTCACATACACAATATTGATAGTTTGATACTCCTGAGTCTCAACACAATCTATTGAGACAAACAGATATTCAAATTACAAGGCTATAATCAAACAATCCATGATCTACATGTAACTAAGGCCCACTCTGTACGCTCTGGACCTATAAATGGTAGATTAGGGAACTGTTATTTCCATTCTTGCTATAGTCTCTACTAAATCTTGCCTCAACCCAGCTCAAGTTTTCCTATCAACAAATTTCTCTAGTGGTTTCAATTGCTAAACTTAAAAACTGCATAAGCGCTATAACGGAACAAGTCATGATAATGAAAGGCAGAGAAGGCACGTGTTCCACAAGTTCAGAACAGATACCAATTATATAAACACAAACAGAAGGCATTCTCCAAAACATAAAGATAAAAGGAGGATAGCATAATCATATGTGACACCAACTATTATCAATCTCAGAAGACTTGGGTAATTTCAGAGCCAAAAAGTTGTTATTAATATCATCTAATAAAGCTGCACCAAAAGATAATCACTAAGTCACTAACAAAATTATAGCAAACATATATCCCCAGTAAGTTGCATTCACAAACTAATAAAGCATCTATGCAAAACAGAAGGACCACCCGGCTACAAAATGACCAAACATACACTGCGATAATATAACCCAACAAAACTGTAACTGCATCCCCTTCTATACTCCTTTCTTGCTACCATTTCAAGTCAAAACACTATCCAAGTCTCCTTCAAAGATGTCTTGTCACTATCAACAAAATTCACGAAAACCTTTTACCAAGTTTCTGGATTGAAGAATACATTTTTCTCCGTGACCCAACTGCATTAACTCCCATATCCTTGAGGTCTTCAAGAGTCAAGAATGGCAACACGTCATCGTCCACCTCATGAACTTGAAATAGGGGTGCATACTTGCCTAACCCCAATTCATTCAACCAAACCCTCACGCCATCCCTATCCCTATCATTTTCTCCTTCCCTGTTCCTTACTTCTCCTGCCATTTCATTCGAATCCCAACCGTTACTCAAACCCTTCTGCTTTATTTCATGGTTCCTACCTACATTATTATTGTCATCACTCAATCTGTCATTCTCATCATCATTACCAAAAGAGCAATTCGGGCCGGATGGGTCAGAATCTTCTATTATTAAATTGCTATCGATCCCTTTAGCACCCAAATTCTCTTCTTCTTCTTCTTCTCTTTCTCTTTCTTTTCGTTGTCCTTGTTTTCCACTCTCACCGCCACTAGACAAAGGAAACTTATCAATTTCCGGATCCTCATTTTCACGAGATTTCACCGAAGCCCATTTCTGGGAACTGGAGGGCCTGACTCTCTTTCTTTTGAAATCCCTATCCCTGCTAGCAGCACTGAAATTCTTCCAATTCCCAATCGCTACATCATCATCAAAATTCAAGCCCTCCATTTCGACTTTATTACTGTCACTCGCGTTATTATTCTTCTTATTTTTCACATGCACATTTTTGACAGCTCGAGGCTTTTTGGCTCCCAAGTCTTTCTTAATAGCCTTCCATTGCTGCTGCAGTTTCCGCTGGCCAGGGTTCTCGTAATAGGGCTGGTGCAACCTAACGCTGGGCCGCCGCATCCGCTTAGCCGGCCCCACGTTCACCTCCTCCGCAGCTGCCTCTCCACCGCCGTGCTGCATTGCTCTCCACTCCGGCGATCCTCAAGTTTTCATTCCTTGGTGCACAAACATCAGAATTTTATATGGGCTCTTAGTGAAAGAAAACACCAAAAACAAAAACAAAAGGGGAATGAAACTGAAGCGGTGGGGTGAAAGAGTGCGTTAACAGAGTCCCGTTAAAGGTGCCTTTTCAGTTTGAGATGGTTTCATGGGGGGAAGCCACGTTTTCTAGGCATTGTGATATAAAAGGACTAGGCCGTAGGAAGGCAGACAAAGCTAGAATCGGGTTTTAACAGTCTCCAGATGCGATTTCTCGATTCTGACTATAATTTGTCGTTTATTCGACTGATACAGAAATTGCGTGCGAGATCTACTGTGAACATAGCATTGTCTCGACAGCTATTTGTTTGTTGCATATTTTGTCACAATTTCTTTTTTATTTATTTTTTCTTTTTTTAATTTTATACATACACATACTAAAAGTTTACTGGGTTTGAATTCCCAATCTTATACTATTTTGTGTAAGACTGACGCATTTAACATTACGCCAAAATTTCATCATAATCAATAATTTAGTAACTCAGAAACGCATTTGGCTACTAACCAAGTACTCAAACTTACAAAATTTTTCTGTACCAAGAAAATCTTTCATATTATGTCATCTTTTCTATGTTCATATTCTCAAGTGGGGAAAAATGTGCCTTCAGGTCCTACAGGGAATGATTCCACCATTGTGATTTGTGAGAAAACAAGGGATCCTCGTAAATTCTACAAAAAGAATACACCATCTTTCTGCCAATCAAGAATGCAGCAGTCTTTCATGTGGATGGCACTGTGCAGAGCAGTCCATGTCCTGGACTGTGCTCCAAAGGATACATAGTGGTGCCTCTAACATATTTTCGATGCTCAGAAGCAGCCTCTCTTGAGCCCGACGTTGGTGCAAACTTTCCTCTGAGTTGCTTTGCTATTATTGAACATGCGGCTAGTGAATCTGAAGATCCAGCTCCAACCCTCCTGTCCATAGGCAGACAAATGAATTGATATTTGTTTGGTCAGGCAGATGAAAGAGTTGTGATACAACAGTGATAACACAAAATATCAAATCGAGAGCATGTGATTGTATGACATGAGGGAACGCCAGAAGAAATTTCATAGCTGGAAGATCCAATAGAACTGTGGATATTATTCTGTTAAAAAAAAAGCTAAAAATGGGAGGGCATTCTTCAAAGTATTAGTAGCAATTAATAGTAAAAGGAAATAAACACTGGGCAGCATTTCAATCTCATGGGTACAGTAAAAATAACTAAATTATAGTAAAGAGAAACAAACAGACTACCTCAACAATTTCTCTGATGCAATCCGGGCAGCAGTAATTAAGCTGTGGCTTGGAACCCACTTCACAATCCGATTTGGATCCACCCGCATTGGAGAATGGATTTTGATAAGCTTACAGAACATAAGCAGACAATTTTAGAAGTGAAACTTAGAGAGGGTAAGGCATGTCATAAAGGATAAGCATCTCTCACTGATCTGATTAGCAACATAATTACACAGAAAACACGTTAGATGGCAATAATATAGTAGCAAAAACATAAGGAATGGATTTTATCTGCAGCCACACACAATGCATATTCTTCAGATTATTACTTAGGCAGCAATGCAGGTTTGCATGAATATACAGGAACAAGGGCAAAACCATAAGCTAAGATTTTCTACAACTTCACAATTGTATATAATGCAGTTTAAAACTTACTCCAAGACATTCCATCATTTGATAGTAAGCCCTCCCCTGCAAAGGGGTATGACCTTGTCGGGACTCTGAGAAATATCTAGTCCTGGGATGATATGAAGGCTCCATGATTTAGTAAACATTAGACTGAGATGGTACTCATTCAGTAACTTCTTCCAGTGTACATACCATTCCTTGTAACCAGGATCAACAGTGAAACCATACATATCAACAGTGTCGCAGATGGAGAGGGCGAATTCAAGAGCCTTCAGCCCAGTACCTTTCGCTGCTGAACCAAAGGACGCACCCAGCATGAGATATACTGGATTTAGTATGGGAACTTCCTAAAAGATCAAAAAGGTAAATATCATAAATTAATGCGAGCTTTGAAAAATGTTCCACGCAGATGCTGCACAGTAAACACTTCAGACACATAAGCAAATTTTGGCCTAGTTTTGATGGAATCCTATTTGCATACATATATGTCTCAAATGTATCCTACTTCAAGAGAAACAGAAGTGGCTTGCGATGACAATGGTCAGAACAGAAGTATTGGAGTGGAACAATGGTGGCTTGTAATTAACTGAGGAATTATTTCATCATCCCCCACAGTCAGAATCAAAATTGCTGATTCTATAGGATCAAACTTAATCTAGAAAAGATATGGAAAGTGTACATACCCGGATCATCTTGTTCATGATATCATGGATAGTTGTTTTGACGATCAAGACCTCCTTCCCTTTGTCTGTAGTTATAAAATTGTTAGTAATCTTGCATGTGAGATTAATCCCTCAAGACATGTGAAAAATGTGTTAATACCATACAACTCTGCAACTTTATCAAGAGCTTTAGCAGAGCCCCTGTTGAGAAGGCGAAATGTACTTTTTGTACCCACATGTTCTGTATAGTTCTGCACAAAACAAAAGGTGATGGGTAAACATAGATTGTTAGTTCATAAGAGGAAGATTGTAACACAAGATACCAACCTCTATAGGTGCTCCATTTTCTCTGACAACAGCATCATAACTATCTATTTCCTTGCCAAACTTGGTTTTCAGGAGATCTCCTGAGTTACCAATAACAGCACATCGACCAAATTGCCTTGGTGTATAAGGTGGTCCATCCGGAAGAACTAGAGAGAGTTTCTCCATGCACAGAGTTCTATTCTCACATTGGTTCCTGCAGCAAAGGACCACATGGCGCTGAATAAGATCTCAGCATCCATTAACAAATTTGTGTACTGATTGATGTAAAAAATTAGCTCTCACATGCAAAATTTTTTGGCTTCCTCAGATATCCAGACACTAGAAGATGATACATTAAGGAGATGGTGAAAGAAAAGGACAGAGACACGGACAAAGAAAAGAAGAACAAGCATTCAACACCAATTTTCGCTTTCAGCAGTAAGCAGATCAATTGTTAATGGATCAATGCCATGGTTCTCTTTCATCCAAATGGCATCAGCTTTAACCTGCTGAACATCATCCCCTTGCTTATTCAATTTAGGACAAACAACTTAACAATGGGTGTTTTAACAATGCACCAAGTAATGATATGCAAAAGCTAGATGTTTGACAGAAGCAGGATGCATCTCTTATTTCAATTCAAAACAGAGATGGGTTATCCATATTGCATTATAGTTCTGAATTTGAAAGTTTAAAAGTTCTCTTTACATGACAATGGTCATTTCTATGGAAAAGCAAAAGAAAATCAGAGTTTAACTTAATTTGCATCTTTATGGATGTTGGGTTGCAATTATGATGATCTTTTAATTTGGCCATCAATAGCATAGTATATGCTAGTTAGAATAAACTCCACAAGATGCTAACGAGGAAGCAGCTCTTGTGATAGACAGGGTTATGATTTTAAATAGACCTGGACAAAATTCATGATTAAGTTAACTAAAAGAGGCAAATCTCCGTTCAACTCTGCACAAATTATAAAAGGATTGGCAGGAAAATTTATTTTTTATCATAGTTTAAGGTTCAAGAAGCTACAATACCACTTTAAGGAACTATGGAAAGAATGGTGTTCCAATTACAGAGCATATTATACAGTTTAACTCTGAAAATTAAACTTAATCAAGATGCACAAGCTAGACTGCACTGAAAGAGACAGAATGCATTTTCAGAAAGATTTCAGTCAGACTTTCCCAGCACCAGCCACGAAAAACATCATATAGTTAATTTCTACAAGGAAATATATAACTAGCTGTGCATATGATCTACAAATCTGTCATTGGTTTGCTCATTTTTCTTCTTTGATGAAACTGTAATAATTCGTATATGGACAATTCTAGTTTCGCACCTACATCACCAAAGATACTTACAGAAGCACTCCCTTATTGATCCTCCGCCATGCGTATTCTTTCCATCCATTTGGCAAAGCATCAATGAACTCTCGAGTCAGTATAGTGGTACTATTCCGCACCTGACCAAGTCCCTCACTAAATAATAAGTCAATTGTGGCATATAAAGTAAAACCCAGCAAGGGAATAGACTTAAGAGCTTCTAGAGAAAGATTATGCATCTAGCTAAAGAAAGATGATGACTGAATTAGTTCCAACAAATACATGCTTAATAGTTCCTCATGATAGGATAATCAACATGTTGGCCCAATAGACAAATAGCCGATTCTGTGAGATTAAACATGATGGGTATAATCTCCATAACTTTGACATTGTGGATAGGACACTGACCTGCTCCCATGTAGCTACTGCTTCACAAAGATTAAAGTCAAAAGACAAGCCTTCAAGTTCACCTGTTTTGGGATCTCTCTGTTTAGATATTTAACAAAAGAGCTTTAGTGAGAAAGCACAATGAACATAAATATGTAGCATTTCTCTAATTAACATTCTGGCATTGAAAACACTTTCTGCAATAACCTTGTATCATCAAATTTTATCAGATGGTTTTCTGAGAAAGAGGGACGAGAAACATGCAATTCCAATGTGCGCCAGCAGTAACGATTATTGGAAAACACAGTTAGAAGCATTCACGGAAACATACCCATTTTGGAATTGTGCCACTAGGGAACTTCAGCGAAACCTCACAATCATCACTGCCACTTACAGCTTGTAAACCTAATCCATTTGTACTCTGCACGGTGCACAATACATTCAGTCAACCATATAATACAATAGCAAAGTAAAACATCATAATCATATGATTGTAGAAATCAAATGAGTCTGGAAAAGTTCAGGTCCAGGATTATTCAACTTATATACATCGAACATGACAAAATTAACATCTAAACCATGAAGTTGAAACATTAAATACCAAATAAACTAACTGTTTGGAAGCCAAATCTTAGCTTATGAGTCTTACGAATTCATTATTTCTGCATTCTTTTTGAAAATGGAAATTCAGAACACAAGAATTTAGTACTTATTTTCCTTCTTTTGCCAGAAAAGTTTAAGAAGTAAGACAAGGTAGCATATACAACAACCAGGAGAACACATGCAGGAAGAGGTGCTTTGCCGGAGGGGCCAATTAACAGACAAGCACAACTCAACCTAGGGCCGAGAGTGCTTTTGGCTTTTGGAGTAGGTTGATTAAATTTCGTGTAAACATTTAGTACTTCAAATCTTAGCCATCTAACTTCATGCCAACTTTTAGTACTTCATATCTTAGTCATCTCCGAGACAATCACCTAACTCTGTTCCCCAAGCAATATCCCATTAGCACTAATCGGTATGCTCTAGAATGCTAAAACTGATTGGCTGTCATTTTCTCACACGTCCAAATTAACAAACCTAATACATTGCTTACACCACATTCTCAACAAAGTATTTGGCTCCAAAATCTAAAATCGAATATTTCAATGAAATTCAGTTCTACCTCTTCCAGTGATTTGCATTAAAACACTGCTACTCAAATGAAATATATTGATAAGACAAGAACATTACTTTTGGTATATACTCAAAGTTTTACCCTCAACCAAAAATTTCATATATTTCAGCAGAACAATAAGTTTAGTGAAAACTAATCACTCCACTAATATTAATGAACGGAGAGAAGAGAAAACAGAACTCACCACGCACTTCTGGAAATTACTCTGCAGAGATTTCAACGCCTCCAGATCTTTACCAGAAAGACGAATTGGCTCATCTGCACATAAAGCACACACATTCCCACAAATAAACGAAAACCTATTTTATTTAAAAAGAAAAAAAAAATCAAATACAAACAGTAAAGAACTCAAGGTTCAATTTCTAGGAACGTAGCATACCAAGATTGGAAACACCAGTAATGTAAATGAGAATGGCTGCAAGTCCAGAGATCAAAGCAACCAGAAGGGCCAGCGGCAGCAGCCTCATCTAACTCTTACAGTTTGTCCGGGAATTTTACCAAAATCGAACAAGCATCTGATTATCAATTGAACCCAAATTTTGCTTCTTTTTTTTTTTATTCTCTTTTTTCTCCTTCGGTGGATCTGAAGGGGATAAATATTTGCAATGAATCTAGAAGTGCAGTGTCCTGCGTGCGTCTCAGTTTGCTATGCGAATTGAGAAGGGCGAAGGTCGAAAAGGCCGGTTATTTACTTGAGACAAATTGCACAGTGACCGTGTGTTATTCGAAATTAGTTCATAATTTTTTATAAAATAAAAATTAGTCAAAAAATTCCTTATATTTTCTAAAATCATGGAATAAGCATCCTCAAAAGTTTGGTAACATTCATGTGCATATGTATGTGATTTGATATGTATTTTTATATACTAGTTGTCGTTGTACGTGGTCCCCACACACATAAATATATTTAACCGTAATGTATTTTTGTTTTTAAAAAAATTATAATTAATATAATAAAAATTAACTATTAAGTTAACTAATAAGTTATAATAAAAATCTAACTTTGTATTTTAAAGTGGTAATACATGAAATTTAGTTATTTGGCTATAAAAGTCAAATCATGCTTAAAACCCAAAGATAAAGCAGTAAAGAAATTATGCGTTCTCAAATCAAGCTGTGGATGAAATATATAAGTGAATCTAACATAGATTTGTTATTGTTCATAGGACTAGTAACACAACTATGTACAAAGAAATTTTTTTTGTAGAGCTACAACTCCACACAATAAACCTTTGGCACATACCTGCAATCATGATATATATATTTCATGTTTAGGTAACTTAATGTTATACATATTTATGTAAATTCTAATATGATGACAAAAAATTACCTCGTAATTGTTTTGCAATAAAACTTGTATTCATTGATCCCTATGCACCCTCTTGTTATGCCGTGTTTAAAGAACTAAAATTAAAAGCAAACATTATGAATAATATATTTTAATTAAAAAAAATAGTGAGATATAGTGATGTTACAAATTTGATTTGTACCACTTCTATGTCAACATCATCAGAGTCTCGAATATTTTTCCTAGTAAGAAGAAACACATATACATCAGGTTTCCAACTCAATTACTGGAACAACTGGAATCAAAATTACTAATTTAATCTTCCGCTACAGTATAAAACCCTTTAAGGAAGCACTTCATAATTATTTGACATGAAAAAACCCACTTGAAAACACCGGCTGATTTTATTATATAGTTGCTCTGTTGTCTAAACTTGCTTGATTGATGGCATAAGATAAGTTCTCATATTATTGTCCAAGTTCTTCTGCGATACAAAATTTGGCATAAAACTTCTTCAAAGAAGATATACTCAACAAAATCCAAAGACAACATCTGAAGCTATTCAAGGATTAAATTTTTTAAATGCACTAAATTATAGTAATTAACTCCATTCCTGAAGTTTTGAGCGGACGGCCGTCTCAATTTACAAATAATTATACTCACTAATGTCCTCAACTACTTATTGATTGTTTGTAATTTTAACTAAAATGATACATACATACAATATTGTAAACGACATGACATCCCCTTGGCAAAGAAATAAACTATAATAATAATTTGATGAGGTAAAAATGATAGCACAGCTTCGCTCTTATCGTGATCATGCCACTAACCGAAAGTAATGGTCTACGCTCTACTTCTTGAATCCTTGCGGACAAATCTCAATTCTCAAAAATTTGAGAGGGATTTTAGAAAATTTAGGAGAAGAATTAACAAATCTCAACTTTTATCAACTACTTATTGATTCTGCTTCTTGAATCCTTGTTTGACATGATTTTTTTTTTTTTTT
>JACGDI010001573.1:1059139-1069670 GCA_014898725.1 Jacaranda copaia | reverse complement strand
GTTTTCCGACTATAGGTTGGTTTTCGTGGACTCGTTTGAGATTTAATCCCTCCTTCATAAGATCCTGCCCCAATGGAATTAGAGCCATGTTGACTAGGTTATATTTAATCTATTGTTTGTTTAACACACCTTCTAAAAATGAATTTTCTAAAAGGAAAATTTTCTGTTAAAAATAGTTGTGTGGAAGAAATAGATCTTCCAATTAATATTGATCTTCATAATAAATGGACAATACCTAAAGTGGATCCAAAATTAATTTACCAATTTGATACTTTTGAAAAAATTGGTTTAAAACAGGTTGTTAATACAACTAAGGAGTCTATTCCTCTTGATAAAGATGATATTTCCTTATAATTATTGCATAGATATGATATTGATAGATATAGATCTGATTATAGATTTCTTCATATTGGTTTAATTCAAATTGTTTTTAAACATTTTACTCTTGATAATTTACCTGATAGTTTTATTGCAATCTTGTGTGATGCTCGTAATTTAAATTGGAAACATTCAATTATGGGTATTGTACAATCTAGTTTGGCTTATTGCCTTGTTTACTTTGATGTTTATCCTAATTTACTGTTATCTTTAACTGATGTAAATATTTTGCATGCTTTAATATTAAAGGTTAAATTACATGGTTATAATTACATGCCTAATATTGAAACTATATGTATTTGTTATCGTATTTATTATAAACCTCTTTACACTTTAAATCTTATGTGTAAAATGATTAATAAACATAATAATGAGACTATCTTAATTGAAATAAATTTTTGTAAATCTCATATCACTACTAGGAGACCTATTAAATGAGATGAAGTTAAATTTCCTGATAATTGGAAAATGGAAAAGGCTATTCCTATTTAACCTGTAATACAAACTGAGGTTAATAAAATAATTCAAACTCCAAATGGATATGTTACTATTCAATTTAAATCAAAATCATAATATATGTTGAAATTTTCTAGATCTAATAGATCTTCCTTTCCTTCTCTTGATCCGATTGATTGTACAGTTGAAAGTCCTAATATGTCTAGAGCTTCTACTTCTAGAATAAAAGAATTTAATTCTAAGTTTCCTGAAATTATAAAAGATAATAATTTAGAAACTAGGTTTGATAAATTGAAAATTTCCTCTTGTAATATTGTTCATAGTATTTCTTTAAATGATAATAATAGTGATAGTTCAATTGAATCAACTGAATCCGAATTGGATTTTTTTGTGAGAAATACTCACATTTGATTTTGGTTTTAATGGTTAAAAACAAATATGATTTTAGCCCTGGTTCTTCTGGTAGAAAACTTATACAAATTGAGTTTAATAAAGATAGAAGGGAATTGTTTAGAAAATGATTTTTTGAAAATTTTTCGAAAGACCAACAATCTTATTTTCTAAATGAATTATATAAATTTGTTACTGAAAAGGATCAACTTGTTCCTTTTGTATCATGGTTTATGATTGCTTATATTGAACCTTATATTACTTTCTTGGAAAGAACTTATATTTTTGAAAATCATAAAAAACAAAAATCTATCTTTCCTCCTCAAGATCCGTTTAATATAGAAGGAAACAATAATCTTTCTGTTTCTACATTTAATAAAATGATAGATAGTGATTATGCTACAATCACTTTTCGCCATATAAATATCTTGATTAGACAACAAAACTATGCTAATTTATATTTAAATGTTCTTGGTGAAAATTTATTTCAACTTTACCAAAGACTTACCAGCATAATGAATAATATAAATAAACTAAATAAATCTATGGGTAATTTAGAAGAAAAAATTGATAAAACTCTAATATCTTCCTCTTCACCAGTTTTAATAGCTATGCCCAGTGTTCAACCTCCTCTTGAAATTGATAATTTCAAACTTAAAGATATTTCTAAATTGGAAAATATTATAACTAAAAAGTTTGCTGAATTTAGGACTTCAACTCTCCATGATAATAATTTAGATGAGGAATCTTATTAACAAGCTATTAATGATGAAGTTAATAAACTCCAAAAATATGCTGATAGGCCTATTATGAAGACTTATTATTATCCTCATCCCACACCCTAGGATGTTCTTCATGAAGAGCAAGATTTAATTCTTAATAATTCTTATTCTGGTAAAAATATTTATGGGTGGAATTTAGATGGCTTCACTGAACATCATATTTATAATTTGGTGCATCGTATGTTGATGTATAGTACAATTTGTAAAAATAATGGCAATTCTAATAAAACTGTTACTAAAATGATAATTGCTAGTTTTATTGGTCAATTAAAAGGTTGGTGGGATAATTATCTTACCTCTGAAAATAAAGAAGAAATTCTTAATACTGTCAAACAGGTGCAGGAAGGACCTAGTGGTGGTTCTAAAAATGCTATTTATATACTTATTGTCACCATTATAGAACACTTTATAGGAAAATGGACTAGTAATTCTGGGCACATTAAAACCTTATTAAATGGTTTAAAGTGTCAAAGTCTTACGTCATGTTGGTGGTATAAAGACAATTTTCTTTCTAGAGTTATGAAACTTCCTGAGTCTAATAGTACTCACTGAAAATCAAAATTTGTTGATGGTTTACCTTCATTATTTGCTAAAAGAGTTAGAAAAAATCTTAGGCAAAATGAGTCTAATATTGATTATAATAAATTTACCTATGGCAAGATAATTGGTACTTGCATCCCGGAAGGTTTAGCCTTGTGTAATGAAATTAAATTAAATCAACAAATTAAGCGTAATAATATAACAAAAAGAAAACAATTAGGTCATTTTTGTGGTCAATTTGGTATGAAAAATCCTAAACAACTTGATAAAAATAAAACTCAACATGATAAAGATAATCCTTATAGGAAGAAAAAGCTAAGAAAAAAATCTCATAAAAAGGAGAGAGAGAGAGAGAGAGAGAGAGAGAGAGAGAGAGAGAGAGAGAGAGAGAGAGAGAGAGAGAGAGAGTTTAATAAAAAACTTTATAAAAGATTTAAAAAATATAGTGCATGTTATAAATGTGGTAAAGTTGGTCATTATGCTGATAAGTGTAAAATAAAAAATTAAGATTACCAATCTTGATAATCTTGATATTGACGAGAGACTTAAAGAAACTCTTTGTAAATTACTACTTGAGTCTTCGGATGATGATTATACTTCTTTTGATGTTGATACTTTAAATGAATGTTTTGATTGTTCAGAATCTGAGTGCAATCCTTGTAAGGAGGGTAAGTCCCGTGTTAATTCTAATACTGATAGTAGTAAAACTAATAGTGAAGGTTTATATAATATTATTTCACAATTTAATGAATTAAATGTTATTGATAATAACAATACTTTAGAATTTCTTAAATTAATTAAAGATCCTATATTAAGATCTAAAATTATTGATCAAATTGAAAATACCCCTTCTTCTTCTTCTAAACCTACTGAAGAATTTGTTTATAATATTCCTAATAATAAGGATAATGAACCTTATTCTATGGTAAAAGTTTATAAAATACTTGATAATAGAAATAAAATTAGTAATCCTACAATGTTAATGATTTAAATAAAGCAGTTGATAACTTAAAGAGAGAAGTTGCTGAAATAAAAGAAATAATGCGTTTCTTGAAGATAGGATGAGAAAATTAGAAATTTCTCAAGGTAAACAAATTATGCCTAGAATTAATAATTTGTTTGATAATTTTCCTAATAATTTACAAAGTGATGATTTATGGTTACTTCACAAAAATGGTTGGCTAGAATTAATCTTTTGATTGATAATAAGTTTTCAAAAGAATTAATTATTTTAATTGATAGTGATGTTGATCTTAATTGTATTTAAGAAAGCTTAATACCTACTAAGTATTTTGAAAAAACTTCTCATATTCTTCACTCCGCTAATGGAGAAAAACTTGATATTAGTTATAAATTGTCAAAAGCTTTTATTTGTAAAAATAAAGATTGTATCTCTACAAGTTTTTTATTGGTAAAAAATATTTGTAACCAAATTATACTTGGTACTCCTTTCTTAAAGAAAATATTTTCTTTCAAAATGGTCAATCAAAAAGATTTCATAGGAACTTTTAATGGTAATGAATTACATTTCTAGTTTATAGCTGAACCTTTTTCTAGAATTCTTAATCAAATTAAGGATTTGCTTAAAGCAAAAACTGCTCATATTAATTCTTTAAAACAAGAAATTGTTAGTCTTAATATAGATGATCAGTTAAATAATCCTAAGTTGAAAGAGAAGATTTCTTATCATGAAAACCAATTTTCTTTATTTGAGTGTAATGAACACCTTAATGCTTTTTGGAATAGGAAAAAACATATTGTTGGTCTTCCTTATGAAGATAATTTTGATGGGAATATTCCACAAAAGCTAGACCTTGCCAAATGAATTTTGAGTATCTAGAATATTGCAAAAAGAAAATTGAATCCTTAATGAAGAAAGGTTTTATAAGACCTACTAAGTCTCCTTGGTCTCGCACAACTTTCTATGTTAATAAACATAACGAACAAGAGTGTGGTGCCCCTAGATTAGTTATAAATTATAAACCTCTTAATAAAGTTTTTAAATGGATTAAATATCCAATTCCTAATAAAAAGGATTTACTTGATAGATTGTTTAATGCTAATACAATTTCTAAATTTGATTTAAAATCTGGATATTGACAAATCCAAATTGCTGATAAAGATAAGTTTAAAACTACTTTTAATGTTCCTTTTGGGAAGTATGAATGGAATGTTATGCCTTTTGATCTGAAGAATGCCCCTTCAGAATTTCAAAAAATTATGAATGATATCTTTAATCCTTATAGTAACTTTATTATTGTTTATATTGATGATATTTTAGTTTTTTCTAATACTATTGAAAATCATTTCAAACATCTTTATATATATATATATATATTTAAAAAAGCTATAATTAATAGTGGTCTTGTTATTTCTAAAACTAAAATGATTTTATTTCAAACCAAAATTACATTACTTGGTCATTTTATTGAAAAGGGTAAAATAATTTCTATCAATAGAAGTATTGAATTTGCCTCAAAATTTCCTAATAAAATAACTGATAAAATATAGTTATAAAGGTTTTTAGGGAGTCTTAATTATGTTTTTCATTATTATAAAAATCTTACTGAAGATACTGCAATTTTATATGATATGTTAAAAAAGACTCCTAAGCCTTGGAATGATAGTCATACGCAGGCTATTCTTAAAATTAAAGAAAAAGTTAAACATTTGCCTTGTCTTGTGCTTTCTAATCCTAATTGGGAAAAAATAATAGAAACTGATGCGTCTGATATTGGTTATGGAAGGATTTTAAAACAAATTAACCCTAATAATAAACAAGAATTCTTGTTAGGTTTTGTTCAGGTAAATGGAATAATAGTCAAAAGAATAATGCTACTATAGCTAAAGAAATCTTTACTATTGTTAAATGTGTTCTTAAATTTCTAGATGATTTATATAACCAATTTTTTATAATTAAAACCGATTGTCAAGTAGCTCAATCTATGTTTAATAAAGATTTTAAACATAATGTTTCTAAGCAAATGTTTGCAATGTGGCAAGCTTATTTAGCCCTTTTTGATTTTAAAATTGTTTATAAAAAGAGAATTGATAATTGTCTTCCTGATTTTCTCACCTGTGAATTTTTACAGGTCTATGATACCTCATAAAAGAGGTGGTCATAATCCCTTCTCTAATAGAGGAGGAAGAAATGCAGGTGTTCCAAGGGTGCCATTAATACAGTATGGCAAGCAGAAGCTAATAGCTTCACCAGTCTCTCAGGCATCATATACCTCTTCAGACCCCATTTATAGAGACCCCCTTTTTGCAGAATTCCTACAGTTTAAGCAACACAGGGAAAGTTCTAATAGAACTTTTGAGCCTAATCAACCAGAAGAATCTAATAGATTTTCTGCCTCCAATTCGTTTCAAAAGTTTGAAGGATCTAATAGACCTTTTCTATTGATGTTACCTCCAATATTTCTTCCCCAGTTGATGAGGATTCCCTCACAACTTTCGAACAAAAGGAGCACAAAGATTTAATAATGATCATTGATCACAATGATCTCAAATGGATGAATGATCCTTGGATGATAATCCATCGCTATCTTGATTTAGCATCATATATTACGGGTTCTTATAAACCCAGGTCTTACTATGAAAATATTTTAATTACTACTAATTCTCGTGAGATTTCTCATTTTTATCCCAGCTCACAAGATAAATCTATTTTTAATTTTAGTAAAATTATTATTAAAAAAATTATTTCTATTGAGGAATGGGGAATATCCTCATTGAAAGAAAAAGAGTTTTATATAAAGTATAATAAAATTATTTATAAATTTAATTTTTGGGATTACATTCAAGCCTTTAATAATGTTTTTCTTTATGAAAACCCCCCAAAAAAGCATACATGGTTTATAAAAATATGCCCTAAAGTATTTAAAAATAATATTCCCAATTGATTTTTCAACTGGTGGAAATCCTATGGTCCTAGTCATCATATTCTACCGGATCAATTTTGCTAGGCATCTGAACAATGGAGTAGATATTCTCCTTAGATTATAGAAGCTGAAGTCAACAATCAAATGATAGATAATAAACCAGCCATCCTTTTCTTCATAGAGTTTTCTATTCCCTGGATCTGGAAATGGGTTCCAGAAGTTGGTTTTACTGAAGATAATATTCCATGTTTATAATGTTCCTTTTTTATTAAATGGTAGAACAAAATGCTCCAAGTTGATAAAGAAAAAGGTCAAATTGACGGGCAAGAGACCTTAGATAATATTACTAAGGTAACCCAAATTTATAAGGAAAAGGTTGATAAGGACAAAAAGAATGAAGCTTAATCAATTCTGGGAAAAGCTTCTGAAAAAATTAGAATACGAAAGGGAAAATTGTCCAAGGATAACCTATTAAAACAAGTGTTGAATATGGTTCAGGAAAAGCTTAAAGACTAGTTTGTTGATGTTGAAGAAGATGATTCCTCCAGTGATACATGGGATACAGTTTCAATGGCTACCTCTTCAAAGTCAAGGACAGGGGAGAACCAATTTGGATGTCTGGTGGGAGAGTCACAAAATCCAGAGGATGATATTCTCTCCCTTCAAGATAGTGATAAGATTTTGGCGACACTCAGACAAGGAGATGATGTCTAGGTGCTCAATAATGTAATAGGAGATAAACAGTTATACTGTTTCTACCTTTATTTTGTTTTTACCTTTTACTGTTCGAACTCAAAAATTTTGAAATCCGCATAGTATTCTGCTTTTTTTACTTTTCACTATTCGGATTCAAAAATTTTAAAATCCACGTAGTACTTTTTCTTTTTCTATATATAGGTTTGTTTCTTTGTTAGGGGAGGCAGAGACTTATATTTTTGTTTTAGACTTGTATTTGGCCCGCTTTGTAATCTCTTGTAATCTTTCTTATATTTTTTTATCTTTTATTAAATTAAATTAAAGAGAGCTGATTAAAGCCTTTACTTATCTGGTGGTTCCTTATAGGTTAGTTGATTTTGCCTTTATTTATTTTGATATTTCTTTTCATCTTAGCCTTATGACAGGCAAAGGAGCTTTGTGTTAAACAAACATGGGTTAGATATTTCCTAGACTTTCATGGCCATCTTTGTTTAGGACTATGTTGAAGGTTTTAGATCTGTTATGAGTTATCTAAATAGGTTCTGAAGTTTAATGACACTCCACTTATGTTTGATTTTGGATTACCCCTTGTTTGCCCTTGTTAGCCAGGTTGGCATTTGTGGGTTTTTGGGTATTGAATCAGATTTATTTGGTGAGCTTGTTAAATTCAGGTAAATATTATCCTATTTTCCGACTATAGGTTGGTTTTCGTGAACTCGTTTGAGATCTAATCCCTCTTATAGATGTATATATATTTTATATATAACTATAAATAAACAATATATTATATTTTTATAAATATTATATATTATTTAATTTTAAAAGAATTAAAGAAAATTTATATATGGATATATATGATATGTATAAATAAATAGTATATAATCTCTTTATAGATAAATTTATACTTGTACATATATTATATAAGTGTATAAAAACTATATTATATATTTTTTAAAATTATAATGCATAAACTTATATATAAGTATAGATAGAAACATATTATATATCCTTTTTTTAAATATTAAATGTTGTTAAATTTAGAAAGAATTTCTCTTTTAATAAATTTCCATTAATACAACATGGAAAAAAACAATTGACAAATTTATCCTTTTCACAAGCATCAAATGCTTCTTCATCTAACCCAATCCAACCAAATGATCCACTTTTTGCAGAATTTCTGCAATTCAAGCAATTTCAAGAAAGTTCTAATAAAACTTTCTCCCCTAGCCAATCAGCCCCTAGTCAGCCTGAAGGTTCTAATATTAATCCTTCAAAGCCTTCTTTTGTCGATGTTGCAGCTAATACTGCCTCTCCGGTGGATGAAGATGCTCTATCCACTTTTGAGAAGAAAGATCATAAGGACTCAATAATGATCCTTGAATATAATGATCTTAAATGGAAAAATGAACCCTGGATGATAATCCAAAGATATCTTGATACTGTATCATATACAGTAGAGTCTTATAAATCTCGTTCATACTATGAAAATATTTTAATAACCACTGGTTCCTGTGAAATTTCTCATTTTTTCCCAAGTTCACAGGATAGATCCACTTTTAATTTTAGTAAAATAATAATTAAGAAAATTATTTCTGTGGAAGAATGGGGAATATCTTCATTCAAGGAAAAAGAATTTATTACAAAAGAAAGTAAATTACTTTATAAATTTAATTTTTGGGATTATATCCAAGCCTTTAATAAAGTCTTTCTTTATGAAAATCCAAGAAAGAAACACACTTGGTTCATAAAAATATGTCCAGAAGTTTTTAGGAATAATATTCTTAATTGGTTTTTTAGTTGGTGGAAGTCATATGGTCCTACACCAATTCTTTTGCTGGAGATGTTCAAGCAAGCATTCGATCAATGGGTTGCGTTTTCTCCCAAGATAAAGGAAGCTGAAGCTGAGGATCAGATGATTACAAACAAGGCTGCAATCTTTTTCTTTTTGGAATTCTCAATCCCGTGGATATGGAAATGGGTGCCTGAAATCAGCTTTTCTCCTGAAGATAATATTCCCTGTCTTTACCGGACCTACTACATCAAATGGTGGAACAAATTGCTTCAAGTTGATAAAGCTACAGGCAAGATAGAAGGCCAAGAAATTTTGGATAACATTTCAAGAACGACAGAACAAAATAAATAAATTGCTTTAAAAAATAAGAAGAAAGAAGCTTCAACAATTTTCGGAAAAGCTTCTGAAAAAATTAAAATGAAGAAAGGAAAATTTTCCAAAGCAGATTTATTAAAAGAATTCCTAAATATGGTTCAAGAAGAATTTGGAGACCAGATTGCTGAAGAAGATGATTCATCCACTGGTAATGAAGAAGAAACAGTGTCAATGGAGACATATTCAAAAACTGATAAAAATCAATTTGGTGATCTGTTTCAAGATGCCCAAGATCCAAATGATGATCTGAAAGACCTCGATAAAATGATAGAATCATTGAGGAGAGAGAATGAAGAAAAGCAATTGTGATGTGAGTGGTGAAAGTCGTCACAATTGTCGAAAAATTATTAAAGTAATAGGACAAATACAGTAGTCTGAATTATATCAGAGTACTGTAGAATTACTTTTGCTTTTTACTGTTTTGGATTCAAAAATTTTGAAATCCGCACAGTATTTTGCTTTTTCCTTTTTACTATTCGGACGCCAAAAAAACATTTTGAAGTCCGCAATAGTTCTTTTAGGTCTTTAAAAAGGCACTCAATTGTATAGAGAACGTCCTCCTCTATTAGAAAACGGATTCCGTCCACCTCCTCTATTATGGGGTATCATTGTCCCTGTAAAAATTCATGAGTAAGAAAATCAGGGAGACTATTATTAGAACCCTTTTTATATATTATTTTAAAATCGAAAGGAGCTAAATAAGCTTGCCATCTAGCAAACATTTGTTTAGATACATCATGTTTAAAATCTTTTTTAAACATAAACTGAGCAGATTGACAATCAGTTTTTATAATAAAAGATTGATTATATAAATCATCTTGAAATTTTAAAACACATTTAACAATTGCAAAGATTTCTTTAGCAACAGTAGCATAATTTTTCTGACTATTATTCCACTTATCAGAACAAAACCTAACAAGAATTTCTTGTTTAGTGTTTGGATTAATTTGTTTTAATATACCTCCATAGCCTAAATCAGAGGCATCTGTTTCTATTATTTTTTCCCAATTAGGGTTGGAAAGCATTAAACAAGGTAAGTTTTTAACTTTCTCTTTAATCCTAACAACAGCACTAGTATGACTATCACTCCAAGATTTAGGATTCTTCGTTAATCTATCATAAAGAATTGCAGTATCATTAGCAAGATTTTTATAATAAGCAGATATATAATTAAGACTTCCTGGAAATCTTTGAAGTTGTGTTTTATCAGTTATTTTATCAGGAAACTTAGAAGCAAA
>JACGDI010001573.1:1009293-1051290 GCA_014898725.1 Jacaranda copaia | reverse complement strand
CAATTTTAGTTAGAGTTGAGAGATATGCATGGTCTTGCCTAAGCGCATTTAACAGTTTGTTTTTACAACTTTGCTCAACTTTATAGTTAATTTTCATTATTGTATGATCAATTTGTTGATCAACTACTAGCTCGATTATATAGTTTGGGCTAAAAAGCTTTAAGTTGGTAACATATAGCTATTTTGAGTCAACTGCAAGGTTGATTTAGAACTTTAGTTTGGCAGCATGAAGCTACATTTGCTTCAACTATAGGATCGGCTTGAAATTTTAGTGTGGAAGCATGAAGCTGCATGTTCATCGACTACGAGATTAACTTGAAACCTTTGAGTAGCAGTGTGAAGCTGCTTATTCATCGACTATAAGATTGACTTGAAGCCTTTGTATGGCAGCGTGAAGCTGTTTGTTTGTTGACTATGGGGTTAACTTGAAACTTGAGTGGCAACGTGGAGCTGCTTGTTAGTTGACTATCGGGTCAACTTGAAACTTGAGTGGTAGCATGGAGCTGCTTATTCGTTGACTACGGGGACTCAAAACTTTAATGGTAGCATGAAGCTACTTGTTCATCAATTATGGTGTCGACTTGGAACTTGAAATAATACGAGGTAGATACAACTATGACAATGCAAACAAATGGTAGCAGTGTTACTGGAACTTTATTTATATCATAGAATATGAGGATGATTACAATGTGCTTTTATATGTAGAATGTTTTTAAGTTGATGGCATTCCATGGGCGTGGGAGCTCATCCCCTTCCATATTAGCAAGTCGATAAGCATTATGCTTTGATACCTTCATAACAGCATAGGATACCTCCTATTACGGGTCAAGTTTGCCAACATTCTTAGATACTTCCATATTTTTTAGAACAAGGTCTTCGACCTTAAAATAACGCAACTTGACCCCTTTGTTATAGTTCTCCACCATTTTTGACTTATAGCGTTGCATGGTATTGTAAGCCTCTTATCTTCGCTCATTAATAGCCTCAAGGTCGAGCTTTCTTTTTGATATATTTCTAAGCGAGTAGAAGTGAATAACTCGAGCTGTATGTTGCATGCGTTCTGAGGGGATGATTACCTCAAATCCATAAACCAACTATAAGGGCTATGACCTATGTCTATTCGAGAAGTTGTCCTCTATGCTCACAATACTCTTAGGAGGTCATCTACCCAACTCGACCCAATATCTTATATCTTAACTTTCAAATGGTCGAGGATTGTTTTGTTTATCACCTCTGTTTAACTATTTGACTGAGGATTACCTACAGAAGTAAACTGTTGGGTGATTCCTAAAACTTCGCACTAACTTCTAGTACTTTTGCTTTGGAATTGAGTCTCATTGTCTGAATTAAGGATCTTAGGTAGGCAAAAGCAACAGATGATATTTTTATAGATGAAACTCTTGATGGCTACGACAATTATCTTTGGAACAACCTTGGCCTTGACCTATTAACTAAAATATTTAACTGCCACAATTATGAACTTTTGTTGACCTGTTGACTTCGACAGTGAGCCTAAAATGTCGATCCCTCACTAGTTGAATGGCTAAGAAATTTGAATATTGACCATGGGCGCAGTGGGTTGATGTGGTAGGTTCAAATGAACTTGGCATGATATATATTTTCAAGTAAAATCTACAGAGTTTTTTAGTAATGTCGTCCAAAAGTATACATACCTGATTATTTTATGTGTAAGGGATCTTTCCCTATAATAGTTCATACACATGCCTGCGTAGATATCCTATAATACTTCATGAGCCTGGTCGAGATCCAGGCACCTTAGGGGTGGTCCAAAGATCAATCTCTTATACAATTAGCCATACTCATCCAACACAAACATGGCAATCTATCCTCAAAGGTGTCGAGCCTTATTTTTGTCTTTGGAGATTATGTCATGACTCAAGTAGAGTTTTATTGGATCTTGCCATGAAGGGACTGTCTCCTCAATGCTTCCTACCAGGGTTTCCTTGAATGGACCGATTGACGGCCTATTAGCGACAAAAAATGTTATTGTCCTGTCACTTGTGCCCCTAGTCGAGCTAGCAAATTTGGATAGGACATCCACATACTCGTTCTCAGATCAAGATACTTGACTGAGGGTGAACATTTTGAATGATTGCTGCAATTTTCTAACCTCCACCAGGCACTGGCTCATCATGGAATCCTTAGCCTTAAAATTTTCCTTGACCTCTTTAGCTACCAGCTGGGAATCCATGATCGCAATTAGGTGTTCGATGCCTCGATCGAATGCCATCCTCATTCCAATGAGGAGAGCCTCTTATCCTACCTCATTATTAGTAACTGTGTAGTCAAGCTTGATTGCAAAATCAACATGTAAAGTCTAAGGAAGAGGTACTTTGCTACTTTTCTCAGGCAGGTTGACTTGTTAGGTGATGAAGTCCACCAAGACCTATGCTTTGATGGCTGTTCTAGGCTGAAAGGTAATCTCAAATTCTCCTAGTTCAATGGCCCATTTGGTTAATCTCCCAGTGGTATCTGGTTTTGACAACACCTACTTCAGTGGTTGGTTGGTCAGCACTATCATGGAATGAGACTGAAAATATAGATATAGCTTTCAAGCTGCGGTGACTAGCACCAATGCAAATTTCTCGATCTTCAAGTAGTTATGCTCTGGTCCTTGGAGCAACTTACTGCAGTAGTAAACTGGTTGATAGCTTTCATCTTTTGTCGAGACCAAGATCGAGCTAATTGACGCTTCTGAAATAGCCAAATATACATGAAGGACCTCTCCAAGTTTGAGTTTTGCAAGCCTTGGGGGTGAAGACAAATGCTGTTTTAACTTGACCAACACCTAATCACACTATTCGTTCCATTGGAAACTCAACTTCTTGGCATTTTTAAGAATTTTGAAAAAAGATAAGCTCTTATTTGCTAATCGTGCAATGAACCTCCTAAGGGCAATAATCTTTCAGACCAACCGCTACACATCTTTGATTGTTCAATGAGGGATGATGTCCAGAACAACTTGAATCTTTTATGGATTAGCCTCAATGCCCTATTGACTAACTATATAACCAAAAAATTTACCTCCTCAAACCCCGAACATATACTTGTTTGGATTCAACTTTAAATCAAATGCTTTTAAGATTGCAAATGTGTGATTAAGGTCAAGCAAATAGTCCTAGGCCTTTTTCGTTTTCACAATCATGTCATTAACATACACCTCCATTGACTTGCTTATCTCATTCTTGAATATAAAGTTGACTAGTCTCTAGTAGATTGCTTTAGCATTTTTTTGTCCAAAAGGCATGACCAAAAAGCAATAAACTTCATTGGAAATCACAAATGAAGTTTTATCTCTATCTTTGGGGGCCATAAATATTTGATGATAACCTTGGAATGCATCCATCATACTCAATAACTCACAACCAGCAATGGAATCTACTAGTAAATCTATTCGAGGCAGGGGATAAGGATCCTTAAGACAAGCTTTATTCAAATCTGTGAAATCGTTACACATGTGCCATTATCCCTTATTCTTTGGGATGAGTACAACATTACAAAGCCAAGATAGATATTAAATCTCTACAATATAACCTACATCTAAGAGTTTCCTGACTTTCTTTTCGATGATCTGGGTTCTCTCGGCATTAAATGTCCTCATCTTCTACTTGATCAGCGTATATGATGGGTTGACATTGAGGATGTGCATGATCATATTAGGGTCAATTCCTTAGATGTCATATGCTTTCTAAGAAAGATGTCAATACTTTTTTCTTAAGAAATTGACCATAAGGCATTCCAAATGGAGGCCCATGTATGTCCTGATCTGAGTTGTCTTATTGAGGTTCTCTTATTCCAGCTCGATAGTTTTAAATTACCCAATGGGCTTCACCCAAGTATCCTTTAGCTTTCTTTTCTTGTGAGCTTGGACCTCCTTGGGTTCTACTACAGAGGCATCTCCCAAGGTCTTCAATTGGGATCGAGTCTTTTGCTCGCTTGACTCGACCAAAATGTTATAACACTTCAAGCTTTCTTGATGTTACACAGCAGTCACCTATGTCAACTGGGGTCAAAAATTTGATCTTCACATGATAGATAGAGACAATAGCAAGAAAATCATTCAGAGCTGGTTGACCAATTATGATATTATAAATAAATGAGGCATCGACCATCAGATAGTTCACCATCAAAGTCCTTCTTTGGGGCGTATCTCCAAATGATGTCAAAAGATTGATGGACCTTTTCGAAATAATTTTTGACCCCCCAAACCCGACTAGAGGGGTATGCACAGGGTCAAACTTCAACTACCCTAAGTTCATTCTTTTCAAGCTAGAGAGGAAGATGATGTTGGCTGAGCTGTCGTTATCAACCAGAACCTTCCTCACTTCAAAGTTGGCAATCTCAATAGAGACTACCATGGGATAATTAGCTTTATGGTTGATATTCTTTCCTTCGAGGTGGGCCAAGTCACTGTAAGTGAAAGAAATGGGCTTTGCGCTTGTCGATAGATGGAATGTTGTTTCAACGGGTGAGGCTTTGGTCGACCCCAACCTCCTCTGGGTCTGTCTTCTTGCTGATTTTGAGTCCTCCCCAGTAAGACCTCCTGCAATCATGTCAAGTACTCCTCGAATGGGCGGGCGATCTTCATGGGTGGGTTTTTTTCCTTTATCCTCCTTCCTCCGGCTAATCATCCTTTCTCTACGGGGAGTCTAGTCAATTTTGCCCCCTTTGGATTGAGTGTCAATAGCCACATATTTTTTGAGACAACCCTATTTGATGACCTTCTCAATTTTGTCCTGGAGATTGAAGCATTCATTTGTGTCATGCCCCTTTTGTTTATGAAAGTGGCAATACTTTTTTAATTTTTTCATTACTTTAGTCTCCATCAGCTTTCTCAATTTCTTGAGGAGATTGTTGTGCTGGATGGTAAATAAGACTTTTCTCCTCAAATATTCAGTGGAGTTTAGTCATGTAAACGCTTTATTGGAGATCAAACTCTTTCTCTGTGTTTCTGGTTATCTCTTTCTTTATTTTTCTTTTTATCAACCTCAGAGTTTCAAACTTCAGTTCATCTACTCTTGGGTCATATATCTCTCCACTAAGTCGAGCAGTTCCTTTATCTACCTTGGGCGCTCTTATACCAAAGCATTGGCGCATTTCTTGTGCATGAGTCCTAAGAGCAGCACATCGATTAGAAACTCAATCTTAGGATTGTCTATCTTTAGAACCTTTGTATAGAACCTCATAAAGAAGTCACGGAGGGACTCCTTCTCATTTTACTTGACTATGGAGGTAAGTATGGGGGAGTTTTGCCTTTCTCCGACTGGCGAATTGATGCATGAATTTATCATAAAGCTGATCATATGAGCATATCAATGAGGGCTCTAGTTTAACAAACCAATCGAGCGCTATTCCCTAGAATGTAATCACCAGCATCTTGGCATAGATGTACTCGTTGTGCCCGTGTAGCTGCATCAAGTGCTCATTGGGGTCGATTGAACCATCGTACCTTGAAAGTTGATTAAGACCTTGGCATCAATAGCAATGCACTTATTGATAATCTTCTGGATAAAAGGAGAGCCTCTCTCTCGATGAGACCTTTGGGAGCCCTCTGGGTTGGGCACCCTCTTAGAATTTTTCCTTAAAATCTCATCAAAGCATCTGTTTAATTATTGCACTTAGTGGGAAACTTCTTCCCATTCCTCCCAATCAGCTTAGGTAATATTTCGGTCAAAATAAAGCCACATGCGCTCATCCCTATCGAGCTGGAGGGCTTGAATAGGTCATGCTGCATGATATGCAGATTCATCCACTTCTTCGCGTTAGTCGTGTCTGGAACATTCGATCCTATCATGCTGCTAGGCTTAATTAGGTCAAACGTGTTAGTTCACGGAGTCAGTAATTTTCTCCCTTGGCTTCAGTCACCCCCTCTCTTCTTAAAGGTGTTTGGGGCTAGTATCTCGTCTGGCTAATGGCCACCTAGACTCCTGGCAACCATGACTGTCATTGGGGGACCTCTTCTCTAGTAGAGATGGTTGTAGAGTTACACCACTAGCTGGTGCTAGCATAGTGGTGTGTCTGTTTAATACAGTGGAAATTTGAGTAGAGATTTAGGCAAAGATTTGCTCCTTTGTTAGTTGCATCAGCTGAGGCATGATCAGTATTACAACTTACTTGTGAGGGGTGTTGGGACTTGGAGCATGCGAACCTTACTAGGGTGGAGGGAGAGATAGAGATGTTGACCTCCTGTTATCCTTCCTCTCAGATGCAGCTTTTCTAGTGTTCACCATTTTTCCAGTTGTAATCTTAAAGTTCCCACAGACGACGCCAAAAATGATGAGGCTAAAAGTTGTATTTAGTAAATAGGGTAATGTTTGTGTTGATTTGACCAGGGAGGTCAAATGATCTAGCAATGATATCCTTCGAGGTCTGAGATCTACAACTAACAACAAACATTAAAATAGCCAAGGTGCCCCCGATTAAGACATTTTAACGCTCAAATTAGTACTGGTCGAATTGAGGTAATCGAACAACAAAGTAGAAATGTATAGTATATATGGCATTACCTGGAGGATAGCTGCCAATGAGGTATTTATAGTCTTCTCCTGGTAGGTGATATGTTTAAAATGCCCTTATCAAATGTAGTGGGCTCTTGTCCTTGCCTGTGGTTATTGGTTATTTCCAATCTTGATATTATTTCAAGTGGCATCATTTCCTTCTTTTCAAGATAAATAGTACTCTGAGGGTGCACTTCCTTGCCAGAGTTGGTGGTAGAGACTGTATTGGGTGGCATGTTCCATTAATGTAAAGGTGAATTACATGTCAGAGTATTAATGCGGCAAGGATATGAGTCAGAATCAAAGTGAGCACTCTGATCAACAATCATTGAACAAACAAGGCGATCGATCAAAGGGATGGTTGAATGAACAAAGTGGCTTGAAGCCTTCTACTGGGTATGATCGAGAATAATCCACTTGACCAAGCAATTATGGTCGAGTGGTCCAATCTAGCTAAGTCTAGAAGCGCTGTTGGGCTGTGCATACCAAGTGGGCCTAGGGGTCCTCTCTGAGGTTGATAGCTTATTGGGCTGGGCCTGTTGGGTTATTCCATATCAACAATAAAAATTATCTCCCTACAAAATATAAACAAACATTTATCACATTCTCCAATTTAATTTTACATTCTCCAATCACACTCCCAAAACTCATTCTTCCAAAGCACATAATACAAAACATACAATTTATAATCAAATATTACTTTTATTTTTCTTAGTTTGGCAAATCGCATTCCCACACAATGATATCGTGCACTCCTTACTGTTTTTGTTTACAGTCCATTTGGATTTGTTTTCTGGAAGTGTTTTCATTTTCTGGTAAAAATGCATAGTAGAAAGTTAGTTAAAAAAGTGTTTTTGAAAATGAAATTATGTTTGGATTTGTTATTTAAATTTATAGGTTTATGTAGGTTTGAAAATGATATATATTTGGATGTTGAGTATTTTTGTATTAAAAGTCGTGCAAATTTTGAATTGATAATGTGATGTGTATTTATTTAAAAAAATAATATAAAATTACATTAAACTTATAATATTTTTGTGGCCATACTAATAGTGGTTTTATAACTGCATCATTTTTTTAAATTACAAAAATAAATGATAAAAAAAATAAAAAATAAAAATAGGGAAAAAGAAACCCGTTGAAATTTCGTGCGCTGGGGCACAGGACATATGCATCCTAGCATGTGTTGCACTTTCAAGCACAGCGTTCACATGTGGGGCATATACACGCTGTACCCCTGCTCACAAGATGCTTAACATCTTGCTCTGGGATGCTAATTTCTTGCAATGCAGTACAAAGAACAAAACTTATGAAAAATCTCCCATATATATAATTATTAAATAAAAATAGATGAACATAGGTATTGTCTCCCCCCTCCCCTCTTCCCCCATTCTCTCTTTTCTGCCCCACTATTTGTTTTCCTCTCTCTCCCACCTCTTCTCTTAAATCCCACCACTAAGTCCACCACCTCTTTCCACCAATTTTTTCAACAAGCACTACTTTACTGGCGACTTCCTTCCACCCCTCTTCTCACACTCTTCCTCTTTCCCTCCCTTCTTTTCTCTTAACTACTCACCCATCACAAGCCCACCACTAATACACCCCACCACATCATCGATGGCCGCCATTATTTTTGATGAAATCCACTTTTCCAGCAAATCAACCTTGTTCACCATTGTAGGTAATTTTTGGTGTGTTTATTTATTTTGTGAATTTTGTTATGTTTGCATGTGTGCTTTAAGTCGACATATTTAACTAAAAGTATACGTTTCTATGATAGACATGTTAAAAGAAGTTATTGGGTTCTTAATAGAAATTTTTTTTAAGTATAATGTTGATTACTTGGGGAGTTTTAAGTCTTCAATATTTAGATAATAATATATCAATTTTGCTATTTTTTTTCTTTTATAATTGGTGTTGGTTGTAGATTGATTATTTATAATTTGTTGTACACAAGAGTAGTTGATAATATTTGTTTATAATTTGTTGGGCAGAAGAGTAGTTGATAATATTTAGCTAATTATTAGGTGAAAAGTTATATTTGACAATTTATTTGTTGTAATTGTCACAATATTTCTTTCTTTCTTAATGAAGTTGGTTGGGATGTAAACTTATTGATAGGTTTGTCATAAGGCTTTTTTTTCTTCACATATTTTGATATTTGGATGCTCAAGTGTAATAGATGGAATGGAAGGTTGCTATATTATTGCTTAATGCTCAAGTGGTATTTGGAGTTGTTAGTTGGAGTTTTTATTAAAGTAATTGAATTATAAATATTTTCCTTTGAAGATGGTGTTCTTGAGATTGTGCGATTATGGTGTTGACATTGTTTTTTTTTTCTAGTCTTTGTGATCACTTGATAGTTCGATATCAAATTGATAATGACATTGAAAGCTAGTAGAAAGAGAAATAATAGTGAGGCATCAAGTAGTAAAAGGGCATCATTAGATGCTGGTCATTATATTTTTGTCAAAGCACAAGAACTTTATTTAAAAATTACTAGGGATTGAACATTTGTGAATGAGTGAGGGATACCATCCCAAAGTAGGTATTATCTATTCAAACAACAAATCATAGGAAGAAGAAGTTGGTTTAAATGTTTTGCAACTCCCTCAGTAGCAATTATATCAATCGTTAAAGAGTTTTACACTAATCTTCAGTTCACATATGGAGAGAACATATTTGTTCGGGGTTAAGTATCTATATCACGAGTGGCTATAAATAATTGTTTTGAGACACCTTGCACTAATAGTGATGATGAGTATCATTATTTTATAGAGACTGAGGTATCTATTGATAAAGTGGTGGAATGCATTTCCAAGCAACCACTGGCATAGATTGTAGGAGCTAATAATCAGTTTTAACATTTCAAATCATCTAAATTGAACAATGAGAGCTTATGCTAGTTCAAGTTTGTTTCTGTACGGATGTTATCAAGCTCCTACTTTAGCAAAATTACTCAAGAGAGGGCTATCTTAGAAGGGGTTCCTATTAATATTGGATTATTGATTAATTCTATGATACATTGTTATGCGGCTGAAAGCTCACAAGATAGCTTACTTTTCCCCAATCTCATTACAGAATTATGTGCTGCTTCGAGGGTTCAATGGGATAATGATGAAGAGCTGCTGCTCTATCCCGACTCTATTGCTCATGAGCACATAAGTGAATTTGCCCTAGAGCCTACTCCAGCGGATCCAATTCCTCATAATCAATGTTGGACTACATTACAATGTCTTGATATGTTGAAAAGCATGCTTACACAAATAATATCTAACCAACAGGCCATAGAGAGACACCATCGAGTTGTTGAGGAGCATCGAGAAACATGTCTTGCAACTCAATGGTAGTAGTACATGACGTTGGCTTGATATCAAAATATTCCATCAAAATAGTTACCTACTTTCCCACCACCACCACGTTTTGATGCTCCTAATGTTGCAGATCAACCCTTAAAGGCCAATGAGGAAGATGTTGGTTTTAAATCCTTTGCCTTAAGTTCGTGGAATTTGTATATGAATTTTCTATTAGTTACTTTTGTTCTATTTCTTTATATGTTGTTAATATGTTGCACTTGGAGGCAAACTAATTTGAATTTTACCAATTGATTTTGTCTTATATAGGTTGTAACTACTAAGAAAAATTGGCACAGTTCAAATTAGCTAGATATTGAGCATGTTGTTGTATGAAAGAGATGGAAATAATGTATGAATGTAAAGTCAATAAAACTGACCCTGATGTTAGAGTGTACTGACTATAAATAATTAAAAAAACACTTTCATAAGCTTAGGACTCATATGTTCGGACATAATCGCTTTATCTGGCGTCCAAATTTTGGATATACTTTGTAATATTATCTATAATTTCAATGTGACAAATTATCTTACCTAAAAAATTTAAATTTACATGAGCATTTAACCCAAGGATTATGATTCTTGCATTGGGGTGCAATATTCACAGCTGTCCTCATGGATAGAATGCATGTGTTAGGGTGCAACATCCCTATACCCCAACATGTGTCCACTATCCATGAGGATAGCAAACTTGGCCACATGTTTTTTTATTCTTGTGCCAAGGTACAATATCCTTATGCCACGACGCAAATCTACTATCCTCATGGAAAGCATACATGCATCGAGGCACAAGGATGCTGCACCTGGCTTGTGCTCGTTATCCATGAGGATAGAAACCTTGGCCCAAGTTTGTTATTCTTGCGCTAGGCCGCAACATCCTTGCGCCCAGATGTGAAGCTACTATTCTCATGGACAACATGCATACGCTAAGGTGCAAGGATGCTGTGCCCTGGAGTGTGCCCAGCATCTATGATGATGGTAAACTTAGCCTGAAATGCGTAATCCATGTGCCTAGTTGCAAGTTCCTAATGCCTAGGCACAATACAAGAGCCATATTTGATAGTGTCAGTGAACTGAAGCACAAAATATTTGCGCCCAAGTGCAAGGCTACATGAAAATGAATATTGGCTTTGCTTACCGGCTCAACAACATTGTCCACAAAGACAATAGTTTTGAGATGAGACATAAAATCCTTATGCCCCAGCGCAAGGATACAATCTAAGATGATAGTAGCCATACGTCGGGGCATAAGGATATTACGCCTCAGCCCATTGCTACTGTCCTTGTGGCCAGCAACCATCCATCGGGCCATATAACACCCCCATTACAATGCGTAGTGTAATGTCTTAGTGTACTGTATGTTAGCAAAAATCCCACAATTTGTCCTTATACCTAAATTTTGTCCTTAGGCTGAAATTTGTGAAATTTATTATTGTGTTGTTGAGCAATTAGAATACATGGAATATTAGTGTTACAACCAAGGTTATAGCACTCTACTGATATATAGTGCAGTCATGTCAGGTTGTTGATTTGCAAGAGAAACTTTTGTCATTCTAGAGTCATGATGATTAAGATAGCAATCTCCTGGCGCATTGCATACACACATAAAAAGAAAAACATTCTATGTAGCATTGTTCTAATAAATTAGAGTTTAGACACAAATGTATTAAATTCATGTTAATGAAGAAAATTTGAAATATTTCGATTCTTTTAATATTTACCTAAAAACGTATTACCATATATTTTACATATCATGTCACATGGTACTTCCAAGGTTTAGCAAGCACATTAATGCTACAAAAGGTTGGACTTTATTACATTCTCCAGCCTTACAATAGCAACTAAATGATTTCTTTAGAGCTGTCCAACAGTAATATAAAATTTACCTTATCCCTGATCGATGGCTCTGCATTCAATGCTAATGGAAAAATCTATAACAACTATGAAGAAACTAGTGTGTTATCCATAAAAGCAGCCCTAATGTGTGGCTAATTGTGGGGACACACCATGAAATACTCCATTGATCCATCAGCATCCTAGAGAAACGCAATTAATCATTAAGAAGATTAATATGGCATGAGATGTGTAAATATATGAATAACATGAGTAACAACCTCACAATAAATCCACAAACATTTAGGAGTGTAGACTAACCTAGCTTAGCTTAGATCGTAGTAGGACTAAGACATAAACTGAACAAGTTTGCAATGAATAAGAAACCCTTCAACTTGGATGAATTTTGAGAATATATCATAAATTTGTCGCATCTCATCATACTTGTGACTTAAGAGGCCTATATGGAAAGGCTTTTGGAAATGATACATAAGCTGCCCTTCATGTGTGCCCTAAACTAAATCCACTTTTT
Source organism: Jacaranda copaia (assembly GCA_014898725.1). Lineage (NCBI taxonomy): Eukaryota > Viridiplantae > Streptophyta > Magnoliopsida > Lamiales > Bignoniaceae > Jacaranda > Jacaranda copaia. Next base: position 1,039,054 of record JACGDI010001573.1, on the reverse strand, counting down.
CATCTAAAACTTAGGAGATGAAATGGGCCTCTACTAAATGAAGGAGAAACCTCTCCTCTTTAGCAGATCCCCACCCCCTTATTAACCAAAGACTTAGTTCTTGTATAATGAGCTAGGAATGTCATGTCTACCACCATAATGTACAAATATTACAAAAAATGAATAGACTTTAAAGCAAAAAACAAATATTATAATACATTTAAAAAATGAGTATAACTTATCTTGGCCAACAAACAGTTTACCAAATTTGAGGATGGAACATATTGAACACAAAAGTTGAACATGTTATCATACATTACAACCGTAAGTATAAATACATATTTAGTACATTCGCAACAATACATGGCAACATACACCGTACTGAACAAACACTATGTTTCCTTATTTAGCTTACAAAAGCATCAACTTAAAAGGGACAATAATAAGAAATATAAGGACAACATATATAATAAGTATGTAAAGTCCCACACCGTAACAAACAAACATGTGTGTGGTTCTCGTATCATTACTTCAACATGATAACTAGATTGTTGATGGATAATGGTATCCATGTCAATGTTTTGATTAATAGCCACACTTCTCATGTAACTAGAGGCTGAGGATTGTGAGGGTTGAGTAGTATTATTCACTATAGAATGATTGTCATCGATATATGAATTAGAGTTGCCAAGTGGAGTGCGTGATGATGAATCAACCCACATGAACCCGCCAACATGGTCGGAACCTAAAGGACATCAGTAGAAGAATCGCCCATAGTTACTTTGTGTCCTTGCCATGCAAAGTACCATGGGGCCAGCTCCACAAGCACATTGGGGGGTTCTATGAATAGTTATTTTGGGTACAAAATAGATCAATTAAAACTTATAGGAATTTAACAAAATATGGCACCACATTGATGTGCACATCGCATTTAGTACTATGTAATATAATTGCACCATTCGTACATGTGCATTATGATACAGTATTGAAATTGATATAAATATTTACAAACCTAAAAAACATCCAACAGAACTAGCACAACAGAATCCATTACATTAAGTAGCATTCAGCCAAAAGCAGCAAAAACTTACACCACACAAGGCTTCACAAAGTTTAGGTCTTATGTGCATAATTCACCTACATTTGATGAGTAAGGGAATCACAAAATTGAGACATGCAATCAAGGTCCGCTTGTGATGGTTACAAGCATGGTTCATGATTTTCTCCTCTATTGAGAACGTATTCACATTCTTCCTCTAAGAAGAAATAATCATCCTTAAAGTGTTTCCTAATAAAGTTATGGACTATGCAGTAAATAATAATGATTTACACTTGATGATGCATTTTGTAGTTGGGCGTTCATCCTTGCAAGATAGGAAATCTAGCCTTAAAAACCCCAAATGCACGCTCAACAACATTTTGAAGTTTTGTATGTATATAGTTGAATAACTTCGATGGGCTCTTAGGCCTTCCATGATGAGTCCCATAATGATTTAAGTAGTAGCATTGTAGGTAATAAGGGCCTAAGAACCCAGGGATGTTACAATAGCTCGAGTCAATAAGGTAGTATTTGCCTAGAGATATTGAAACATAGAATTTTAGAGTACAAACATTAAGATCATGATTTATACTAACTGTATAAGTTGACTTTATCTATTCACCTTGTGGTGGCCATGGAAAATAAGGATCTATGGTAATATCATGACTCAACACATGTGAGTCATTTGCACTTCCTTCCCACCCTGCATACATAAGTGGACATGAGGTCCATGTCGTAGATGGCCAGAACATTTTGTGCAATTATGGCCTTACAACATTTGTAAGCATTTTGTTACTCTAATGGTGTTGATACAAGAATAATTGTGCCATCAAATTCACCAACACAATCTTACAAACATGGATTTTATAATTTTATGATTGAAAGTAATGAAGTTGTCAAGGTGTATTTAATGGGATAACTACGGTTAGTGTAGTTACCTTGAATTAAGGGCAGAAAGCACTATTTAAAGAAATTTTATGATGCACAGTATTAAAATCAAGTCTCATGTTCTAGGATATTTAATGCCTTAGCAACCTCTCGTACATGACGATGAATAATTTCACTTGAGAGTTGGAATCTCTCGTAGTTGTCACGTTGAAAGTGCCTTTGCCCTACTGTTTGCAAAAAAATTGCAATTGATTCTTTAAGACCAACTCTAGCGGAAGTCCCTTCCTTAAGAACTCCATGTGATGCTTTCAAGTAACATAAGATATTGAAACCATCATGAGTCATTCGTAATGCATTTTTTATTCTTTTGGGATGACCGTCAATAAGATCCCCAACCCCATCTACCCTTCTTAACCTAGACATATAGTGGTGTTCTGTACCCAAAGTAAGATTGACAAAGAAATTTTGAAAGAACAATGAAAGCCAAGTCATTATTAGATTAGGTTCTTTTGTCAGAGTTGGAGGAGGAAAAGTCAGATGAAGATGAGAAGAAGGTGATAGAATTATAATCAGAGGATGAGCTTCCAATTCATACATTTCCTCATTAGACTGACATATAAACTCGAACTCACTAATTTGCTCCATTAAAATAGATGTAATAGAAAGTCTACTGCACATTTTAAAGTACATGTATTATTATTATAAATTCAGACAAATATAAATAAATACACCACATAGTAGTAGGTTGATACCTAAACAGAACATATTACAAACATGATGGTATTCAGTTTATCATGGAATTAGGCTAATTCAAGTAAAAATAAAGACACATGTCAACACGGGTACTACCAACCAGTGCCTCTATCATGTGGTGGAAAGAAAACATCTATCATGTAAAATTTTCATTTTATAGACTACAATCCTAAAACAATCATGATTTGTATATTTATAGATTGTTAACAATGTTTACTTACGCAAATTAATGTTAAGAAATTAGACGCATTCAGATGCTGTTTATTGGCAAAAAAAGAAGACCAATTCCATCAAAAAACCTACCGCCTTAGATTAACCATGCACTAGTTAATGGGGGAAAACTTAGTGCATATGCCCCTAAAATAGAGGTTCAAATTCAAGTACACTCACAACATACATACCAAATATGCTTACAACATTTTTAAAACCATTTTACATATCACAATCATAAACACCTTCTATAAAAGGTGAAAACATCCATCAAACAGATGAAAATACAAAAATAATCAAGCCTCACCCAAAGACTCAACCTACTCTCTCCTCTCTTCATCAAGAGAAACATCATGTGGAATGTCTTGCTTAAGAGTGCATCTTGAGCTTTAAAGAACAAATGGTGAGACAAGCTATCAATGTTATGTGAAGCCCCTTTCTCAAGCTTTTTAGCTTTAGCACTATTGACATTAGTCCAAGCATCAATTGCGTCATTTATTGTCAATGAGTGGTTACCTTTGGATTTCTTTGACTTAGACATCGATGGAGCATAGTTAGTGGGTAGGGGGCCAACATTAAACAGAGGATTATAAGTTTCTTCATTAGTAGGTTGAGGCTCAAAAGTACTAGGAAGATCTTCTAGTGCAACATTTAAGTCTATTTCCTCTTCACTCTCATATAGTTGTTGAGAAGACCTAGCACAATTCTCACTAGCCACCGTGTTGTAAAATATTTCAATGCAAAGATAATAATGTGGGAGACCTTATCGTCTAAGGTTGCCATCTGTTGGGTTTTCCTATTAAGAAGAGCAACATGACACAACTTAGTAGTGTCATTAATTTGGGCTAGGCTACTTGACTAATATAATTGTACCAACTAAACTAAATAGATTTTTTCTTATTACAAGAAACCATTTCTGCCCAATGCTCCTTTGATGCTGTGACTATGCTATCCCAATTGAATCCCATCCTCTTAGTAAGTAAGTAATGAAACTTACACCATAAACATTAGACTCTATTTAATTTACTCTTTAGTTAGTCAACGTCATAGAAATGGCCAATTCTGAGGTGAAGTTCTCATTGTATGTACATCCAAATGGATGTCGTGAAGGTAATGGAGAGAAGTTGTCCTTTGATGAACTGTTCATACATTAATTCTATAAAAATAGTTAAATTAGGTAAATCCCATTTAGCCTCAGTTGCCTTATTGCATACTTGTTTTGAAATTCTTAGCATCTACTTGGAGAAGATGATATTAAGTTAGATTCATAAACTTCTACTTTTATCTATCATTACATGACAAATACATATTGAATATGTATTTTACAGAATAGACATTTCTAACAATTTTTCATTCTCCATTGTAATTTGTTGGGACAACAATAGGTAATTATTCAAGAAAATTTAATTTAAGTAACTTCGTAGGGATTTAAATTTTGAACCACTTATTAAGGTTCTATATAAGTTTGTATGCATATCACTATTTCATTTGCTTCACTTATATTCATATAGCTGGGCCTTGAAATATTTTTTAAACAATTATGTGGTTCAGAATTGTTAAGGTATCAATCTTTTTGTCTATTCATATAGGTATGAATTATTACCTATACATGCATAGTTTGTGTCTGCACATATTTATGAGTAAATGAGGGCCAAAATGGAGGACTTTGTGCTACTGATTTGCAATTATGTTTTAAGTTCATGGTATGTATTTAGGCTACATAATTGTGTTTGTTTTTACAACTATAATGAGGATTCAGTTGTGTTATTGTTTCATGTAGAGGTTCAATGTAGTCTAAATATTCAATCTAAATATGGATACAACTGCGTTTTTATTTCATGGTGAGGATTCAATCTAAGGGATTCTTAAGTCTTGATGAGGACATAAAATGGTTGAATATGTTCCTATTTGTCACTAACGCACGAAACCTAATATAGGATTTCAGCAATAAAATTGGTCAAATGCAACAAATGTAATAGAAAACATAATGGTCAAAATGCATTGTAATCACAAAAACTTGATATCTTCATGGAAAACAAGACGGGATTTCAGGCCATCATGCTATAAACCCAAACAACAGAAATCCAACATCGTATATATTCAACAATTCTAATTAACAAAGGGTAGTAAGTATACCAAAAAACAAACCCAAAAAAAAATCCCAAAACTACAAATACTCATATAATGAAGAACTAAGCCCATGATAATCAAAATTTATCCCCAAATTTTGGTAAATCTCAAGAAAACAAGCACAAAAACAACAATACATCACTATATTAGAGCATCCATTTCATACTCAAGGCAACATACAAATACCCATACCAAAACCCACACAAATCACAGAAAATAGAGGAAAAATTGGAAGAAATCGAAAATAGCATGCATTTGGTTGCCCAAATTTGATGAGAATAGCAAATTATTTTTCATGCCCCCATTCTTGACCCGCATAAAACTTACCATCGCAACTATTCGTCGTCGCTTCCGCGGTCAATGCAACGAGTTGGTCTCCCTGGTTGAAGAAATTTTGCGGCAAGCCATGGTGGAGTTTTGGTTCTTGTTGAAATGTTTGAAAGGTAGGAGAAGGTTGTCTTGCAGTTCAAAATGAGCTTCAGTTTTCTCCTCCATTTTTTTTTTAAATTCGGGGAAATAACTTACCCTGACAAGGAATGATAGATGATGGAAATGAAAGACATTTGAGAAGCATTGGGAAAATAAAATAGAAAATATAGGAATAATAGGGGAGAGATAGGGATAAAAATGGAGAAAGAATGTAAAAAATGTATATATTTTGAGAATGAAAATATATGATAAAATGATGTAGAAGTTGATAAATCTCTATTTTTATTTTGTGGAGAAAATGAAAATGGATGTAGAAAATGAAAACAAATAGGCTTTTTGTATTTCAACATTGGGAAGGCAATTGTAGAAGCAAAGCCTATCACCCTGCCAACCATCAAGTACAAGATTAGGCTCTTATCAAAGTCAATTACTATTATAAAATCATTCAAAATTTTAGTACAAATTTTTTTCTTTTATTTTATTCTGTTCTCATCATTTCTCTCTCTATTTTCTATTCCGAATTTCATACACACATTGCACAGATTAGTAGATGAAAAATTATCATTTGTAACATCATGTTGTTCTTTCCCATTTCTTTTCCATTGTCCTCTAGCCTTTTCCATGTTGCTACTTTCCCCACCTCCACCTAATAATGTTTTCCCCTATGGTCCTATGCCTCCCGTATATTCCATTTAAATATTAACTAATTCTATATTCCTCCACCAGTAGTTTTGCTTTACACCAATTTTATTGTGGTTATGTTTTGAAAAATCTAAGCTACTGAAGAGCTGAGATTTGTATTAAGAAATGCATGAAATTAATACTTTTGTTTATTTTTGTTAAAAAACAAGCATAACTCACTTTCATTTCATAAGCCATCTTGTGCCTTATAAGAGATTTTGGCACCTTGGACTTACAATTTGATTATGCTTTTTTATATTCGTCAAAAAAGCATGTATAACTAACTTTCATTTCATGAGCTGCATGTAATGTCTTGTGCCTTGAGCATGAGATTTTGGCGCTTTTTATGCCTAATCTACTCTTTATGTTTCTCTCCTCCTCTCTCTCTACACACACACACGTGTGAAGAGAATTGCAAATAATTCCTCTATGATAATTAAAAAAGGCATAAATGTCCCTGTCAAAGAAAAATTTTGCAGAAATTCATCTTTTGTTCTTAAAAATCATACACACTGCCCCTGCTTTTTGTTTGCTGCCAATTTAATCTAATTTTAATATATAAAAACTAAATTACCCTTAGTCATTTATGATATTTTCAGTTCAATTTAAATAGTATTTTATTATAATATTTTATTTTTATTTTTTTCTTTTATCTCAATTTTTGTTTTCTTTTTATTTTTATCTTATTTCATATACTTTACACCAAATGCTACTAATGTCACCGTTGTTGTTGACTATAGCTCCACAGTCATGCACAATGCCACAATTCCCACCTATCACCCTACCTCTACACCAACAACATCAATACGAGTGCATGTATTTATATATATAAATATATATATATATATAGAGAGAGAGAGAGAGAAAGAGAGAAATTAATTTTTTTATATACATGGTGACACCCATAAGTAGTTGGATCTGGCCAGATCTGATTGAGGATGGAGGTGGGGGGAAGGGGGCAATTGGGGATTTGGTAGGGGTGGAGTTGGTGGGTTTACATTATAAATATAGAGCAAATCATATAATTAGTCCCTAAAGTTTTAATCTAAAATCACTTTAGCCCTCAATCTTTAAAAATTCATCTTTTAGTCTATGGCGTTTGTATATTCTCTCATTCTAGTCCTCAAAATCACTTTCCGATAATATTAGACAAGAAAATTGATTAATTTTGACTTTTTTAAGGGCAAAATTATTAATTTAAGGTTTTATGTTTCACTTTAGTCCCAATTTTAGGTTTTATGTTCCATTTTAATCCCTAGATCACTTTTTCTTTTCTTTTTTTCTTTTTTTTTTATGTCAATAGCTACGTTTGTTAATATCTTTGATAATTACAAGATAAAAGTACTAAAATGCTTTTCAATTGACAGAAATTGTACCACATTCTTTGTAACTAATCTCTCAAATATGATTGAAGCCCAGTTTAAATATTAAGATTTAAAGAAGTCACTAAAAATATTATTACTATTAATTTAGGCTAATGTGTATGTAACTTAATTTTTCATATGTTACAACTCAAATTTTACGTGCCACCTACAACTCGTGGCTCATCAAAAGTTGCTTCCAATGATGGTGCTTCATTTTTTGGTTCTAATCCAAATGTATTAGGATCAATACGTGGAGGTTCATTTTGTGGTTCATTTTATTGTGGTTTAGTAAGTGGAGAAATACAAATATACGAAATAAAATTGTTTCGAAAAAAAATCTATAATTATGAAAAAAAAAAACCAGTAAAATAAAAGAAACAAAAACTTCCACAATTATTTGATTAGAATAAAGAAGAATTATTTAAATTATAATGGAAATGATAATCTTGTTAGCAAAATTCTTAGAAGAAATTCTGGAATATGTAGAAATTTTTGGAGCACTCTAGAATGACAGAAATAAAATCATGTGATATAGTTATATGAACTAGAAAATAAAACGTGTGGAAGTATCCAATGCATAGAATTTTTTAAATGTTAATCATTGTATCCTATTGAAATTGTAGATGTGGATAACTATCATTCTATAAATACTACTTGTGAGTCAAAAACTTAATTAGTGAATAACATTCTGATTTATATAGTCATCCTCTATTTTACTAAATCTCTTTACTATGATGACGATGATACTACAAGAATTAGATTAGAAAATCTATGTATATGAGAAAAAACAAACATTGATTTATTGATAAAAAGTTGACATATAAATATGTATGTATAAATGTAATATACAGAAATATCAACTGCTCGTAAGACTCGCACATGACTTATGAAAAACATACAAAAGTGTTCAAGTGAGAAAATAATATTTTTATATGTGAAAAATTAAAAAATATCAATAAAAAGTAAATTAAAATAATTTAGTCATTTACAATTAAAGAATGTCGAATATGAAGTGTGAAATCAGCACCCAATGACTATAAGTTTAAGCATGTTAAATAAATGATATTTGCTAAGAGCAATTCACTCTGACCACACACTGCACATTCAAATTGCTCATACCAACAACTTTTCATGAAATGGACAAGAGGAATACGAATAATAAAATATTGCACTGTGGACTGCAAAATGGTTGTGCGTTGGGGTTTTAAGTTACAACCGATGAGGGGAGGGAGAGGAGAGAAAAAATTTATCTTGATTATGCATATTGCTCAAATATATAGTTATCTAATTTGTTATCAGTAGATTGTATTAGTGGAGAAAATTAGTAAGGAGAAAGCAGAAACCAGCCAAGAAAACTTGGTACTATCATAGTATATATATATATATTATATTTATATAAATTCACTATGTTGAGTGGCATATAAATATATATTTATATATTTTGCATGCATGTTGTATTACTATACATGATGAGTTGATCAAATTAAGTTTTATATATTCTAATTATGCACAGCTGATGCATTTATGCAGAATGAAGAAATTGAAAGAAATCAATGACTCCATGGTACTGAAAAAGCTTGCAAAGTTGATTGATGAAGAGAAACAACTGGCAAAATAATCAAAGAATATGCAGTAGGTATTTTATTTTGTATACACACATATATATATTCACTATGTTAAGTTGCATATAAATATGCTTATAAATTTTGCATGCATGTTGTATTATTATACATACATAATTAAATAAAGTAGGTGTTTTATTCATAGATTGATGATGAGTTGATCAAACTAAGTATTATATATTCTAATTACGCATATATGATGCATGTATGCAGGACGAAGATATTGAAAGAAATCAATGACTATTTGGTACTGAAAAAGCTTGCAAAGTTGATTGATGAAGATAAATAATTGGCAAAATAATCAAAGAATATGAAGTAGGTGTTTATTTTGCTCATATATATATATATATATATATTATATTGACTATGTTAAGTAGCATATAATTATATATCTATAAATTTTACATGCATGTTGTATTATTATACATACATAATTAATTAAAGTAGGTATTTTATTCATATATTGATACTAAGTTGATCAAATTAAGTATTATATATTCTAATTATGCACATGTGACGCATAGTACGAAGAAATTGAAAGAAATCGATGGCCATTTGATACCAGAAAAGCTTGCAAAGTTGATTAATGAAGAGATACAATTGACAAAATAATCAAAGAATATGAAGTAGGCATTTTATTTTGCACACACACACACACACAAATATATGTATATATATTCACTATGTTAAGTTGCATATAAGTATATATATATAAATATTTTTAAAAATTTTGCGTGCATGTTTTATTATTATACATACATGTTTAACTAAAGTAGGTGTGTCATTCATATATTGATGATAAGTTGATCAAATTAAGTACTTGATATTCTAATCATGCATATACAATGCACATATGCAGGTCGGAGGAATTGAAAGAAATCGATGAAAACTTGGTACTAGAAAAGTTTGCAAAGTTGATTGATGAAGAGAAACAATTGGCAAAATAATCCAAGTATATGAAGTAGGTATTTTGTTTTGCATATATATATATATATATATATGTATACACTCACTATGTTACGTTATAGACAAATATATATACTTATAAATTTTACATGCACATTGTATTAGCATGCATACACGATCAATTAGAGTTGGTGTTTTATTCATATTATGCAGGATGAAGAAATTGAAAGAAATTGATAAGTACTTGGGGCTGAAAAAGCTTGCAAAGTTGATCGATGAAGAGAAATAATTGGCAAAACAATAAAAGAAAATGAAATTCAAAATAAATGAGTACAATGATGTTTTATCAAAAATAGAACAATATAATAGTATAGTAAATAGACCATGTAGATGGACTCATCTTACTCCTCAGTTCCCATGAAAAATGGAGAGATACAATCATAACCTTTGGTATCAAATAGACTCAAAATACCTCAAAAAAATGTTGAACAATAAGCTGACTGCAAGTACTCTCATGTGAATTGAGATCATGTGTATCGTCAATTGATGCCCCCATACGGCATCCTTTGTTTTTCAGGCCTCTTTTTAGTTATTTATTTAATTGCGAAACGTGGTAATTACAATTAGCTTAAATAACTAAACATGCAAACTCATGTATGTACATATGTACTAATGAATATTAAATAGATGACATTAATTAATTAGCATGTGCGCACTCGTGTACACTTATAATCTTTTAATTATTTCATGGTGGCTTTTTATCTCCGTGTCTAAAGGTTCCAAAATTATTGAAATTATTATGAGTCTAAATCAGATCATAATCTCATAAAAAACGATACATGCGGTCCCAACGTTTTATGTCCAAGCCCATGAATTGATTAGTAAGAAAGTTATGTGAGAGTCCCAGTGAAGTACGAGGAAATCGGCTGGTAATACCTTATGAATGGTTCAAATTCAAGAATGTCAATCGGGTTGCAATTAATAAAATCCAAAGCTAAGTCGATGTTTGAAATCACTACAAATGAATGTATATTATCACTTCTGTTTTATAATGTGACTGAAATTTGAAGAAATTTTATTTTATATTTTTCTTTAAAAAGTATATTTAAAACTGACTTAGTCAATTCAAGTGGGCTACAGTATCTAATTCAAGTCCAATTTAAAATATTTGTCTATACAATAAAAACTGCTCCTCTCATCACACCAAGCAACAAAGGTGAGCATTTGGATAGGGTAGTTTAGATACCAACATGTGCCGATTGATTTTACCTTACCAATTTGTGTTATCTTAAAAAAATAGATCAGTACATGATAACTGAAAAAAAAATTCGAGTTGGGTATCTGGTAGGACCTCCTATCCGATAGTTTGGGTACCCTACATAAATTTATATACATAAATATATATTATAATTATATATAACATATACTATATTTTAAAATTTGTATTATAGAAAACTGTAAAAAACTTTATTTTAGAAACTAGGGTTTTCCACTCCCATGCCCTCTAGCCTTCCACACTACACACTTTTCCAAGTTTCAACATTCATCTTCCACCCGCAATCTAAGGACCTCTTTAATCTTGAAGTTCTTGAATCTTGCTTATTTTATTATTAAGATTATCTACATTGAACAAGAAATATATCTATGGTGAGTTTAATTTTATAATTTTTCTAAAATTTATATATTTCAACTTTCAATAAATTTCTTACCAAAACAATTATTTTGTTAAGATTTAGGAGGCCATTGTTTTCACTTCATTTAACAATTGCCGTATTTGCCGTATTTGCCGTATTTGAGTGTTTGATGCTGGCCATTGTTATGGCCTGGTGGCTTCAAATGAGGCCAAACTTTGGACATTATTTATTTGTTTTGAGACCAAAAATTGACCAAATAAACAATGGCCATTGACTGGCCCATTATTCATTGTTATGGAGGTAATTTTGCCCCTTTTGTAATAGACAACAGAGGCAAAATCGCCTCTCCTATGCAGTTCTCTCAATTTAATATAAATTTAAATTTGAATTTAATTGATGATCTAATTTTAATAATTTTGTATTTTACAGAAGTTAAGTTTTCGAGGTACTTCTAATGAACATACAAGGAAATATCAATCTAGAGAACAGATGAGTAGTGTTAATTTGCAATGTGAAAAGAATGGTATTGAACTTGATAATAGGTAGCCACAAAGCATGCATGACGATTTGAAGAGCAAGGATGAGCATTTGGCAATCTCTCGTATTAGAAGAGCCATAAGGTATGTTCGTAATTCTTCAATTAGATATAAAATATTTTTTAAGTGTGTTGAGATTGAAAAATTAGGAGCAAATAAATTATTGAGTCTTGACATACTTATTAGGTGGAATTCCACCTACTTGATGTTGGAGTTCTCAATAAGCTTTAGAAGAGCTTTTGATGCTTGCAGGGAAGCAGATTTTGGCAATGTGAATGATCTTTTGAAGACTTCATGTGATGGAATTCTATTGGAGTATGATTGTGAGAGGACTAAATTATTAGTGAAATTTTTTAGCTATTTCTATAAGCTCACTTTGTGCATTTTTTATTCTTTCTAGGTCACATCTTACAATGTATGTAATGAAATAAGTGTCGTGAATATACCTCTTAGATAGCGATTGAACAATGTTGATTTGAATTAAGTGAAATCAAGGAACATGAAAGAAAAAATTGACAAATATTGAGAATCAATTGAGAAAATGAATATGATGTTATACTTGATATGATTCTTGATTCACATCATCAATTGGAGTTCATTGAATTTTCACTTGATAAAATGTATAGTGATATTGCAATGAATTTGTTAATGAAAGAAAAAGCAAAGCATGGCATGACGAAGTTGTTCCATGAGTATGAGTTGAGATATGGAACTCTGGGAAGTCCACTTCCCCTTCATTAAGTTCATCAAACCCAACTATTTGTGTTTCTTTGTCTACTTCATGTGATTCTAGAATATATTTAAAAGATCAATATGAGAAACACAAAGGAGAGAAAAAAATGAGTTTACAAAGTTAGAGTTGGAGAAATATTAAAGTGAAGAACCTAAGGATGATGAAGAATAATTTGATATAATTATAAAGTGGAAGATAAATTCTCCTATGTTTCATATTCTCTCTAAGATGACTCGTGAAATATTGGCAGTTTCGGTTTCTACAATTGCTTTGGATGCTACATTTAGTATAGGTGGGAGTGTTCTTGCTGCATTTGTGAACTCTTTATCTCCTAGAATAGTTCAAGCCCTTATTTGTGCACAACATTGCCTCGTTTGGACTCAAAGCCAATAAATATTGAGAGGGAATTGAGTTAAATTAAATTGATTGGAAAAGGTATGGTTCGATTTTATTTTTTAACATTTATTTTTTATTCAATTCTAGTTATGGATTATCCATTAATTTATTTTATATTTTTAGTTCTTCTTTGTTTTGTAGAATTAATGAAGATGGAGGTTGATTCAAATATCTTTGATATTTGATCACGTTACGATTACCACGAGCTACTTAAGCATATTACTTTGCTTTTGTTGTTTCTTTTTTTATTATGTATGTTAATTTTATGACTTTTGAATTTGAATTTTTGGATTGTAACTGTTGGAAATAAGTTTTAAAATTTCTTCAATTTATTTTATTTCTAACAAATAATCATTTTATTATATATTTTAATGTCACACCTAATGTGCCTATTAATTGTAATTTATTTTATTTTATGGCCTGATCAATTAGTTTATTATGATTTTATTAATATTTGGCCATTTTATTTCTAATTATTATTGGGCCTATTTATATTAGATTTATCATGTTTTAATGGTGTTTTAGTGGCCCATTAATCCTTTCCAATGGTCAAACTTTTTACTCTTGTATAAAGGGGCAATAATCCATTTTTTAGCATAGAGTTTGTGAGTTTTAGATATTTTTATTTCATGCACTCCCACGAAACTTTTGTGTTGTGGCAATGTGGCTATATATGGGTTCCTATTCTCCTCATAGTCGTATATATGGAATGAGACACCCCTAAAAGCTAATGGAGTTTTATCTTAGAGTCATAATTAGCAATTCTGCAGCACCCCACCTTAGGACAGCACCTAAACTGAGATACTACTCTAATTCAGACTTAATTCTCAGAGTTATAATTCAATAGTGGGCCCATAAATTTCAACATCTCAGAATTTAACACTGATTCAACTCCAACAATATTAAATAAATCCACAAAAATGTATATATCAAAAGAGTTTAGGGAACTAAGTTATATTACAGTCTCTAACAGATCAAGCTATCATTTTCATCTTACACTACAATCTTCAAATAAAATATATACATCACAAGGTCTCTAAGGTCAACCAAACAGTTACAAGTTCTATACTTAATTTATGCTCTAGTTCTATTACAAAACAACCTTATACTTCATTCCAAGCCTGGTGTCCACCAGAGCCCATCCCTATCTGAAAGATTATGAAATACAGGGGGGTAAGTTCAATAACTTAGCGAGGGATGTGAACAAGTAACAACATTGTTTACCCAGGAGAAACTCAACTCAATAAAACATAATATTTATCAAACTGAATATAGCAGAATTCGAAAAAACTGACAAACAATACGAAAAAGCAAAGAGGAAACTCTCCTGCCTTATTGCTCCAAGAACATATTACAGGCAGACAGAAATTATTTAGGCAAATCAAACCCAAAGCATATGCATTCCAAGAAAAGGCTATAAGACATGCATTGCAGATTCACCTTATACCAAATAGACAGCTAATTTACCTAAGCATAACAGTTTGATATATGAAAGATGCCTGTACAGACTATATAGTGCACCACTAAGACTTAAGGGGAAATCCCTAGCATATTGCTCGTACCCAGGGGAAAATCCCTAGCATACAATTGACACCCAGAGGGAAATCCCTAGTGTACTGATAACATCCAGGGAAAAATCCCTAGCATGCCCCTACATAATCAAATAGATTGCCTAGTATAGCCTTTGGCCTACATATTCACCTATAGATAATAGAATAACCACTTATACAGATGCCTGGGGGAAAATTCGTAACACACTGTCGATCTCAGATCAATAGAACAAAACAGAACAGAATGCCTCCAAGGCAACAAAAAATAGTAAACGGAGAACAGATAAGCTAGAATGGCCAATAAACACAGAGTTGATAACAGATATGCTGACAAAGCAATAGATACAGTATAGACAGTACAAATACGAGATTGACAGATATTAGAATAACAAACAATAGACAGAAATTTTGGTCGCCCGAACGGATAGAAAATAGAATCAACATCAGAGATAACCCTCACAAGGGTATTCAAGTCAGATAACAGATAACAGACATATTTCAAACACATATCAAAATACAGTTTAGAAATAGTAAAACCCACACAAGGGGTGATTACAACCACAGATAAAAGATGTAACGCCAAATCAGTAAACTCTCGAAGGGGTTACCAACAATTAAAAGTAGCTTAATAAAGCAACAACCTCGAGTGGGAGACCTTCACCTCTTACAGTCCCAAACAGTAACAGTCAAAAATTGATTCTATTGCTCATCAGTGCCCAGCTCGTCATCACCTAATCAGGAAAATTTGCCACGAGTCAAAATTCTCCAGAATCAACATTCACACATAAATCCCTAGTCAAATTCTCATTTCAATACTATTTAACTTTTAATGGTACCCAATATCAAAATTTATATTCAACTTATTATTAACCAACATGCATGTCCAAAAGTCATATCTCCCATCTCCCTATTCCTCGTATAGGAAAATAATCATCAAAATACATATATTGACTCAAAGGCTCAACCCAGACAAAAATGAACAATTGCATGCATGCATGCACATATATACATAACGTGCAATTAATCAATAAAAATCCGATTTCACTAATGAGGGCTCAAAATTACACACCGAAAGCACCGGGATGATCACCGCGTCAAGATGAGGAGGCTACCTCTCCGTTGTTGTCGGACACCACCAGAAAACTCAACTCCACCACAGAATTGTTCCTCTCACCGCGAAAATTCCAATGCTACCTTCTGTTTCCAATTCAGACCAATGTAGACACAGGAACAAGCCAAAAATTGCCAAGTTTCTCCTTCCTCTGCCAAACTTCGATCACCGTCCTGCAGTCGTCGGAGTCACCATGCAAGGGTACCGTTGAGCTCCTCACATCAAATGCTTCCCAACCCAACCCTCATAATCAAGAATGACCATCGAAAACCATGAAACCCAGCTACCACCATTGGTTCACCTCCTCAGTCAACCTCCTACCGCTATTGGTCCACCGCTTGGGTGATGAGCTTGAGTGGATGAGGGTGTAGGTGGTGGTGAGGGGAATTGGTGGGTTTTGGAGGGGTGAAAAATTGCTGGAGAGTTGGCCGAAGGTGTGGTGGTAGCTCAGTGAAGAAGAAAAAAAAAAGAGGAAAAATGGAGAAGGAAAAGTGAGGAAGAAATGGCCCTTGCCCGTTTCTAAAATCTGATTTTTTTTCATTATTTTTTAATAAAATTTTAAATTATGCAACTTCTACCCTAAATTTTTAGAAAATTGCGATTAGCCCTAAATTGTTCAAAAGTCAACACAATTAAGTCCACAAAAATTATACTTTAGCCCACAAACTTTTAAAATAATTAATAATGTGAAATTCATAAAATTTTCAAATAACGATAAAATCGTATATTATAAATAAAATAAATAAAATTTTAGGGGAGTTACACATTCATACCCACATTATGGGAGACAATCATGGCTCTAGGACAACGACAAGTGTTGTGAATCTAGCTCATTTTCTTCTATATTTTATGTGGTTTGGTTTATTATTTTTATGCATTTTATTTGATACATTTATATTTATGATGATGTTAAAATCTTATTTCTATATTTTAACACAAATCACTCAATCATCCACAACAATCTAGGGCCATGATGATGATTGTGTTTAAGAATAATATACGGTGCACAATTGATTCTAACGCATAATTAATCTTGTGTCTTTTGCATTTGTAATGTTTGATAGTTTCACGTAAATTTTATATCAATTTTTTGAGGAGCCGAGCAACTATATGATCATTTGATGAGTTGATAGGGCTACAGTCAAGTTGAAATGCTGATGGTAACTCGAAATGCTAATGGAAATTGGTATGAAGTTCCTTAATATTATTTTTATGTAATGCATGACCCCCAAGAGGTATGTTGCTATCCTCTAACTTTATCCATTATATTAAAAACTTATTATATTTACGTCTAACATAAGATGTGTAGAATTAATAATTTATACAAGAATTATCTTAGCGATAGACTAGATGATTTTGAGATTATTGCCGGATGCTATTTCCATCTTCTAAAGCCATGACAAACGAGATTAGAATGTTAGCAATAACTAATGAGAATAACTAATTATTTTTGTAAGTTACATTTGTAGAGAGAGAGAGAGAGAGAGAGAGAGAGGAAAAATTTATGGTTCACCAACGTGTGTAATGGTCATGATATAGTAATAGTATGCCAACTATACATGCATACTAGTGGTCGTGATATAGTAGGAGAAATTTATGAATGTTGTTTAGTCTCACTTTTGCAAACTGATAAAATTTTGTGGTTTTCTTTTTTCTATTTAATACACTAAATGATAGAAATTGATGCCAAATTTACCGCAGAAATAAGTTAATTGGGAAGTAAAAAATGAAATTTGTTTGATGACCATGATCTTATTCTTGTAATATTTGCAATAATTTCCCAATATCATCTAAACTCTATTATAATGTGGTCATACTTGGGCCATAGAAGCATGAAGCATCATTTTTTTAGTCTAACCGATTGCATGAGAGAATATACAATAATTTGAGATGAGATAAATTACGATTTTGTCTTATCACATAACATTTTTGCTTATAGCATGAGTAGTTGCATTAATACTATTACGTGTAATTGTAATTATGCTTGCTAGAATGCTATGTGGATTTGCATGTTCTTTGATAAGGTGAAGTTATATAACAAGAAATTGCTTGAGCATTAAATTTCGGAGCATAACAGCATTCTATGCCAACAGCTATAACATTGTAATGGTTAACTAATTCCTCATAAATTGCTTAAATGCTAGGCCATAAAATTAATGAGATTGTTACAGCATTTGCATTTCAATACTAGCTATGTGGTTGGGGAAATTTTATTTCAAAAAAATTTGCAAATGCTCCTTCTTCTGAAGATTCTAATAATTTTATTAAGTGTGGAGACAATAGGAATTAAAATATTTTATTTTGGCACAAGTGAGAATCTTTAACGGCCGGTACTAAAATTAAGTACAAGTATTTTGTGTCATTAATTAATTTATGGAAATAGTATTATACCTCTAATAACCAATTTGTGCTATAGTTAATTTTGAGGTTATCCATTGACAAATATAATTATTGCATCATTATTTGGAGCTTATACTAATGTCTTTAGAAAGGAAATAAGCATGTTGTCACTTGATTGATAGGAATGATTACGTGATATTTGTTATCCTGTGCAAATTCAAAAGCATATGCTTATCATTATCAACAAAAATATATCAAAACTATTTGTTATTTGAGGACTAACTTAAATTAATTATAGAGATAGATTTTGTTACGTTGAGGGTATTATTTCATTGCTATTTTAAAGCTTAATTGCTTGGGTATTGAGGAGAATATAAATATATATATATATATAGACACACACACTAGTATTAGAGCACACCACGCATGAATTGACTTGGTAAGACAGAAATTTACAAATCTTATACATGTAAATAGTTATTAAGTGACATAAATTATTCCACATGGGAAATTAACCCAAAAAATGTTGGTGTATCTTTTTGTATGCTTTGATATATATATTTTTTTTATTTTATACATATAAGTTTGAATGATTAGAAAGTCTCCAATGAATATGAAGTTGAAGCTAGCATAAAGAAGTTTTAACAATTACTTTGAAAAAATATCAAAGCCTCTAAAAGGATATTGATGGTTAGGTGTAGTAAGATCATTGCTTTGAGTCATTGTTTAAAAAATTAGATCGGATTGGGTGGTCGAATTGGATGGACCATCAATCACCCTATAAACTAACAGGTTTTGAGTAAAAACTAGATAACAAGAAAAATCATTCTATTTTCTCAAAACCATTTTAACCGACAGTCGGACCGTTTGAATCATTGTACCATTCATAATTTATTAAAATCGGACTAGTTTGTTTATTTTCTTTTCTCTCATTTAATTTTTAGCATAATTAACACTTTTTTTTATTCTTGTTGTCGAATGTACCAACCTTCGAGGCTAATGTACATTCTAAAAAGGTAAAAGCCTAAAACACTCAAACAAGTTTACAAAATAACATCCCCAAATTAAATCTAACATTCTAATTTTTAAATGTAGCCAAAAGGTAGAAACCCTCAATCTCTTACCAAACCCATGTGCTCTTGGTTGTCTCTTCCAAAATGTTCTTACTTATGAAATTGAACAATATAATTTGGTTATTTACATTTTATGTATGACATTTTATTAACTTTTAATTAATATATAAAATATAATATATATATATACACTACATAATTATGATGTGATGATTTAATTGTAATTCAATTACAATTCAACCAACGATTAAACAAATAAGTTTTTTGGTTCAACAACTGGTCCAATTTTTCGAAGACTACTTTGAGTATCTTTAATCATCCATTTTCACATATTGTTGCCAACATCCATCAGACCCAAGAAACATTTCTCCTTTTCTTGCAAAAGAGGCTAAGGGTAAAAGGGCATCACACAAGATTTTTATGAGTGTAATCATAACTAGCAAGAGAAATCAACTTCAACATAATTAGCTTATTAAAATCAGATCTCATTTTGTACTATCCATTTGCTGGGGGAAGTTCAACACTGTTTCATACAGAATACCTACTTAATGAAGTTTCAATCATTCAATTTAGTTAATGAGTCAAATAAGCACAGAACCAGCCCTTACATTCTATTGCAATGAATAGATACATTTCTTTCATTGCCAGAAAATGCTAACCCCATGTTTGCACCTTGGATTTTAACATGAAAAATGTGAAAGACAACTTTTTTCACACTCCAAATGATATAACAACATGCCTTAATATTTGCACCTTTCATTTTCCTTCTCTTTTCTCTTATTATTTTCTTTGATCTAAATATAACTTAAGTGTCATTCGTACATTCAAAACTCAAAAGAAATTTGTGAGAATAGAAGAAAAAAATAAATAATGGCATTCTATTGAAAGAAAATGAGAAAGTACAAGGTATGATTAATAGGGGAAGTCTTCTTCATGGAGATCCCAATTATCTTCATCTTCATCTCCCTTGTTTGTCTTAGAAGTCTCTAGCCTATCTTGTGTCCACTTCTTGCTTGAGGATGTCTATTCAAATTGTTAATAAAATTACTTGATCAAAGGAAAAGATTGCTTTTATATGTTGTCACAAACGCAACATCAAGTAACCTATAATGAAGGTAAAGATTTATTATGAATCACAAGACATGAATACTACATCTACTTGAACAATATGAAACATTGGAGATGATCTCTTGATTTTTTCATAGAATGTCAATCTAAAGCTCTTTTCCTACTCGAAGTGACACAACAATTTTGCAAATTAGACAATGTGGCCAAAGTGTACTGAGATCAATGTTGATGATTTTAGCATAGTAATGTGTCAGGGCTATTTCTTACTAATGTGTACTTCCAAACTAAATCACAAGAACAAGTTGCAGAAAGAGATTTTAGTGATCATTAACCCCACAAAAATTTTCAAACAATACTATAGATCAAGTTGCAGAAAGGGACTGAAGAGATATTAAGTGGCTAATATAACCAAACCTCACCTTGTGTTGTCATATAATTAAAACACAAAGCTTATCCCTTTTAGTAATTATGCCAATCTCATGGTTCGAGAACTTCAAATCAATAAGAACATTAAGAGATTCCCTTCTAGCCAAAAGAATGAATTCATCCTAGAAGAAATTAAATTTTATAATAATTTACAGACATTTTAACAGTGAAAGAGCAAGAGACTCTAAAGTGACATAAGAAGAAAACAAGCAACAGAAAATAACAACTAACTTAACCAAATTAAACTTGAAAATTCAAGTGAAAACATTACTAATTTTCAAAACAAAAAGGGACTCACCTATCAAAAACAAAAAGTTAGTGCAATCCAGTACAACCCCTGCCCTCGAGAAAAAAGAAAAAAGAACAAAAAAGAAAGGAAAAAGAGCAAAATAACCTCTCCAATACAAAATGAAAGCAAGCAAATCAAACACATTTTAAAACAAATCACCAATCATCAACATTCTGACCGTATAGGCATGGATTTCTCTACCAAGAGGAAGAACTATAACTTGGCATAAAATGATAACACATGGGCAATTTTTACAGCATTGGCTGGCACTTGAGCAAAGTGGTATGTTTCTAAAATCTATCGCTATAAGATTTTATTCAACAATGAGTTATATTATATACTCTTTTCTGGTCCATTTATTATACATTTTGAAAATAGATTAAATTTATTTTGGTCCTAATATTATTAAACATAAATATTTATGTATACTATTTTGGGTAAACACCTTACATTTAATTTTTTTTCTTTTTTCATTTTCAAATGTATATTTGTATTCGAAAGTATACTGAAAGTAGTCAATATTGATTCTATAGTTGGCAATTTTTTAATTAAAAATAAAATAATATCAATATTATATAATATAAAATTGAGTAAAGTTTCATATATTTTATGGCAAACTTTGTGTTTATGTTCAAGAGCTTATATATGATGTAAACTCAAGTTTCATCTACTTTATGGCAAACTTTAATGAAAGTTGAACGCAAATAAAAATTTATATTCAAGAGTGCATTCATAATACAAAACTGAGGAAAAAATATCAGCTACTTTGTAGACCTGAAAGTTTTCATTTAATTTTTATTATAATTTCATTTTAATATTATATTTTATACTTTTATAATCTAATTTATTATATATTTCATGTAACACCTCAATCCGTGCGTATGAAATTTTTGTTAGATTTCAAAATTAACCAAATAAACTGGAATGTTAATGTTTTAAAATATTAATAATAACAATAAAATCAAAATGGGCCTTAATAAATCATACTTAAATTTGATTGGGGCCTTAATGTGATGTTGGAAAATTATAGAGATAGAAAATTAATAAAATTAGATTTAATTGCAAAAATTAAAAAGTCAGGAGGGACCAATGTGTATAAGAGAAGCTAGAGGGGTGAATTGAAAATTAGGGAGCCAATGTCAGGCACTCGAAAATTTAAGGGATCAAACTGAAAGTTGAGGAAAAGTTCTGGGGGGCGAAGTGCAATTTACAAGGAAATAGGAAATATAAATATGAGCCCTCCATTTAGTCAAATTTTCACATGTGAACCTAGCCATCTCTCTCCCACACCTACCTCACCATTGTCGAAAAAAATACAAACTAAATTGACCATCACCTTCCCCATGATGAGACGTGTCAATTGTTGGTAGCACCCAATTTCGGCAACGGTGTGCGTTGGTGCATTGCAAAGGTCCAATTGCCAAAAGTAGCGGTTCAGTAGCTTCAAGGCAGAATCTTTAAAGCAGTGATCTAAATGCATGTGGACAGGTTTCGCAACATAAATTGGCTCTGAACTTGTTCGATTTGGTAAAATTCCATTTACACAGCTAAATATCTCCTAATCCAATTCAATTAAATTGTTAAACTAATTTTTTATGTAAACTTAAGTTAATTGTAACAAAATTATGATCATGAACTGAAATGATAGAATAGGACTTTAACTGTAAGTAAAATGTAGGCTCGAATTACTAATAAGAGACTAATTTCTATTAATTGAGCTAATTGATGCGTCTAGGAAATCAAAATTGTGAAACATCAATAAAGCTTTAATATTATGAAGACTCATATAAAATTTATGGATGTGGGCTAAATTTATTAGTTAGGGAATAAGAATGTTAATTTATGTACTACTATTGAAAATGAAATATTGGTCTAAAACTAATACATTTTTAATTGATGTTATTTGACCAAAGTCGCATGTTTATAAAGCCCATTTGTGAATGAAGTTCATAACGAGTTTTTAATCATCTAAACAAGCTGACTGTGTAACAAATCTAATAATATCAATTAGGTGGTCGAAAAAAAATAGATCATACCTCTAAGTACTTCAATACAAAGATCAAAATAGAAAGGTAATCTAGGGAATAAGTGGGCTAATACAATTAGAATGCATAAATAGCCGCAAATACTATTAGTAAACATTATATCATAGTACGAAAACTTATTTCACATTCTAATTGAAAATATGTGACGAGGATCCAAGCATTCCTAACTAGTAGAGGCTCCTAACATGGAAGTAAGATACCAAGTGAGGTCTATATTCGATAATATGAGATATTCTTACTGGGGAAAGAAATTACACATAGTGAATATATGTTATTGCTTGATCATTCCTTCTTAGATTTGAAACTGATTCATTTCTTTGTGCTGCTTTGTTTGTGAGCAACTTATCTTAAAAGTTAAAACTCATGCATTGAATTCTTGATATTAGTTGAATGTTTTGCATTTCTCCTTCATTCAAGGTCTATTCCTGAATCTTGGTTTGAAAGCAAGATTTTTCAAAATATCAATGTTCCTGTCTAATAGCAATTCTAAAATCTGTTACTTGAGATTTTGAACTTGCTAACAATTTTATTTGAACTAATTTTGGAAATATTTCAATTAAACCATAAAACTTTAAGAACATCAAAATTGTTAAAGTATGATTTGACTGATTTATTTTCAAGCCAATCGCCATATTTTATGATACTATTTGTGAGGCAGTCTCGCTGATTAGTTGTTATTGTTTCATACTGTTGCAAGACCGTCACATTAACTAGTCGACATTGTTTGTTTATTTTTATTAAATTGTCTTTGATTTTTCAATGACTCCACAAATGCTTGGAAAATTATTTTGTTTTATATGGCGATGGTGGCACATCATTTGCATTGGCTGTTGGGACTTTCTCACTTATACCATATTATCTCACCCTTAAGGATGCCCTTGAGGAGTTTTGGGCCCATAGGATTGGTTAGCAAGATGACTAGGATGGCATTGGGCCATCATTGGCTAGTTTAACAACCAGGACCTAATTTGCAATCTAAACTTCAGGATACTCGGAGGTTGGTTGCTACTCGAAGCTTGATCAGCGAGAATCAATCCTACGGATTTGTGCTGAAAAGGTTGTGTGAGTTGGCTGCTCATCAAGGTGATATAAGGTAGTATTATACATATTTTTTGGGAGTCATAAGGTTAAAAATGATCCCATAATTGGTTTTATAAATTGCCTCAACCTAACCAATTTTATGAAATTAAATAGATTTTGAAATTTTGAAATATGAGTCTTTTATGAAACATTTTATACATTTAGTTCTTTATATTGACCCAATCCTTGAGTTTTAAGATATGTGATTTGCTATGAAATGCATTTAAAACTTGATATGTCTCTTTGTTGGTATGGGACCACATTGAGATAGATCATGATGTGTTATACTTTAAATATTGGTCTTCAACTCTTGTTCGTGGATTTAGTGAAATCTATCCACTACTCAATGTCTTGTTTGATTAGCTAGTCTTGACATTTGCTTTCAGTTGTCAGTACTCAGAGTGAACATTCTTTATATGTGTAAATTGTATTCAACTGTTATATTCTAACTATGCATCTTTGATCATTACCTCACCAAGTCATTCGGACTTACCCTTTTGCATTGTTCTTTTTGTTCTTTGCCCCAAATTGAGGAATGAAAGGCACCATGAGCATGGTAGCACCATATATAGTATAGACAATGCTATCAAATTAGATGTTAACAGTAAAGATGTGACATATTAGGTTTGTAATGTAAGGAAGGCGTTTGTCATCAAGTTACTATCTTTTTCTACTGTAAAGTGTAATATGTTAGAGTTCCTAACAAATGATGTTGGCGTATGGATTAAATCATGAGCCTTTGATAATTTCGATTTGCTATGGGAACTTAGATTCCGCTTATCATTTTCAGCATGACTAGAATTTTGAGTTTACTTATCATCTTGGGTTGTTATGAAATTATCTCAAATGAAAAGTTTAGAGATGCCTATCTTATTTTTGAAAATCCCTCTAAATAGCACCCTGCCCAAAGAAGGTACCTTTCCGGACATAGCACTACAATTCAAATATAGACTATTTATATAATTACTAATAGTTGTGGCATATAGCTCTTGTGTGCATAAATTTGTCTTCGCATATTGAATGAATTAATAATAAATATACCATTGTTGACATTGAAGATTATAACAAATGCATGTCGTGAATGCTAAAGATATGTTGCATGGTATAATTAATTAAATAAAATTTTAAAAATTACATTAATTGTTTTGTTGATAATCATCTTCGCTATGATCATCATATATTCCTTAACAAAACTAGATGGACAAAGTAGTAGTATAACTTTACCATCACCATCTGATTCAATATAAAAAGAAGTGAATACTATTGGAATTCGAACATAAATTTTTTTTAAGAAAAAAAGTGATAAATAAAATTCCATGAAAGTAGGACAATAAAATAAACTTTAGAAACAAACTTAGCATATAATTGGTGAAACAATAACTGATTTCCATCTAAATAATTACTTGTGCAAATGACTTAAAAGTTAAAATTAAATAAAGACCTGTAAGGGATCAAAATCTGATAAAGAACCAAATATCTTAGGGGCCTGTTTACATTCCCTGATGATCCTAGATGAAAGGCTTCATCGTGCCCTCACTAAACATCGACTTTGGAGCTCAAGGCCCCAATAGAAAATGGGCAGCCCGGTGTGAGTTTTGGATGAGAGTGGATGACAGATTCGACATCTGGGCTAGGATCAATTTGTCCAACAAAATGAGGGTTTTAGGATGATGAGTGAAAATACCATTTTGTCCTCCATAATAAGCAACATTGAATTGCTGAATTTGGAAAAACAGTGGAGAATGAAATTGGAATAGTAACTTGAGAGCATTATTTTGGAAAAACAATAATTTTTTTTGGTACAAAAAATATAATAGTAAATAGTATCTTTAATTTGAGAGCATTATTTTATGTCTTTGGATTAGAAATTAGAACTTTTGAGAAGAAATAGTTGGATGTCGTTTTGGAATGGAGGAAAAATAATTTATTTTTATTAAATAAAATAATAAATAAATTTTTATATGAGGGTATTTTAATTTTTTTGAAATTTATCCCAATATTATTATCCGTCAAAGTAAACAATCAATACACTTATCCTAATCTATCATTCATATCATTCTACAAAATAAAATATAATTTAAAAAATACAAAATTATCTTAATCCTATTCTTCATTCTTCATTTCATTCTATCACTTTACATCTCATATCACCAGATAAATATGATTGTTTAAACAAAAAAAGTAAATAACAAAAATCACATACATAATTCATAGTAGCCATTCATTGACCATATGAAGAAATATTTATGTACTTGCTTTATTATTTCCTCACATGATTACGTTGCTTGCATTTTCATTTGTTTATTCAGGGATTGGGGTTCAAGCATTTGCTGATAAAGTTTTGACTAAAATTATATTTGGGTTTTAGATTTTAATGAAAAAAATAAAGAGAAAATAAAAATATCTAAAATATTAACGCGAATGTTATATATTTTTTAAACTGAATTGTTTGTCTTCATACTTTCCTCCCAAAATGCAAGATCCAACTAGAGCATGCATGAACCTTTCAAAAAAACAAAGAAAAGAAAACGCTAGAGCATGCATGAATAAAGCTAACAACAAAAGGCTAAGCCATCAAAGTTTTGAAACATCTGGTCTTGCCCGCCTACATCATTTCTCCCATTGATTTTAGTCCTCAATCTAATGCTTGCTTGTACTCAGCGTACACAAACGCTAGTTGATTACTCTATCCGCCCGCAGAATATTGAATTTGATATGGCTGAAGCACAATAAATTTCAGAATAAATAAAAATTAAGAGACAGTACTGCCTTTCTTTTCCTAGAGAATTACTTTAGGCACCACTAATACTTTCGTAAATAATGGCTTGACATTTAGGGGAAATTATTAATAATGAGTGGAGTACAGGGTTAATAGCTGACATACGGGATTGAGAACCTTTATGGATAAATTTTGTGTGTGTGTTTTCTTTGATTAATCCCTCTATACCCTCACATATAATCGGAGGAATCAGAACCAATGCAAGACGTCATTTCAATTTTTCCCCACAGAACATTCAGCAATTAATAATAACAATATATATCTGTACGCCCTCCTAATTCCATGAGCAGGTTAATTTCTGTACTAATAGCTTGCACCTTCTTCGACAGAAACTAGGAAGCCCGTGTGACTTTTGGGATTAAGACTACTCCAATTGAATTTAGCCAATAATATTAACATACGCATGTGTTAGATTCAATGCATGGCACCTTTATTGTCATAGAAAGCTCTATATATATGAAGTGAAAAAGTAAACCTCGGCATGTGCTATAAATTTATAGCAGTTACTGTCAAATGGTTGTGGGTGGTTTGGCTGAGGTCCCCAAAGTCAAACAAAATTCCTTCTGAAGATCACATCTTTTATGGTCCCGGGAGCTTTTTCAACTCTGATTTTAGTGAAATATTTACTGAAGAAATTGGTGTTAAGATTGTCGATATATTCAGTGACAGTTTTCATTGTGAAAATAGAACAAATAGAACACTGTTAAAGCTCCCATATTGTCACAGGATCACCTGAATCTCCGTGAGACATGATGCGCGAGAGAAGGAAAATGGATTCCTAACAATTTGGCAAATTGGACTCTGATATGAGGACAAAAGGTGTAAATGTACCAACAGAAATTAATCATTGTGAATTACAGAATTCAACGCAAAACTGCAGAGCTAACTGTTGCCAAAGGTGCTGTGTTTTTTCACAAAAAGACACTGCACATGTTGTGAATATTTTATTAACTAATGCATTGAATATGTTCAGGGTCGGAAAATTTTCTTTATTTGATAGCCCAGAATGGGGAAAATTGCAAAAATATAATCATAAATAAAACCATTTTGCAAAAGAGGATTAGAATTAAGGGTGTGGCAAAATTATCAATATAACTACAAAAACACTAAGGAAAAAAAAATAAAGGACAAGGCTTGTCAGCAAACACAGTCAGCTCATTGGAAAGCACAGTTAATATTAGAATTTGCTTGTGTGGTGTTTGGCTAGCATAGCTTCATGCTTTGTTATGTGCCATGTGTTCTTTGATAAAGAAAAAATTACAACAATAAGACTATAAGTAAAGCCATTCGAAAAAGAAGACTAGAATTAAGAAGCAATAGAAAAATAATAAAACTAAAATAATGAGCAATATCGTCAATTTTTACCTGATGCAAACTTGTCAATATACACAGCATATGATGAGGCATAGAGTTGGGCCAACCAAGCGCCTAGCAAGTATATTCCAACTGACTGTGCCTTCTGGTGAGCTGAGTGCGCTTTCTAGCGAGACTTGTCCTTTTTTTTTAATTCTTTTACAATTATGGTCTTAATTTTGCCACACTTTAGTACTGGTCCTCTTTCACAAAATGCCTTTGTTAATTTATAGTCCTATTTTTTAATTTTCCTTTCTTTTATTTTTTTCATTTGGGCAGAAAATATACAAAATTTAGAAGTTTTCTTTTAAATATATCTTTATTTAATAAGTTTACGATGTTTTGATATACAAAATAATAGACCTGATAAATTTGTGATATTAATTTTCAGGCACCAGATGATATAATTGGCCATTTTTCTCCTGATTCATGATTTATTTAAGTTAGCATTAATTTTAAGACAAATTTAGAAGGATTCGGTCTTGTCTAATGTGATTTTGAACAATACTAGAGCGATGTCTAGAGTTCGCCATCTTATGTGGTCTGCCTTTTCTTTTTTATGGGACAACTTCTGTGAAGGCATTAATAGCGGTGGTCCTCAACCTCAACTTCTCACGTTTTCAATAGTAATTGGAAGAATTGATTCCTGCATGTAGACACTCGTTATGCCTGTTTCGGTGGCCCAAATGACCATTGGAGCGATTCAAACAAGAAAAATACGACTCTGTGTGTGTGTGTGTGTTCTATCCAACAAATAAATGCTTTCAAACCCCTAATTGAGAAGACAACACATATTCCAAAATAATAGAGTTTCATGGTGACTTAAATATTTCAGGGGTTGAAGTTTAATATATATAGTCGCTTAATTTAGTAAAATAAGTAATTATATGATCAAGCAAAGCACATGCATGCATGTTGAAATGAGAGTGACAGACAAATAAATGCATTAAATACAACTAATTTTAAGTTAGATTGAGATTGTCCAACAGACAGTATATCAAAGTTCATTATATTTTGTTATGTCTCGATCAATTTGTTTAACAATTCATGAGCTAGGTTAAATTCAATTCAAATTTCAATATTACGTAATTTTGATTAGGGAGTCAATTCGGGTGAGTTGAGCGGATTCGAGTTCAGTTGAAACAGAGGTATAACATAATAATACCAAACCCAAACCCAACCCAACCCAACCCATGGCCAAATATTCCAAACCGAAGTTAAAATTTAATTAGAAAGTTGAATCCTAACAAACTCAAAAAAGATCGAGTTAAGTTCGAGCTAACTTGATTTTTAATCAAGTTAACTCAACAACTCAATAAACCCAGCCCGACCTGATAAATCTAACCC
>JACGDI010001573.1:961415-1008954 GCA_014898725.1 Jacaranda copaia | reverse complement strand
AAATAGAGTATTCACTTATTTTCTTATATGTTTCTATAATCTTTAATATTTTTCACATATTTATTTAATTTTTATGATGAATAAGAAAAATAAAATAGATGGAAAAAGAAAAGAATATTAAACAATTAGAGAAAAAAATATAAGAGAAGAAAAAAGAAAATTGACTTTAGTGATTGTAAAGTTTAAAAAATAATGATAAAGACATTGTGGGAAAATAAAAACATACCAAATTAAAAGAGATAAGGTGCTTTATGTATAGTATATATATTGTCCCAATAATTTTTATACAGATCAAGTTAATTTGGGTTGGGTTAAGTTTCTCAGGTTATTGAGTCACC
The DNA here is from genome assembly GCA_014898725.1 of Jacaranda copaia. NCBI lineage: Eukaryota > Viridiplantae > Streptophyta > Magnoliopsida > Lamiales > Bignoniaceae > Jacaranda > Jacaranda copaia. Next base: position 1,008,616 of record JACGDI010001573.1, on the reverse strand, counting down.
CATTAATTATTTGAAGGTTTAATGGGTTGTTGGGTCTGACTGAATTTTGACACCCTTAAATTTTGATGTCAAAATTAAATTCAAATCGAATTAAACAACAACAGCAACAGCAGAAAAAAACTTACATAGGATTCAACCCATACGTCAACTCATATATTAATGTAACGAGGGACCATGAGGTCCCAACAATAAAAAAGAAACAAATTTTGAAAGTAAAAAAAGGAGACAAAGAAGCAAGTGGGGATGAAGAGGGCTAGTCCATATTAGGACAACCCATGCCTTAGAAGCATCACATGAGGACACCAACTTATAAATCAATGTCACCTTCTTCTTCCTCTTCTTCTTCTTCTTCTTCTTCTTCTTCCTCTTCTTCTTCTAGAGGATCTCTTTCTCCTTCCAATTCAACATATATGTGGACACACAAATTAAGGAGACAAAGGAATTCAATAGAGCCAAATGAACCATGCATGCCCATGATCTCCACCTCCCCCAAATGAGCTCCTGTCCCATGCATCCGATCCGCCGCAAGTCCTAATGAGTTTGATATTTTGCCCATCCTTGTATCTCCCTCACCGGTCGTTTATTTATTTCTTTCTTTCAAGTTAAGTGTTTGTGTTTAGGACCACACACGCTACACATCTTACTATACATGTCCGAATTTCAAGCGGACAAGTACAAGGAAACTTTATTTAAAAAATACAATGAAGATATATATGTCCGAGTGAATTATATATAATATATTACAAATTAATGCTTGTAATTGATCAACTCCCTATATTTTGTTTTCTAATGTTGTTGCGTAGTCTGTCTAAAACAAGCAGAAACACATGATCACACGTGAACCCTACCTGCATGCCCCATTCTTTGGATTTTTGTTTATATTATTATATATGAACACAATACAATTAAATATTTGCTTGAGTCTATAGTACATTTTTTAACTTCGTTTCAAGAGAGTGAAAATGTGTTTGATACATATATTGATTTGCAATTTCAAGAAACATTTAAATGTTAAAAGGGCATGAACATATTACAAGGAATTGCGTATGTGTGTGTATATATATATATATATCTTTCTTCATCCCATCTAAATACAGCATCTTTGTTCATTTTAAAGACTTTGTAAATCTTGTCAAACAATAAAAGCATCTTTGTCTAAATTCTTTTTATTCTTGTCAAAGATTTGTATTAGGTTTGATTTTAAATTTTATCTCTATTGAACATTTAATTTACATCATATATATATTTATATGTATCAATTGAATATCAACATCATATAATACATGTAGTGGCCAAAAGAAATTAAAATGTGGTTTGAGGGTGTGAATATTGAATTTTGGTGTGTATATGTCTTGTAGTATTTGTTTGCATGTGTAGTAAAGAACATAATTGTTGAAAGTGACAAGGTAGAAGAGTTAATGCAAGAAAAAGACGAGAGAATGGAGAGGAGGAATTTCTTTTTCTCTTCCATGCAGACGACAAGCCATTAATTGAAAGCTTGATGAGACATATATATGCCATCTATTTCTTTGTTGGAGATCAGGACCAAAGGTTGTGAATGCTTGTACTCTTATTTCTCATTTCTCATTTTAAAGAGGAAATAGTGAGATTTTTTGTTTATGAGATTGAAAATTTTTTTATGAGAAAGTGATTGTTTGTAAGCTAAAAGTGTAATGATTATAGTATTATAATAGTTGAAAGTGTAATTATTATAGTTGATAGGCTAGGTGAAAGTTATGAGATGGTAATTGATTGTAAGATTTTTTGTGAGAAAAAATTGTGAGATAGTGTTTGATTGTGAGTCATGAGTTAAAATGTTGTGTATGCAATATTTTTTATATAATATTTATATATATGTTTTTATTAGAATAAAATAAAAATTAATAAAATATCCTTTAGAATATCTTATAATACACATTCTAAAATATAATAATGAATTAATGCAATGATTTAATTAATTAAAATTTTAAAAAATTTTAGTTTACACTTAAATAAATGTATATATACTTATATGTGCAAAAAATAATATTATGAAATATTAAAATATACGTGCGAATAATTATATTACTAAAAAATAATTTTATTTAAATAAAAAATTTGACATGTAAATATAAATACATATTATGAAATAATTTTATTTAAATAATACAACACAATGTGTGCATATAATTATATATTATGAAAATAATTAAATTATAAATAATTTTTTTAAATAATAAAACATTATGTGCAAATATAATTATGCATTAGGAAAATAATTTTATGCAAATATTAAAATACACATCTAAATAATTTTAAATATGATGTGTAAATATAGTTATATATTATGAAAATAATATTATGAAATATTAAAATATACATTTGAATAATTATATTATCAAAATAATTATATTTAAATATAAAAATATTACATATGGATATATACATACTATGAAAATAATTTTATTTAAAATATTTAAATATACATCAAAATAACTTTATTAAGAAAATACTAATATTTTAATATAAAAATATTATGTGTAACACCCCCAATTTAGAGGTACTAAATAAAATAAAATAAAATATGAAAGTAAGAAGTTTGGCTAGCTTAATTTTTGATTGGAATTAATTACAACCTAGAAGTAAATATTTACAATTGAAGGATTAAATTGGAAATAAGAGAAGGACTTGATTGCATAAAATTATAAAAATTAAGGGTTCAATGTTAGAGAAATAAAAGTTTAAGGACTTTAGAATAAATCAATTTGAACTCAATTGCCCAAAAACAAGGATATTAGGGGTCAATGTGCAATAATTAAAAGTTGAAGGACTTAATTGAAGTGCAGAGGGCGAAAGCGAAAGGCGGTTAGGAGTTGTGGGGTAAAATTGTAGTCAATTGAAAGCTTTGGGGTTAAAGTGAGATGGCCAAAAAATACTAGAGGGTGAAGGATGAAATTTAGTTAAATTTCTAAAAACAACCACAAACCTACCTCAATGGCGAATTGCTAGAAAACCACTGGGAAACTTGGAACCAACCACATAAAAAGACTCCCCTAAGCTCAAGGAATCCAACCATACCAAAAATGTGCAGAAACAACCGGTAAAATGGCTAAAAAATGAGACTAATGATGGAAAGACGGTGGTGGTGATGGGACTTGGGTTTCCGATGACAGAAACTGGAAACCATTGGGTAGGTGTTGACAGGCTTGGTGAGAGGAGTGTTTTGGTACCCTCAATTTGTGGTTTGAACGACGAATAGAAGAGTAATTGAGACAGAGAGGTTGTAGCAGCAATAGGGCTCGCCAAGCGATTTCTGGATAAATTAGCCAACAAGACAGTGGCGAAATGAAAATTGAGCTGGGGGATTCGTTCACCTCAACAAGGCGTATCAGGTGGTGGGGGTGATTTCCATCTCCTGTGGCGTCGCGTAGAGGTTCAACGATGGCGTGTGACGATAGTGTCTAGGCAGTTTGCTCAAAATTTAATTTTAGACTTATCTGGGCTATTTTCGGTGTGATATTAGATCTCAAATCGATTCAATTTTGGTAAATTTCATATCGAATATTAATTTGGTTGATTTTTACTATTCCAGTCAAATGTTCATCGAATTGAGAATATCAAATAACTTGACTCAAGATAATGACGTAATGTTGTAAGTGTTAACTTAAGAATTAATCACTTGAACTAAGTTTAGTAAGTTAAGAAATATTGACTTAAGTCTATGTCCCTGGACTTGATAATATGACCATTATTCTATGAGGAGAGATTTGAGTTTAAATTACAAGATTAAGTTATATAAATATTAGAACAAGAATGAATTATCCAACTTGGACTAGATCGACTCAGAATCTAACTGGTTCCTGGACACTCATTGCATGTTATAAAATAGTAAAGTGACAAATAGAAGTTGTTAAAGGTAGTTGAGGATTGAGTTGGCCCGTGCCATGAAACCATTAAAATGATAAAGTGGGAATAATTAAGCTCAAGTAAGTAAAGTCTTGTAATACTGAAATGTCATGTGATTGAAAGATTAAAGCCATTTGAGATAAGGTATAATTAAACTCAATCGTCATAATAATGTTAAATTTAATATAAATATTAGTTATCTTTATATTTAAAACCTAAAGGATTGATAGAATAATAACCCAAGTTATCTTATGATAGTTTTCGATTTGACTAGAAAGCCAAGGCTTGAGTGTTCGTACAAATAGGAATTTCTCCACATTTTCCAGGTGAACTTGTATTAGTTTTCATTACTGGGAAAAGAACATATATAATTGCTATTATGTCCTTATAGCTTGATCTTGAGTTTGTTGAGATTTTGCCGTGGCTGTTTGACTGTGCTTTAATTTTTATCTATTCTTATGCTGAGATTCATAACCAGTTGGAATCATTCTGCTGCCCTTGATTCTTGAATCATTATGAATCCAATCTATCGTGATGCTTTATCTTATACACATAAGTTGATAAATATATCTCTATTGTTTGGTCTTATCTTGGTTGTAAGTATCCATTCGCCTGTGATATATTGATCCTTAACCCCTGCAATAGTCTTTATAGTTTATTTTGTCTCCTCTTTGATAATTCTTGAAATATACCTATTTGAGACTCTTATCTATCTGAAATTGTTGAGTTTCGAGTATGTACACGAGTTTTGATAAATCGAACTGTTTGCAATAACAGTACTCCACATCGCCCCTTCTCATTTAGCACTTTTGTTGATGTCAATTTATAGCACGTCATCTGAAATGGCGATTGTGTTGAGGAAGCTACTAAAGATTTTGAAATATCGCAACGTCATTCTAGAAACCAGCTTAGCGCTGAATTGTTTGTGTGTTAGTTAACATGGCGACTTGATATGTTATCTGAAATGTTGTTGGACATACTAACATGAATAAATATTACCCTTAGGGGTGGGCCTTAAGATCGGTTACACAAAACTGTTAGGCGGGATAGACTGCAGTGATAAATCTTTCAGTTGATTCCCATACACAATGTACACAACCCAGTTTTACAGCCAGCTGGAGGTAGTTGTCTATGAACTAGTAAGGTATGTAGCTAACCATGCCTAGTGAGTAAGTAATTATCCGAGCCAATCACTTAGTACATTAGAGGGACAAGAATTTTTGTATTTTTGAAAGTAGAGTGACAAGTAAAAAAACCACCAATAGCAAATTGTGAAAGTTATTGATATGTTCGATACTTATGCTTTAAAATTTGAATGTTTGACACAAATCCAATTGTTGTTCAAGTAATATGTCGACCCCATTGTGGGCGTATTTAAGATTAAACCTCAATGAGAGATAATGAATTTTGTGAAGTCTCATCACTAGTATGGGACGATGGCAAGATGGATCACCTAAAATTTTGAATAAAACCCCCTCTCACCACTTTTGAAAATTTTAATGCCTCTACGCGTCTCTTGTATGATATTTGTGAAATTATCACTTTGTTATTGTCGCTATACTATCTAAATAAGTCACTCAAACTTAAGCCATTTTATTGTTATTTTTCATTCTTTGCCCTAGATAAGATCAAATGACAAAGACGGACTAACCCAGGTGATACATAAAGTAATGAAGGTGATAGAAGTGTTAATTATGGTTCGTGATGTTTCGATTCCTAGTTGTACTCTTATTGGAGGTTTCTTATAAAAATTAAATACTTTGAAATTTTTTAGGCATATATTTTCTATTATTCAAAAAGCTTATGGTATAGTGTGGGTAGCACCCAATACGAGAGCAAGCACCTCTTGATCAGGGCTTTATAGAGGTGGTATCAAAGTTTAGGTTCAAAGACCTGAGCTACTATATGATATGATCCTTGGAATTTGAAAGGTTTGATTAGTGAAGATTAAGCATGATCCTAAAATTTGGTTAGGACATGAATTCTTGGGATAATGTTCAATCCAAAGGACGTGAAGAATTATGGTTTGGCACATGACCAATATATAATTTATAACTCCTAATGAGCATGTGACTTCTTATAGTGGAAGGAGTAAAATTCTTGGGGATTTATTTGAGATACGAACTTATTTGAGAGCACTCTCGTAGATGTGTGCACCGATGACTATTTTAGATAGAGCCAAATTGGATAAGCAGAAGATCTTTCAGATCGATACTCTGGATATAAATGTATTTTGTGATGTAAATGATATAACCATTTGGGAAATGATATACTAATAATTCAAATCTTCTTGCAATATGGAACCTTGATATTAAATGGGTTAAGATCAACATGAAAATCTGGCTAGTGTGTGAACTTTTAGGATATTGCTTGATGTCGAAAAAGGAAATGATTGATATTGGAATGGCCAACCAATATCTAATCCCCTACTTTTCAGATATCAAGCACATGGCTCTAAGTGATGTCTGGTGGGATGGTATTCTTGGTATTATATCGTAGCGTTGGTGGATTGGTGGTAATGGAATTTGGGAAGCCAAGGATCATTTGAAAATGATCTTTATTTTGGCTTCTACATATGGTTGAGGCCATAAACCCTAGGGTATTGCCTTCTCAAGGAAATTGATACTCCAACTGTGGAATTGATTGGTATAATTACGCCATGATAATTGAGAGAGAAATAAGGAATATTTCCCATAAGAAAATTGTTTAAGAAAATATGACTAATGCATGTGTTTGGTCATGGACTAAATGGTTGGGGAATTAGCTCATAAGTAGTAAGAGAGCTCACAAGATGATAGCTAACAAAGAAGAGAAAATTTCCCATAAAGATGAAGTTGTAAAGAAAACGTATTACTTGATGAAAAGAGGATAACATTTGTTGAAAGAGATAGAAGATATCTAGAGCCAATAATGGAGTTTCAAAGGAAAATGTCAGGGAGGGATGAAATCAACAAAGAAGGATTTGAAGGAAAATATTTAGAGTATATATGAACCTCACGTACATATGCTTGGGAAAATTTATCTTGTCAGGGAGACAGTTGTTCTCAATAGAGTTGAATTTGATACTGAGGACGATAGTCAATATTAGTGGTATTTGACATGTGCAAATGGTCATAACTTGAGAGATATGACTACTTGGGAAATTTAAGATATCATCATAAAAGAATTAATCGAAAGGATTATAGGATGATGAGAGATGAGAAAGATGTATGACTACCCATAGGATATGGAGTTCTAAGGAAACGCAAGAATTAGTATGCATAGGAAAATGACTTTCTTAGGACTAGTTGTAATATTCTTATCACAGACCAGGTAACTATTGGACTAGCGAATACTTCTTAAAGTCCCACAGGAGGCCGAGAGAGAGAGAGAGAGAGAGAGAGAGAGAGAGAGAGAGAGAGAGAGAGAGAGAGAGAGAGAGAGAGAGAGAGAGAGAGAGAGAGCTAATGCTAATGCTAATGCTAATTTGAAAACTAATTGAATTTTAGCTTATCTTGTGTCTAGAAAAGGGTATACATATACATTTATCTTGATTTTTGTATAATTAGAAGAACAAAAAATGAATGCTAGGTAATACACCTCCCATTAAACCTTTCAAATAAACATGCCCTATGAGACGGAAAAGTTCTACAGTACGGAATGGCATCACAAAAACTAACCCCCAACATAGCCTCTTAGTTCAAAAAATCCAAAAGAAGATACTTCAAAATAGAGACGTCCAATAAGAGTTGAAGGAATAACAAGAGAACCATTGGTAAGTCCAAAAATGGGAAAATAGATTATACAACACATGGTAGCAATGTAGCAACAATTCATGAAATCGCTCCAACAAGAAGGTCAAATATATCAACCAGAGAAAAACAAAAAATGTCCAGAGTTTGGGACTTTGGCACACATTCGTCAATTCTATCCCCCAATCTTTGTGGGCGAATTAGATCACCAAAAGGCCAAAGCATGGATCAGGAAAATTGAAGATATTTTCCAAATGTTAGGCTACCCAGATGATTATAAGCTTATACATGCTATTGATATCTTGGAAGGAGCTAAGCTATAATGGTGGCTTTTGACAAGCCAGTGATGGGAAAATAAAGGAATGCCTTGTACTTGGGAAAACTCCATATGGGAATTTATGGATAGATACATACCATAAGAAGTGAAAGAAGCTCAAAAACAAGAGTTTGTGAGCTTTAGCCAAGGGGAAATGACAATTTGGCAATATGAAGCCAAATTTAATAGGTTAATTCATTATGTGCCATGGAGGATGAGAAAAGAGGAGTGTAAAGCTAAGAAATTATGCAGAATTAAACCTTATGTATATAGGTGGATGAAAAAGCAAGAGAAAATTTTCGAAAGTTTCCTTGAGAAGGAGAATTCATTTGTTGAGAGAAAGCAAATAAATTCTCTAAGAGGAGAGGAATCTATTTTTGGATGGAATTTTCAAATATGAATAAGGAAAGAAATATTTTTTGGAGAGTGAAAATTTATCCCACAAGCAAGCACCACTCCTCTATTTTTTCAACTCAAAGAAACAAACGTGGGAAAATTTTCCCCAACCAAGCACAACTAAAAATTCCCTCATCCATACCTTCACAAGTTCTTATGTATTTTGAAAAAGATAGAAAAATTCAGTTGATGCTTTAATTTGGTTATGCTTAAAAATTAATTTGTATATTAATATTTTTCTGCACATGAGTTCATGCAATATTACAAGAAAAACGATTGTTTATTGGTATAAGATTCCACGTGGCAATGACAAAATTATTGAGAATTATATATATTAAACAATAAAATTTTCATTTTATATATTTTTTATAAATTTAGTAGTAAATAGAAATTATGTCAGAGTTAATTAATACTATTATCAAAATGTCTTACGTACATAATCGTATATAAGTTACTACAATTGACAATTAGTGACATATGAATGTAACACTCAACTCAAATCAGATGTTACAATAATCTTATAGTTATTTTGTGTTCTCACTAAATTTTTTAACTTATTGTTAAATGTGACAATTTAGGTAGAATTAACTCTTATAATAGTACAATAAGAAAATAAGAGCTAAAATTATAAGATGTACGCACTTGTTTTCATCTAAAACTTATTAGAATTTAAATTCAAATTTTACATATAAAAATATGAGAATGATACTATTTGAATAATTGACCACTCAACAGCTAAAACTATAAGATTAGGGGTGAGTTGGTAAGACCATATACTATCTCTACTAAGTGGCATTTTTTGATGTAAAGATTGTCACATGTACTTGTAGCTAGCCTACGTCTAATCCATGCTCCAACTAAACCAAAAAGAAAACAATTAAAATGAATAGGATCGGAGGCTCTTTTTGTCCTTGATGTTGCCAAGCAATTAGGCATGCCGAAAACTAACTTTAATATATGAACAAATTATGTAAAACCTTATCCTATAATTTCATGCATGTTTGGTGGAGCCATTATTGCATTGTGTTTTGATTAATCTACTCCAATCACTTTCTCAAATGTTCTACAAAAAGAAAAGGAAATAGAAAAGACCAGAATCATGACGAATGTAGGACTTAAGGAAAAACAAAAATGCGGCATTTTGGTTTCCTTTATGAAAAAATTCGGGAAATATTTTGTAAATGATTTTCTTGAATTTAATGCAAAAACAAAAAATGCTTGGATACTTGGATTAGCTGAGTTGCTAGTGGGCACTTAAATTGAAAGATTGATTTGAAATTTCACTTCAACGATTGCATTGAAAAAAAAAAAAAGGAAAGATATTAGTGACAAACTATTTCGTGACAATATAAAAATTGCCATTATAATAATATGTATTAAGTAACAATAACTTTTATTTTGTCGCTAGTGATATTTTTTATATAATAATAATTTTTATTTTATCACAATATGATTCAATAATGATAAAAACTAAAATTTTAAGTCTTTATCATTAATATTTAGTGACAACCTGGTGACAATAAAAAATGTCACTATAATTGTGATAAAATTTTTATTATCACTAGATTGTCACTATATGTATATCACTTATTGTTAACAGTGACAAATTGAACATTATTTTTGTCACTATTTAACTTGTAAAAATTATTAGGATGTCACCTAATATACATAATTGGTGATAACTTTTATATTACCACTTATTGTTTTGTCACTAATTTATCTTTTTCTTGTATTGTTGCTTTGTTTTAAAAAAATAATAATAAAAGGGATATGCTATATAGAGTGTAGAATTAATTTGAAAATGTAAATTCAAATTGATATCATTTCTTAAATATATATTTTAAAGAAAATAATAATCACATTTTCGAAACAAAAACATAAGATATATTTTGAGAAAATGAATCCACATTAACATGCCTCTAGAACTTCGACGAAGACCATACATGCACAGCCATCCATGTCGCATCTAAGTTAACTACGATGGGTCGTCATATATACATTATCATCATAATCATACATAGAAGCAATGAAGCCTCCAGACCCCTGCATATCATGTATGTTATGGTTTGCCTTCTATATATGGAGAGGGACATCATAATATTTTTTGCTCACGTTTTAGGATTCATGGGAGATACATACATATATATATGTATATTGATTAAGTGTTTTTATAGCACAATTAATTAATATTTAGTACGTTTTAGTTAATCCTTACTTTCAAGGTCCACTCACTACAATTGGATTATATTTTTAAAACTACATAAATACATATATATATATATATATATAATGAGGACGATTATTGATTCTAGCATATTTTTGGAACAATTACAGATGAATTTCTTAGTTGCTTGATGAATAACCTATATATAAGCAAGCGTTATATGGCTAAATTAATCTTGATAATCTTATAATTTAGAGGGTATTTGGGTGAGCTTATAAATTGATAAAAAGTATTTGGTAATTGTTTTTAAAAAAGAGTTTATGAAATCTTAAAATAAGATGTTAAGGGCTTATAAGCTAGTTCTTCTAAAAAAAGTAAGAAGATTTTAGCTTATTTTGAAAATATTAATAAGCTCCTTCATTTTTAATCATTTTAATTACAAAATTATCATTATTAACATTTTAAAGTTCCAAAATCTTATTTTATACAAATACTTCAACAACTTATTTTAAAAATAAGTTCTAACAGTCTATAAACTCTACAAACATCTTATAATACGTAGAAGCTTATAAAATGTTTGAAATGAGTTTAGCCAAACACCTTCTCATTTAATCATGTGTAAGGACTTATTAAATATCTGATGAAGGAAATAATCCAACAAAATTGCCGACATAGGAACCCAAATAATTGGAGCAAATCACTATGTGATAGATACGGGTAGACTATTTTAAAACAGCAATGTTTAAGACAAGTGCAAGAGCCACACGCTATATAAATATATATATATGTGTGTGTGTGTGTGTGTGTGTGTGTGTGTGTGTGTAGGAAAACTAGGTTTAAAAACATTTGTATGTGAACTTGTTTATGTTTGACTTAATAATACCCAACAAACATTTATGTCTGAACTTGGCACCAACCCAACACTTGGTGTTCCAATCCACATCAATCACAAACTTATGTCTCTTATTTAGTTTCTTATTTTGTGGGTTTAGATCACATTCATTTGATATTCATAATGTAATACTTATCCTTCTCTCTCTCTCTCTCTCTAACATTAATATATATGCCTTCCTCCTAACATACACAATTAAATGTCGCTCAATTTGATTGGATGATGATTTAGAAATATTGCCAGCTAGTTAGGTTTTTCTCTTCATAGTTTCACTTTAAAAACATAACAATTAAAATAACTTTATTTATCACAATGTGTACTCATAAACAAAAATATTTGTAGAATAAATTTGGTTTTTTGAGAAGCAATATTGAGAAAAAGAAAGAAAGAAAGAAAAGACCTTTTGAAAGCTACTACACATACTTCCAAAAGCAACCATAACAAGTAGCATATAAAGTATGTGAATTATGAATTGTAGGATTTTGACTAATCAAGAAAATGGGACCAAGACTGAACCAATTGATGACTTGTTGACGACTAGCTACCGCGTATTTTACAGCCCAATATACTTTTAATATCCCAATTATTTGAGCTCAAATCACTGTTTCCTTTTTATTAATTATTATTGGTCCTTTAAATATTAATGTAAATAATTTATTTTTCAAACAACAAATAATGTATTTCGAAATGCTAGTAGTGTATCTGGAACAACATATTAAAATGTATATATAAAAATACAAATATGTTTGTGTGTGTGTGTGTGTGTGTAAACATGTACATATTTGAGCAGCACATGGACACAAATATAATAATGTCTGCCAAACACTTTTGGGCCAAGTGGTACGATTTTACATATTTAATTGTCCCAAACTGTGAATAATGAAATTGAATTTGCGGGTCACTTCTCATTGATTTGTCTCTACTTTCTCTTTTGGCAGAGTTGATTGGATTCATAAAAATGTTAGCAGATGGAGGAGCAGGATAGGCTGAAAACCCAATTTTGGGGTCAAATCCAATTAAAGCCTGCTAATTGCAATAATGGACAGAATTAATTAATGAATCTACCATTTTGATCAGATATTGATGGCTTTCACTCAAAAGTTCTTGGAGGGGATAATAATTATTTTAAAATGACCGATATTAATTATTATAGTGCTTCATTAAAATTTGACGGATTCATACATCCCACATGCCATGCCTTCATGAATATTAATTTTCAAATTATTTCGGGGTCTTACAATTAGCTCCTTTAAAAACATAAATAGTTCTTCGTTTCTTTTTAAAATTATAACATTTTGTTAATTCTAATTATATTAATTATAAAATTAATATTATTAATATTTTAAGAGATTATTAAAATTTTATCATATCCAAATATTTAAAAATTTTATATTGCACAAAACATTTGAAAATTTATTTAAAGTAAGATCTAATTTTTTATAAACTCTAAAAAAATCTTATAAGATGTTTTCAATAAATTTACCCAAAACAATATCCTCTTAGTCAGAATATTATTTAATTCTTCTTGCTTCAAATCTGATTTCGATTAGCTTAATGGCTTTATGTTTCCTACATAATAATTTTGATTAACATTAATTGGGGAAAATATTTCTCTTTTCCGACTCACTTTTTTCCTATATAATATCTATCTAGCTAAAATATAAACAAATTTTGTAGTTCACCTAAAAAGAAAAAAAAAGAAAAAGAAATCACATTTAAACATTTAATGATACATTTTAATACTTTTAATTAGCAATTATGCATATAGCATACTTAGGTTTCTAAATCTAAGAGGGTGTTTGGCTAAATTTGTTTAAAAGATATTATAAGCTCATAAATCTTGTAAAAAGTTTTCAAAACTTAATAAAATTTAGGAACTAATATAAGAAACATATTAGTTATAGCAATTTTATAATTTATAAGATTTAAATTTGAGGAATTTGTTAATATTTTAAAAATAAATTAAGACTCCTAGTACTTTCCAAGAGAATATGTAAGATTTCTTACATTTAATTTTAAGAGCTGATAATTTTTTTAAAAAAAATTATAAAATAATTTATAATATTTTATAAGTTCTCAAACATCTTATAATATATCTTAAAAAAATTATAAATTTATCCAAATACCGTTTAAACTAGAGTCGGATACAATATATTTGATACAAACTCAAAATTGGGTTCGTAATTCTCGTGCCTTTTCTCGCACCCTTCTTATTACTTGTAGCCGCTGAGAGAAAGCGATCCACATTGACGAAGTGATAGGGAATTGCTGTTGCAATTAGGTTTTTGAACTGTAGGTTAAGAGAAGAAATCATAATCAACTATACAAAAGAAATTTAGTGTATTATTTCTTTATTTATTTTCAATAACATGAAATTTTATTGATTTTTCTTCTAATTCTAATTTTTGGTAGAATAATTACCAGAATTTAATTTTAAAACAAGAGATGAGATGGTAGAAAAACATGTGGTTAGTCATTTTAAACTGTGCAATTCTTTCAAAAATGATTCTAACTATATGTCACTAAAAGATGATATTTTTGCTACACTTTCAAAATACTAAAATAAAAAATACAGTATTTCAAAGTATATTTTATTATGTAATAGAAAATAATTATTTTACTCTGATTGGTTATCAATATTAAACCTTGATCGATAGTTGTATATATTTGTGTGCAAAGTTTAAGAAAAGTGGATGTTCGTTTTCACAATAACAATACCATTGACGGTAAGATCAAATTTTGACTATTCTCTCTCCCGTGGTAGAGATGCAAAAAGGAGAAGAATAAATTTATAACTGACATCAAAGATTTGATAAGATAAAAGTACTTGAGCATATCAAACAAGAATATACCTATGTATTAGACAAAACTTTAGGAAGGGCCTCTAATAGTCTAATTAACCCTAAATAAAGTATATACTCCAAATTAGGCATTATTTTTTTTAAGAATAATTACACCATCCTTTAACTATCAAAAAAGGAAAAAAAAAAATTACACCATCCTTCTATAATTACACAAGTTTTTGTATTTAGTTTTAAAATTATACATCCGTATAATTTATTGTCATCTTATATGTTTGTCAGATTCTTTTACCATTTAACCTTCCAAAATTTAATGATATCATCACTAAATTTAAAAAAAAATCAAAATACCCCCATTTATATTAATGAGAGAGAATGATCGAGAGAGAAAAAGTAATTAAGAGATAAAAACGATAAAATAATAATAATAATAATAATCTCAATATAGGGACATTTAAAAAAGAACAATGCAAGAGAGAGAGAGAGAGAGGTACCAGAGAATTAATGACTCAAAAACAAAACAAAAAAAAGAAGAAGAAACAAAGAAACAAAGTAATTTTTGTTTACAAATTATATATTTTGGAAGAATGAGTTTTAGGAGTAAGATTTGGGAATGTGAAATTTATATTGAAAAATGTGATGTATGTTTATTTATGATTTGGGAAAAGTAAGAAAATTATTTTGGCAAAATTTGATATGTTTATTTATATTTTGGGAAGAGATAAATTCTATTGTAACAGTCAAATCAATGCATTTTTGTTATTTTGGGAGGAGATAGATTCAACTGTAGCGGTCAAATCAATATCTTTTTATTGAATTTTGAAGGTGTAAATGAATTTTAGTAGTATTTTTTATTATGATATAGTAATAAAATATTGTGATATGTAAATATATATGTGATAATAATGATTGTGATGTAAAGAATATAAAACTTTTGGTCCTTTACCAGTTAAATTGCAAGAATAATCTGATTATTTTACGAATCATTTTGCAAAAAAAAAAAGACATTTAATTATATTCTTCTAAAATAATTTTATTTTGGAAGAATGTAATCAAACACAGCTGGAAGAATGTAATCAAACACAGCTAAAGAAATTTTCAAATCAAGATGGTTGTACTGCAAGAAATTAAAATGAGAGAAACGAGGTGAAGTTGAGTGTGTGAGCAGGAAATTGCATAGTATACGTAGGACAATTTTGTTCTTTTGAAAGAATTTATTTTAAAATTATTTTTTATCAGATTTATTGAAAGATAAATATGTTATTTGACAAATTCCATCAATTTTGACTAAATTTCAATTGCCCAAGACTTGTTTGCTTCAATTTATTATGCTTGATAGATGCATAAACACTCTTAATTTATTGTTTATTTGCCTTGATATAGGGCCTTTAATAAGTCATCAGCCCTATATTAAGTTGGAATATATATCAAGAGGAGAGATGCTTGATACATTTTCTTTGAGTTTGATAAGATTCAAAAAGATTAAATTATCTTTGATTAGTATGTAAAAAAATTATTAAAATAAATAATAAAATATTATAATCGTAAAATCATACGTTTTGTTTTAATTTACTTTTTAGTTAATCTTATCAATCAAACGTGAAATTATATTACTTTATCTTAATAGACTTAAAACATATCCATTTATTTACATATAATTTATAATCACATCATTCGAAACAAACTAACCCCAAGGGTATCTATAATTTTGATATTATGGGAAAGTAAGTTTAGTTACCACTAATAATTATAGTATTTATGAAGCAATACAAAGTATAAGTTTTTGTTACAAATCTATATCAAATATAGAATGTGTTTGGGTGAACTTATAAGCTCTTTAAAACATCTTATAAGATATTTAAAAACTTAAAAGATGATAAAAAGTGTTTAGTAAATTTTTTTTAAAAAAGAGCTTATAAAATCTTAAAATAAAATGTTAATATTTTATAAACTCTTTTTTTTTTAAAAAAAAAAAGGAACCATAACTTATTTTTAAAATTTTAACAAGCTCATTTATTTTTAACCATTTTAAGTACAATGTTGCCATTATTAGTATCTTATAAGTTTCAAAATCTTACTTTATCCTAACAGTTTAACAACTTATTTTAAAAATAACATCTAACATCTTACAAGTTCCAAAAACATATTATATAATATAAGAGTCAAGATATTTGAAATAAACTTAACCAAACACCCTCATATTATATATGTCTTTCTTAAAGTGTGGGGGTGGGAGTTGGGCAATGACTCTTCTAACCCTATGCCCCAAACCATAAAACTTTTGGATGGATATCACGTAACAGTTTGTCATCCAAAATACCACCATCCATTATTTAGTAATTAATAACAAATAAGAGACGTTACAATGTAGAATAATTCAACATCAGTACAATAGGAAAAAGATTCCTCCATACATAAAGATAGATACCCCACAGAAGGAAAGAAAAAAAACATGTAGGTAAATATAAGTAGCCATGTTGGCGAAACATCAAATCAAAGATAAAAGTTAGGAGTGAAAATGGACAAGAAAGAATTATGAACTGTAAAATTAACTGAAATAACAGACTGCCAAGCCAATCCAGTGATCAAGATTAATCATACAATATCCAATGGGGATGCCCATTTTCTTTTTTCTTTTTTCTTTTTTTCCCCCCTTTTCAAACATATTTTGACTAGCCATACAGTACCTAAGCTTTTTAGCCACCACAAGCATAGAGGGGTGCAGGAATTTGATTCATATATGCCCTTTATTCATCATGTTCATTGGGCACTAACATTCATCAGATGAATTGAACTTGGAATTTTGAGCACCCTCATCTCCCCTGTTCTCCATTAGAATTTGATGCCCATCTTGGAATATCAACAAACTTTAGTATCCTTTGCCCCTTTCTTTTTCTTCATCAAATTCCTTGCAATCTGGAAAGATTCATGGGAAAAAAGGTCCTGTCAAGATAGCAGAATTTGTAAATTTCAATATTAATTAATTGAGACACAACAAGAAATATTGGAAAAACAACTATAGGTATATATGTTATTATGAACAAGAATAACCTTTGGCACGTTTAGATTATTGGTACGTTTGAGACATCTCAAACATGGAAAGACAAAATAGGGGACAGGTAGGGCAGTCGGCCCACTACTTGACCAGGTAATAAAAGTAAATACTGTCTAGCTATTTTTATTTTTATTTTTATTTTTATTTTTTTGTCCTTGTTGTTATATTGTTTATACAAATGTATACATGTGTTATCAATTATTAAAATTTTTTAAATCCTCTATTCTATAGTATTGGTTAAATTTCAGTTTAAATTCTATACGATTTCAGTTCTTATTTTGTCTCCCATTCAACTTCATGAATATATGATATATATATATATATTAAATATTTTCTTATAAAATAATTGTTTGAAAATTCAATATATTTGACATAATTACAATAAATTGGAATATAATATGAAATAAGGAAGAAATAGAGGATCCAAAGTGGTTAAGTCTCTTAACTAGAGTTGTATTCAACATATGATTAAGTTGGAGATATAATAGCCAAAAGTTTTACATGTTAATTTCCTACAAGAGCATGCATGTGGCTTATAATATATATGACTTAAAAGATAAAGATAACATGTCATATATCATTCATGTTTATGCCAAAGTCTTCTCTTTACTAATGGCAAGCATGGTTGGCCTTTTGGGATTCTTGGAAAAAGTAATGGAACATAAAAACAGCAAGCTATCAAGTGGAAAGGATATATATAATTTATTAATTTCTTAATTAATTAAAAGGGAAATTATAATGCCTTGTAATCCATTATTTGTACATATTAATTAAGTAAGAGAGTAAAATAATTTAAGACTGTGAACGAGTGCTGACCAGATGCATGCTTGTAGGGCAGATCCTAGAATTTATATTAATGGAATGAAAACAAGCTGTTGTGGAATCCTGACTGATTAGTAGTTTTTTGCCTATGCTCATCCAATTCCAACAAGGCCTGTCTACCACCCTGAAAATGATATCTTTTGTCCATGTTAGATATATAATAATATATATATATATATAAATTATCCAATATATAAATCTATGTATATAATATTATAACTATCCTTTATCCCCACAAATTGAAGAAATAAATAAAAACATGTGCCTGGGAGAAAAAACTTGGAATTTGGGCTTGCTGAAACATAATAGAATTAGCAGAATTTTCCAGGAGATGATAGCTATTGGCTGTTGTGGGGCTGCATTCCTGCATGCTTGGCAATGGTGATGGCAAGTTACTTAAATCCTGCAAACAAATTTATAGACAGAAATCTAATGAGAAGTGACAAATAATTTTTTTTAAAAAAAAAAAGAAGATTAATCATGCTTATAACTTCTTCTATATTTTGTATATAATTATTTCGAAGAAAAAGCATTAATTTTATACCTGATCAGGCCTAACCATGAATGATTCTAAGTCCATCCCAAAGTCATAAAACATGGGATTCACAGAAGCAAGCTTCATTGAGAGAAACTGCAAATTGATCATACAAAAAATATCCACTGAATGATATAGAACAAAAAAGATTAAAATAACAATTAAATTAATCACCTCCACTTGATTTTGCAGGGACTGGACATAGTTGATAATTTCATCCAACATGAGGGCCTTCCCAGTTACCTGTTGGTCACTCAAAGCCACATGAAGCTGTCAGCAAAACACTTGCAAACAAACAGCATTAACATAAATATATATATATATATATATATATATTTTCCCAAACAAAGTAGACAATTATATTTAGACAAAATCTTGAACTTGACCTTGTCACAACCAGGAACAAGAGCCTGAAGTAGCTTCATTCTTTCACTTATTCTCTCCCTCCTTACCTGCAGACAATACCATATTAATTAATTAATTCAGTCAACAATAATATTTACTCCTTTAGGTTAAAAAAATATGCAAAAAAAAGTAATTAGTACCCTCTCAGCAAGGCTGTGGCTATCTGTTGCCTGGCCCCTTCTGGCCCTTACATGAATGTAGCCTGCTGGGGCTTCTTCTGCTCCTTTCTTTTCTTCTTTGGACTTGTTCTTCTCTTCTTCATCTCTTATTCTCTTTTGCTTATTTCCTTTAACTTCCCTCTTATCCTATATATTATACCAACATGATTTGGATATTAATTAATAAAAACAACATTAACACATAATTTAGCTTTAACTTAGAATATCAAATTAACCTTGGATTGAGCAGAATTTGCAGAAGAGGTCTGTTTGCATTTCTTCCTCTTGTTGTCCATGGGAGTGGTGGCTATATTCTTTTGACTGAGTTGGTCATTGCTATCATACTTATGATCAGTCACTATTGAAGAGGAATCCATAGCAGTACTATTCTTGTTTGTCAAACTCACAACAGACGCTGCAGCCTCATTTGTACTGTGGTCAAGATTTTGAAGGTTTAATAATTGTTGAGGCTGGTAAAAATGAGAAAAGCCACAAGAGGAGGAGGATATGGAGTTGGCATTGTTTGGTTGCTCAAAAAGGGCGCACATCTTATTAATGGCGGAGGGAGAGTTTGGCTGCAGCACAACTGATGAGTCATGGAGAAAAGGGTGGTGCTGCTGAAATGAGGAAAAGGCTGCCATATTTCTTTTTTTTTTTTCCTTTGTTGCTTTGGAGTTGGAAAAAATAAAAGAAGAGAGAATTCTAGTAAGGCTTCAAGAAAGTGATGGAAGAGAGATTCTTGAGAATTGTAGTCTGATTGATAATCCTCTCTCTCTCTCTCTCTCTCTCTCTGAAGAACAAAAGAAAAAAAAAACAAAATTATGGGTCTGATTCTGAAACAATCTCAAGAGGGTCAGGTTTATATAAGCATTGAGAGGGACAAGGCTAAAGAGAGAGGACATCTAAAACTTTCCTACCATCCTCTTGGACTTCTTTCCTTCTTTCCCATGCAGTTAGGTCGCTACGTTTGACCAGTTTCGGGAGGTATTTGCTAGGTTTTCGAATAGGATCATTTTATTTTTTTAGGAAAAATTACTAATTTTTTTAAAATATATACTCATTAACTTTTTATTCTAGAAACCTCAATACCTAATTTTTTTAATTAAATTACCCTTAACTCATTACATTAAAAAAAATAATGAATTTGTATTTTTTCAGTAGAGAGTTCATTTTTTAAATTAATTTGTGTCAATGATAATTCATTTTAGTTTAAATGAATTAAAATTGCTGGAGAAAATTTTGAATTTTTTAAATAGGTACAGATTATAGTAGAGATAATTTTAGTTTTTACAAAAAAATTAAATTTTTTTAATCCGTAAGTTAATTTTTGTAACAGATTTTACTAAAAATAAGTAAATGCAATTAAAAAAAATTAAATTTTGAAATTAATATTAATAAATAAAAAGGTATGTTAATGCAATCAAAGGTAATGTCATCAAAAAATAGAGTAGAAGTTTATTATTAGAATTTTTGGAATAAAAAGCTTGTGGAATGGGTATTTTAGATTGGAAGATATATTAATGGAGATTTTATATATAAAAATTTACTATAAGAATTTTTACTAATTATTTCTATTTTTCTTGTTTCAAAATTAAAAATAATTATTCTGCATAGGTTTTTACTAAAAATGTCCTTTTATTTTTATATTTAATTTTCATACACATTCTATCTTCTTATTATCACAGTTGAATGTCAGTTTGCTTTTTTCGTCTCCTTTAATTCAGTGAATCAGATTGGTGCACAGTCCTCATACGATTCAGGTAAATTTGATTATTACAAGACAGTTTACTCCGGACAATTATTCGTTGTTCAAAGACAAATATTTATTTTCTAGCCCTTTTTCCCCCAATTTTGAAGAATGCAGAATCGTAACTCAAATTTTTATTATTGCTATGAAGAAATTATTGCATCTCTATTTGTTTTTCTTTTTCCTTTTTTTACTAATTACTGAACCAAATAGATTTTCTCAAGATAAATTTTATGGTTAATCGTAATTAATTCATGAAACTGTCTGTTCGAGGGTTATATATTGAAATATAATTTTCTTTGAAATCTTTAGGACCGATCGACTGTATTGTTCATTAGTCAATTTCTAGAAATTCACTGCAGGCAGGTTTATTAGGAATTGTATTTTCTCTTCTTATATATTTGATTATCCATATCATGCAACGCAAGCAGATTTCACTAAGAAAAATATCCTCCAGATTATAATATTCTATCTACTTTCAAAACACTAAGCATGTAGGAAAAAATTACTATAAAATCAATCGCATTGAATTAAATGCAATTAATTAACTATACATTATTTGTAGAATAAATTAATATGTACAAAAAAGAATAGTTATTAGCTATATATGAATTGGTCACAGTGAATAGGTTAATTTCATGACTAAAGCTATGATTTTTTAACATCAGCTACAAATTGATCATAATTGATACCCTAATTTTTTATAATCATCTACATCAAATTTATCACTTTTGTTTTCTTTTGAAAACTTCTCAAAATAAGATTTTCCAAAAATGAGTATTTTTTTTGTTCCAAACCACAATTTTAATTAAATCAATAATGTGAAACCCCTAATTTCACTATAATTAAGAAATTAGGGCACTAGCTACAATTAAATTAATCTATCGTTGATGCTAAAATCTATAGCCTTAACTACAAAATTGATCTAATCAAATTCAGAATAGATGCTCTCAAAGCTAATTATCACAACAATCAATCCTGGCTATGAATTGATAATTAATAATTTTTCTATTTTTTATTTTAAAAAATTATATTTGCTATGAAAAAATTATAATTATAATTTACTATGTAGCTATGAAAATAATTTTATTGCAATTTTTCTATAGTACTTTTGAGGACAATAATATAAACGTTAATTTTTTTCAATTCTTGTTTAAAATTTTATCTCCAATCAAATCGAATTCAAAATTCTGGGACTAGGGAATAATTAATACTAAAACTTTATATTACATAGGTAAAAATGTAAGCTCAAAAAACGAGTGTACCAACACAACTCGTGCACTTCTATATTGCGCAAATGGATGGCCTTGCTTTTGCCCAGTTTCGATCTTTTCATCATTTCACTGTATATACATATATAACGAGTCCAGCTCCAAATTGAAACGAGAAGGAAAAGCACGAACTCAAATTCAACTTACAAACTTATTATTAATTGACTTCAAGTTCAAATTCACTTCAATCAATAAATTATTCATATATAACTTTAATATCAAAGAAAATATAAATTATTTAATATTTACATATAAAAATACTTAAAAATAGAAGAAAAAAAAACAAATTATTAACATACAATAATTATTTGATTAATATGTGTACAAAGAAAAAGAACTCAAGAACCAGCTCATAAAATATTGAAAAATTAAATTAGAGTTTGAACTCGACTCATTGTAAAATTTGAGCTCAAAAAATTAGAATTGAATTATAATCGAGCTGTTTGGCTTAATTCATCTTAGGCCGCTTAATATATGTATGTGTGAGTCTGTGAGAGAGATGACAGAAAAGAGCAGTCGAAGGGCTTGTTCTTGTCAACATTAACCCACCAGTGCCCGTTTTCTCTTCTCTTTTTCGCAGATTTTTGAAAATTAAAACATATATTGTCTGTATCATTAATGCATGAGATATGGTCTTTAATTCCTGTCTAACTGAAATTGATATGTTGATTATATTTTTATTTTTACATATCAAATAACAACAAAAGGAAAAGGCATCAATGTTTATTTCTGTTCCGGGAAAAGAAAATACATTTTATATACATTTATAAAATAATGTTCAATTCAAATCTCACCTCAATTATCTAATAAAAATTATTAATTAAATGTCAGAATTAAAAAATATTTCCTTCCCAAATATAAATCATATTAAAATATTTTTTAATTATTCTTCAAAATAGCAACAACAATGCATTATATTCCCCCAATTCTAAAATCATATTTTCAATCCCACTCCTACCCAAAAAGTACAAACTAAAATTCTACAAAACATATCCAAATACTCCCATTAATTTACAATTAATCCAACCCTTTTTTCACTCATCCCGACGAGTGCAATAAGATTTGTGCCAGATGTCGTGGAGACATTATCACAAAGAAAGATAGAGACCAATGAATAGCTTATAAGATCATTGGATGGAACCTAACCTAGAGGGAGACGCCCAAAAACAAACAAATAAATATATTAATAAAACAATAAGTAACAATATAGAAATTATCACTAATTATATGTATTAAGTGATAAAAAAATTATATTATTACTTTAATAATACTTATAAATTTAAAAATGACAAGAATAATGTTCAAATTATCACTATTGAAAATTAGTGACAGACATGTAGTGACAATAAAAAATTGGTTACAAATTATAATAATAATTTTTATTGTCACTAAATTATTGCTATAAGTATGTATTTTATGAGTAATCAAAATTTAAAACATTAGTTCTTATCGCTATTAAATCATATAATATCAAAATAAAAAAATTTGTTATTTAAAAAATATCGCTAATGAAAAAATAAAAACTATTAGTAGTTACTATATATTACTCTGTCACTTACTTTTTATGCACGGTTGGTGGTGAAAAGCCCCCTCATGCCTTGTAATTAATCAATGGCTATAAAATGACCCAGAAAACATATATGGCAATAGTAATGCAGATGTCGAATCAGAGAAAACACACATACCCACATATAAATACATATCTAGAGATGTTGCGGACACACACACACACACACACACACACGTATGCGTGATGTCATTAGATTCACAGCCCAGAAACAGCCGGAGAAACTTTACAACGTACCATTCAGTAGTAGTGCCAACACAAAGACACCTTTTAAAAAAGGGCCGCCTAGTTTATTAATTTGTGGCTCCGATCATGCCATTTACAACTGCATATATATGAACAAATTCATTCATGGTTTTGGTGTCCAGGTGTAACCATTACTTTCACCTAATAATACATCAGTCGTGTCTTAGGCTATTAGCTGTACATATTTGGGTTCGGAAAATAATCGTCTAGTCAGGGATCATACAATATGAGCTTGGATCAAACCAAATATGTAGGGTAAATTGCAGAAATAGGATTATAATTATGGTCAATCCACAGTGTAGCATCGAAATTTGAATTGGTATTAAAATAGAATTAAAACTCACTAAAAATTGAAAAAAAAGATAATGGCCATCGAAAAATATAGTCAACACCAGTGATTACTTGCGTGGCGCTTGCGTCGGTATTCCACGCAAGCAATCACTGGCGCTAACTCTATTTTTGGTGATCGCCGTCTTTTTTTTTTAATTTTAATAAGTTTTAGTCCTACTTTAATACCATCCCAAATTTCTATCCTAAAATCCGAATGGTCATAGTTACAATCCTAGTTTTGCAATTTTTCTCAAACATGTTTCTTGAAATCTATACAAAAGAAAGAGGTTAGGGTTGTTGAATTTGTATGATAAAATTTTTTTAGTAATGAAGTCAATATTTGAAAGTAAGCAGGAAGATATAAATATTGGGAAAAAAATTATGATAATATATTTATTAATATCAGAATAAGGGATATTTATAGAAGTGATTGTCATTTGATTACTAATTATTTAAACTTTTTGACCATAGGTATTTCGTATATAATTTATTGAGTTATAAATTGAATGGGGGGGAATTAATTCAGATTGAATAAAAAGATGTAGATCTATGAGTACATATATAATTGAGATATATTTTTTTTAAAAAAGTATATTTATAAAACTACCTCCATTAATTGTGTTTGCACGTTTGCAAAAATCCCCAGCTGCTTATCTGTTAATTAGATGAGCCGACTTTATAGTTGATAATGCTATAAGTGGAAGAAAAGAAAAGATAAGCTTAAAATTACTTGTGAAATGATCTTGAATTGCTTAATTTTATTATAATCCTAGCCCAAATTCGAATTTTTGATTAAAATGATGAAGTTTAAGGGATATACACACACTACTAAAAAAACGGCAGTTTGCGACGAAAAATCCATCACAAAATTTTCTATCCCAAATTGTATAAAAAATTAAAAAAATATTGGCGACGGAAAAATCCGTCTCAAATTATGCGTTTATGACGGAAAAATCCATAGCAAAAGTTGAATTTTGCGATGGATTTTTAGCCGTCGCAATTTTTTTAAAAAAGTTGTAACTTTTGCGACAGATAAAAATTCGTTGCAGAATTCAACTTTTGCGATGGAAAAATCCGTCGCAAATTTCAACTTTTGCAATAGATTTTTCAGTCGCAAATGCATAGTAATTCGTCGCAAATAGGAAAATTTGAAAAAAATAAAATAAAACTTCAATCCGAATAACATGCCTTAATTCCCCAAATTTCCCCACTCTTTTCATAACTCTCAGGTTTTTTATTTTCTTTTTCCTCTTCCTTTCCTTTTTTTTTCATATTTATAATTTACACGGCCGGCTAGTGCTGGTGCTAGACACTGGCCGCTGGTCGGCCAAAGGCCAGCAGTAGGCCAGATCACAATTTTTTTTAATTTTTGAATTATTTTTAAAATTAGTTTTAATTGAAAAAAAATTAAAATGGTTGTTTGGCTTGTTGTTTCAGGTTTGAAGGTACAGTACTTGTATATTGTTTTCATTGATAGAGGTAATTTTCTTAATTATACTAACATTTAATTATATTTTAGTTATTTTCATTATTGGGTAGTTAATTATCTCCATTAATTAAAATATGATTTATGTTTTAGTTATTTCTATTATGTATTAGGTAATTGTATTTTAGTTATTATTAATATATTTTAGTGAATTGTTTTCATTAGTTAAAATTTGAATTATATTTTAGTTGTTATTAATATGTTTTAGTTAATTGTCTCAATTAGTTAAAATTTGATTATGTTTTAGTTAAAACTTGATTTACATGTTAGTTATCTCAAATAATAATTGTACACAATATTTAAGTTTTCATTTAGTTTGTGGAATTATGATTTATTAATAAATATGTGCGCTTGTAACATGTGCCTAACGATGTAGGCTATCTTGACTTTGTGGAAATCTTTTGTAAATGTCAATTTTTGTGGAGCATTTAGAGGTAAGTTTGGATATCTTATTTTAATTTTATATATTTTTGTAGTACAATACATTAGAAATGTTTAGAATTGGTGGAATTAGGAATGAGGATGGGATGTTTGGAGAAGGGGTGGAGCCTTCTCATTTGTTGCTAATTGGTTTTTAATTGTTGCATGATGATGATGGATATAAGGGGGAGTGTTTATGTGTCATTATGTGTTTACTAATATTGTTAATTATTTTCAATAAAAATGATGTTCTCATTATGTTTAGTCTTAATTTTTGGACAATTTGGTAATCTTTTTATAGAGGTGTTTGGACAAAATTCTTGCTATAGGAATCATGAAATTAATGCATAAATGAAAATAATATATGAATTTGAAAAATAATTTTGATATTTATATCTAAATCAAATTTCAAGGAGGGTTGAGATTACATAATCTCACTTTCAAACCCACTACTTCAATAACTATTAATCTCATCTTAATATAGGCTTTGAACAAATCACGAGCCAGCCCATATCAAACAAGAGATTACTCTATATTAAAAGTCATAGTAAATGTTAATATCCAAAATCAAACAAACTCAAAATAATTTTTTGACCTACTTCATTTGTTAGGTCATCCTTTAATTCTTTTGTCGATTACTGTTCGTTTTTTTTATTTGTCAAATATATTCATCTCTAAATAATAATTTATAATAATATTAATAATCAATTTTATTGTACTGTAAGCAATTACTTTCTAATTAACATACATTAATAATGTAAATAATCAAATAGTTTTATCAAAATCAAAATGTTTATAATAAAATTACTTTTGCATCGCTCAAATTGAGGTCATTTTTAATGAATTTACTCATTTACAGAACATGGATATTTTTGCCAAGAAGATTTAGATGTATAATAGGCTCTTGCCGAATCGAAAAGATTACACAAAAGAATTGTTGTTGGTGTAAAAAATTTTATTGACTATGCATCCGTCTAACCTCAATGTTTGGTGGATGGAGGAATAAGGTGTCCTTGTTAAAAATGTAAGAATCTGAAATTTTTGATACCAGATGAAGCGCATATACATTTATTAAAATATGGATTTCAACCTAATTATTGGTATTGGACTGGACATGGGGAAACTAAACCTTTGGATTTCAATGTAGGGGAGCTCCTAGTAATGCTCATTTTTGTGGTGATGCCGCTAACAATAGGTATGAAAATCTGATTTATGATGCTATGAGAACTAGTAGCCCTACTAAAATGAATCATGAGGAAGGCATTAATCCAAATATAAAGGAACCTCCAAACATAGATGCTCAAGCCTTTTATGACATGTTGGTTGCTGTCCAACAACCGTTGTGGTCAGGTTGTGAAACTCATTGTAAGTTGTCTATAACTCTACTAATGATGTGCTTAAAATCTGACTACAATATGTCTCAATGTTGTTTTGATCGAATGGCATAACTTATTAAATCCTCAAATCCCGCAGAAAATCATGTCCTGGATAACTTTTACCAGGCAAAGAAATTGGTTTCAAAATTGGGGTTAAGTTCTATGAAGATTGATTGTTGTATCAATGGTTGTATGTTGTTTTATACAATTAATGCTAATCTGAATGAATGCAAGTTTTGCAATCTTCCTCGTTTTAAACCAGTTGTAAGAGGTTGTGAAACGGGAAAGCAAATTCCTTACAAAAGGATGCATTACTTACCTCTAATTTCTCGGCTCAAAAGATTATATGCATCTTTGAAATCAGCCGAGCATATGGGGGTGGCACTTTGAAAACAAAAGAAAATTCTGGTATTTTATGTCATCCTTCTGGTGGGTTTGCTTGGAAGCATTTTGATGAAATTCATCCGAATTTTGCATCTGAGCCAAGTAATGTTAGGCTTGGATTATGTGCAGATGGATTTAACCCCTTTAGTCAATCTGCTACACCGTATTCATGTTAGCTGGTTATTGTAACTCCATATAATTTACCTCCCAAATTGTGTATGACAACTCCTTACATGTTCTTGACTTGCATAATACCTAGTCCACATAATCCTAAGAGCAGAATTGATGTTTATTTACAACTGTTAATTGATGAGTTGAAATTTTTATGGGAAGATGGCGTAGAAACTTATGACATCTCTAAAAAGCAGAACTTTCAATTAAGTGCAGCTCTCATGTGGACAATCAATGATTTTCTTGCTTATGACATGCTATCAATTGGATGACAACAGGAAAATTAGCATGTCCAATTTGTATGGAGCGAACTAAGGCATTTAGATTGAAGAATGGTAGAAAAGTGTCTTGGTTTGATTGTTATCATCAATTTTTGCCTATAAATCACATGTTTAGGAGGAATAGATATGCATTTTATAAGGGAAGGATTGAACGATCAGAAGCATCTCCTAGATTGACCGATCAACAAATATGGAAGAGATTTATAATGTTCCCAAAATCACTGACTTGCCAGTAACTTTTGATAAATTACCTGGATATGTAGTATCACATAATTGGACAAAATAAAGTATATTTTGGGAATTACCTTATTGGAAAGATAACTTGGTTCGCCATAATTTCGATGTTATGCATATCGAGAAGAATATCTTTGAAAGTGTGCTTAACACCTTGATGAATGTGAAAGGTAAGACTAAAGACAATGAGAAGGCAAGAATTGACTTGGAGGAATATTGTGGGAGACCGGGGTTACATTTGAGACTTTTACCAAATGGGAAATACATCAAACCAAAAGCTTGTTTCTCCTTAACTTTATATCAAAGGCGGGAGTTATGTAATTAGCTAGAGGATCTTAAAATGCTAGATGAGTATGCTTCAAATTTGGCAAGATGTGCTGATAAAACAAAATTAAAATTACGTGGGTTGAAAAGTCATGATTGCCATGTGTTTATGCAATGATTGTTATAGGGATAAATAAAGAGTATGATATCATTGAAATAAAAAAAATAAAAAAAAATCCAAAGTTTGATCCTTTCATCATTGCTCAACATGCATCCCAAGTGTATTATATTCCTTATTCTGGTGCTAAAAGAGATAAAGTCCATTGGCGGTTTGTGATCAAAATAAGACCAAGAAGTAGGGTGGATAAAATGTCCTACTATGGAGGTAGTTCTACAAGAACCACCTACCACAATCAATGCAGTTGTTGATACCGATCAAATTGGTGACTTACTTGATATTGAGGGACTTTATGAAGAAATATATCTAGAAAATAATCAAGTGATAGGTGATGATGAAAAGTTGGAAGATGAGGATAAGGACGAGGATGAGGAGGAGGAGGACAGGGATGAGGATAAGGATGATTAGTTTTTTAATTTATTGTTATGTAATGTACATTTAATTATCAATTCATTATTGATGTACCATATATATTATCGATTCCAAACACAGTTATACTTCCAAGAATGGTGGCTTTCACTTGTCGATCGGCAATGTTCATTCTACTCAATTATATTGATTAGTGTTACCCAATTTGATTTATCCATAGACAAACATGTACATAATAATTTATAATAATTTGTTTGATGTTATTTATCTATAATAATTTACATAATTAATATTTGTTATAGATGTCGAGTAGTAGAAAAGGAAAAGGCAAGGCTATTTCGTCTAATATTGCATCGGAGTCATATATCCCTCCACACACTTATCCAGGTGTGGTGTCGGGTAGTTCTCCACTAGATGCATCACCTACTCCCTCATCTATGCCATTTACATCGATATCTGCAGATATAAGGAGTACGGATGTTACTCAAAGGATATTTATTCGGCCCCAAGGGAGAGAGTAATATTTTCTAATCCTTTTAATTACAGTAATTTATGATATTATATATACTACTAATTTATATTTTATCGTTTTAATATATGATGTAAAAATATCTTTGTGAAACAGATTCTCTGAGGAGTTGGCATGTGCCCAAGAAATAAGTAATATTATTAAAAGGCACTTACAACATTCTTGGAGATCATGGAAAAAAATTCCAAATGGAGTTGAACCATGTGGTTTGGGGAGTTTGAGGTAAGAATTATTTGATGTATCAATTTTTTTTTCTTAAGTCCATATCAAAATGAAAGAGTTCTCTAAATGTTTTAAATTCTTTTATGTGCCTTAGAAAAAATTTACATGGTATGAACATGAGGGTGCATTGATTTGCAAAATATTTGAGCACCGTGGCTTGGAGATATTGAAAAATAAATTGCACCAAGCACATCAATCTCAAAAGAAGCCCATTTGGATGGGAGATGAAGTGTGGGATGGATTGCTTCAAGAATGGGTTAATAATGGATTCAAAAAAATAAGCACTCAGAATAAAGCAAATCGGGGATCGAATTGCGGTGGTGTTGGATTTCCACTTCATCAGGGTGGATGTATCTCACACCTATCTCACAAAGATAAATTGATAATTTTTATAAAGGTATCAATACTTAATTTTAATTATAATTGATTCTTGATAAATGTGTTTAGCTGCAGGAGAAAGAACTTGGACACCCACTTATGCGTATACATTCTGCATTAAATGAAAGAGGTAAACACATATGGGTCAATGAATGTGCTCAGAATACATATGTAAGTAGTATGTTATATAAAAACTAGGAAAGTTTAAATATTATAAATTTTATGTTAGAAAGTTTAAATGTCATATATATGTTACTTGATAAAATAAAAAGTTTTAATTTTTATATAAGTTAATCATTCTATATACTTCATGTGTAGAATACATTCAACAATAGATTAGAGGAGTTCTCTAGTCAAAGTTCAAGTAATGGTGTTGACAATTCTTCAATGCCCATGTCATCTCAACTTCAAGTGAAAGTTCTAAGTTATCAATTTGTATTTTATATTATATTTCAATTGAATTATTTGATTGTTATTAATTTGCAGTTATATTTTCTATGCAGATGTGGAAAGATACAGTAGGTGGATCGAAGAAGGGGCGAATTTACGGACGTGAAATAAGGCTTCCTTTGTCTTAGATCACTCATCTGGAGGACCTCCAAATAATTCACCCCATAAAAGTGAACAAATGAAGACATTAAAAGAAGAAATGGCGTCGATGAGATCGAAGTTGACGATATATCGAGAAGAAAATACGATGTTTAAACAAAAATTTACTGATATGGAGGTGATGATGCAACAGATGTTCATGCAGCAGAATATGCATAACCTATCATCATCATTTCAACCTAATATATCACCGTTTTATCTGCCTACAAATCTTTCCTTTATGACACCAGGCGCTAATTCATCTTGACCAGAGATATCTTCTACACTATCCTTATCCAGTCCTACTAATGAACACCTACAAAAAAACATAGATGAGGATTTGGATGGGGATGATGATTGATTTTGACTTATGCATTTGGGTATATACTGTGTTAAGATAATTTTATTTTGGTAGTTTATATTTTAATACTTTTATATTGTCAAATGCTTCAAATATTTTGTTTATTTAATGTCATATCTAGATTTTACGAAAGATTTAATGTTTTATCATTTGATGGTTATAAATATCGTTAAATATGGTGACTTTGGATTTATAAATATATTATGTTTTGATTACAAGTTTTTAATATTTAAAAAATTTAGCCAAAAAAAAATTAAAATATTTCACAATGGAAAAATTCTTAAAAAATGTGTTTTGCGATAGATTTTTCCGTCGCAAAAAAATACAAAAATTGAAAATTTGCGGCGGAAAAAATTCCGTCGCAAATTTTGCCATCACAATTTTGTGATGGAATTTTCCGTCGCCATTTCCATCGAAAAAAAATTCGTTGCAAAATCCATCGCAATTATTTGCGACCAAAAATTTTGCAATGGATTTTTTCCATCGCAAATTCCGATTTGTGACGAATTTTTGGCAAAATCCATCACAAAATTCATCGCAAAACAGTGTTTTTTCAGTAGTGACATTTGTACATATACGTCCAAATTAATATTTCTATCATGCTGCTTTCACAAAATCCACAACCATGAAATCATGAGTCAACAATCGTGTCGATATACATCTCACTTATATAAATTAATAATGAACTTATTATTTTATTATTTATATCATAATTCATTAATTATTTAAAAAACCTAAATAAGCTATTGACTGAAAAAATTAATGTAACAATGTAATTATTTGTTCTGTCTAAAAAAATATTTTATATTTCTAATTATAATAATAATAACAACAACAATATACAATACTGATATCCACCTCTTACTGTAAGAAAATTGGCATTTAGTGGCATTATTTTAGTGATATTTAATAATATAATAATACAAAAAAGTAATATGATGATAGTCGCAAAAAATACCACTATAGTTTAATATTTAGTAGCATTTGACTTTTGAATGACAAACAGAATACTGACATTTGATTAGTAAAAATGCTAAGATAAATATATTTCAAAGACATTTAATTAGTACCACTAATGTTTTTTAGAATAATGCAACTAGTATATAATTATGGTGTCATTTGTGAAAGAACATCACAAAGCATCGCCCCTCCTCAATATTATTTAAGTAACATTTTTTAATGTTTAATTTTATTATAGACTTGTAATGGAAGTTTGAGGGAGGGACCAAAAAGAATAATGGCACCTGAGCCGGTCTAGAAAAGGTTTCATGCGCACAAATATGAAGTGGGTACAAAGAATTGGTTCATGTGCTTTCTCTTCATCTGTGAACCTATAAATAGCAACTGGGAACTGCCCGTCTGCTCAAACCCACAAAATTCATGCATCTTTTATGTATTTGATCTTCCATTTATGCTTCATAGTCCATCCACACCACAGCTAATTACAAAGTCCATTAACGTCTCATCTCCATGAAAAACATTATTCAACATGTGGATCTCTTCTTTCATATTGATTATAGCTATTAATTAATTAATTGACTTTGCTCCTCTTCACCGATCACATTTTTTCACTTTAATTTTTTATTGTTTTGGTGACGCTAGGAATAAATTTGCATTATCAAAATAATTAATCAAATGATCATGAGTTGATTACAAGGAATAATAGCAGAGATCATATCGATTAAGGTGGAGAAGATGAGAAGGTGCGGAAAGGAAGAGAGTATTTCTCATTGAGAATTAATGTCATCAATTGTGTTACATCATTTCTTGGTGATTAATTTGATTATTTGCTTTTCAATAGCAGCCTCCAGGCTAGACAAGTCTTTGATATCAATTGGATCAATATCTACCCAAATATCTCTATCATACACTGCTATCCTCTTCGTCCCTGCTTTAATCTCAATTCCCAAGCCTGACCAATGTGTCATTAAAATTATATTTTATTAATAAATTCATGACAATATATTAAGTAATAATATGAAAGCAGTCACGAAATTACATCCTTTATCATAAGAACAATTTTTGAGAGTTCAATAGTGACAAAATTTGTATTAAGTCCACTATTATCTAATAAAAATCATTATGTAATATGTGCCGCTAATTAGTAAAATAAAAAATTTTAAATATTAAGTTTTAATTGATAAATAGAAAAATAATTTTCACCTGGGGAAATAATACCAATTATAGTGATGCATTCCTTGAGGCAACTTCATCCCTCATTTCATCTTATCACCTCATATCCTATATTACAAAGTAAATGGGGTTCTCATTATAATTGTATATACAAGAATATAATACAAAAATATAATTTTACCTCACTAACCTAACAAAAAGTTTACCGACTGAACATCATTGTAAAAAATATCTCAATATCTCAAATACAATCAAACATTTTTTTTTTCCTTCCAAAATAACATCTAATCACCTTTCCGAATAAAATCAAACATTCATTACATTCACCAATCTTACCTTATTCTAAAATACCACACATCTCCCAAAATTTCTCTAAAATACCCAAGCCAATGCCAAACAAACCCTCAATTTTGTCACTAATGATAATAGGCAGCGATAATTTTGATATTATTATTTATTTATTTTTAACTAATGTCATTAATTTTAGGTGAGGTTTGAGGCGTGCTAGTTGAAAAGTTTCCGGATCGAAATGACATTTTCTGAGAGTATCTTCAATGGGAAATGAAGTGGAAATCGCGGAAGCAGTTTGGTTGCGACCTGACATGCCTAATTAAGAGGCCTTAATTGAATTTCATCGAGACATCTGTGTCACGCCTGGAAAAAGAATTGATCACACGTATACACATTCGTTTGTAGTTTTTGGGATTAGCGAACTAATTAGTACAACCGCAATAAATTAAATTCATGTTCTCACAACCTCTGACCTGCCAATTTCTCACACATGATACAACCGACCAGATTAAATTGCACTTGATCTGAATTTAGGTACAAGTTTCGAGTGTTTGGAGCCAAAAATTTCCTAGTCACACACACACACACACACATATTTTATGTCTTTTAAATAATTTTCATTTGATATAGATTTTAAATCATTTGACAATCAAATTGAGTTGTTTTTTCAATTATTATAATTATCTTCAAATTCTTCCTCTAATATTTTCTGGTCCTTCAGTTCACATATAAATATTAAACTCAAGATAGTGTTTGGATATGTTTTTTGTTTGATTTTACTATGTGTTTATTATTTATTTTGGGAGAATGAATTATTAAAAAATGTGAAAGTTATTTTTTAGTATATTTATTTATATTTTTGGAGGAGATATTTTTTACTGTATCAGTTAAATCAATACGTTTTTGTTGATTTTTTTAGGTGAAAATAAAATGGAGTGATTTTTTAAATATTAAAATAATAATAAAATATATAATATATATAATATATATATAATATGTATGTATTTGTTGGAGAATGTATAATTTAAAAAGAAAATAAAGATATATTCAGTTATATTTCCCCAAAATAACATTATTTCGGTAGAGTGGTAAGTGGAGCTTTATTTCATTTGCCTAAGGAATGAAGCCTGATTTTTTTTTAAAAATACATACGTACATATATATGTGTGTGTGTGTGAAAAAATCAGGTCATTTACAATGGTTTAATTAAATAGTAGATATAACGGTTTAATAAATGAAATAATGATCAAATTTTTTTCGGCAAAAAATAAATAAATAAAAAGGTTTAACGTGTTATTCTGGTACAGTACTATTGTATAATTAATGCAATCAGAGCAGTGGAGTGGTTCAAAATTAAAGAGGGGAAAATTAGGAGTAATGCATGAAACAGTGCATAGCAGTGTTCGTTGCTAGCCAGCCAAACGACATCTCTTTGACAATGAAATCTCCATGCAGCACTTTGTTACAGAGGCCCCCACACAAATTAAAATCTGGATGAATTCCTAAAATTTTTCTTTTTTTTTTTTGAAAAAAAAATGAAATTGAATAAATTTTGAAAGCAACCTCCTCCCGGGAAAAAGAAAAATAAAAGGTAAATTAAATTTGTGACAACACTTCACTAGCCACAATTTGCAAGACACCCAAGTCTTGATTTCAACTAAATAATTTATGCTAGCATATATAGGAATTAGGTGGCTTTCTCAGTTTGTTAGATTGCCACAATGATTGAGTATCAAAATAGTGATTTCTATATATGATATTAGACAATTTTCATTTTTTGAATTAATTTTTATGGTGAATGAAAATAAGGTTCATTCTTTAATATGATATCAAAATCACCCATTCCTGATTTGAGTTACCATTCCTATTGGGCCAACCTATTATATGTTATTTCACACTCCAAATGTTCATTCTTGCCTTCTTGGGCATGCACGAGATATATTGGATTTCCACGTTGGATAAGTATATGAATAGTAGTTTCTATATATGGCATTAGAAAATCCCCACTTGTTAAGCTAACTTTTTAAATTCAATGTACATTCTTTGATACACATATCTTGGAACACGCAAATTGCAATGGATTATTTTTAAATCATGACTTTTATATCACTATTAAGAATAGAGAATATTAATTAATCATCAGATGTGAAGTACTAATATGAAAATTATTGCAAATTACATATATTATGTGTTGAAAATTTTCATTTTGTTGTCATATTGAATCTTACAAAATTTTTAGTTATAACAAAAGTGATAACTTTGAGAAGAGTTCGGCCGTGCTAGATTGCTACTAAGTACTAATGGTTGATAGATACTTGGGATATAATTCTCAGTCTTTGTTTGGCTTTCGTACTTCAAAAAACTAAAATTTAGGGTTAATTGCAATTTACACCCTATATTTTAAAAAATAATTAATTTACTTTCCTATTTCTTGTATTTTGAAAAATCATGCACACCGTCTTCTCCTTCTCATTTGCTACCTATTTAATATAATTTTAATATAAAAAAACTAGTTTATCTTTAATTATTTAATATATTTTCAATTCAATTTAAATAACCTTTTATTATCAATTTTTTTCCTTCTCTTTCATTCCTTTGTTTTCTTTTTGTGTTTCATTTCTCTCTTCTTCCATTATTTCATATATTTCTCACTTTATACACATATAAATTTATCATTATTTCTCATTTTTCATTATTTCATATATTCTTATTTTATACACACATATAAATTTATTTACGAAATGTAAATCACTTTTATTTTTATCTTATCAATTATATTAATATTTCTTTCTATTAATTCATTCTAAATTAAATAAAATTTAAATTTCATAAAAATATATAGCATATTTTTTATTTATACTAAAATACATATATAAATTTATCTATAAAATGTAAATAACTTTTATTTATATATTTTTTCTTTCTAATTATTCATTTCAAATTAAATATTATATATATTATTAATAAATATATAATATATTTATACATATATATTTTTGTTGATAAGATATTTATATATTTATTATCATATATATATGCTAATATACATAATAATATATACAATATAATATATATGATATAATACATAATAATATATAAAGAGGTTGAAAATAGTTTAGAGTGAAAGGGTATTGTTTGGAGTTGATTTGACCAGAGAGGTTGAGTAATCTAACTTGTGTACTTCTCGAAATTTGAGATTTGCAACAATCAATACACGTTAAACTAACCAAGATGCCCTCGGCCAAGACACTCCGACGCTCAAGTCAGTTCTGGTCAAGATGAGGTAATCGAACAGAACATAGAGAGCTTGTGGTGTATTTGGCATTGCCTGGAGCGTGGGTGGGCTGTGAGGTATTTATAATCTTCTCTTAGTGCGCGATTTGTCGAAGGTGCCCCTATTAGGTGAAGTGGGCTTTAATCCTCCCCGGGAGGTTAATGGTCATTTTCAGATCTCTGTACTATTCTAGGTGGCATAATCTCCTGTTTTCTAAAATGAACAGAATTTCTGGTAGGTGCCTCTCTGCCCAAGGTGGTGACAGGGTTGATGGCAGAGTTAGTGGTAGCAACTACACCGGCAGTCACGTGTCATTAATGCGAAAACATGACATCTGATAGAATAATAAATGTGGCATAGACCTGAGTCAGCGCCGAAGAAAAAGGCCTGAGGTTAACGACAATCGACCAGACCTAGCTGGTCGACTATTTAAGTAATTAACCTAGTACATGGCAGAATGGCTAAAATAGGTGATGCATCCTGTCGAGCCCGATCGACAATAGTTTACTCAACCAAATAGTTGTTGTCAAATGAGTTAGCTCCAAAATTGATATTGGGCCTAGTGGGCCTATTAGGCTGAATGGAATTGACATTGGACTTCCTGTTAGACTATCTCATATCATGAGTCCCCCCCAATTCACAGTCCTAATTGAGTTTGTCGACAAGAAGGAATAGGGGGTTATTAGGCAGTTACGGTGGTTAGCCATATTTGATCGAAATTTTTGAATTCTCGATCAAGATTTTTGAATTGCCAACCAGGATTTTTGAATTACCGATCAGGGTTTGAGGTAGTTCTGCTGCATTTAATGCATCGATTACTTCACAGAATACAAAGCGTACAGAGGCATGGAGTAATCATAACGGACGCTTGGGTTCTCATGCATAAACCCCTATAAATAATGAGGGGAGATATGCTTCCAATTACACTTTTGCTGAATCTATCTCTGGTAGAATCCTTGCATCTAAAGTTCTCCAACTTTGTATGGTTAAAGCCTGCTCAATATCCACTGTAAGTTACTCTACCATCTGTTTCTTTTGTTCCCCTTTTCTTATACGAAAAAATATCTACAAGCTCCGATAATGAGGACATGGCCCAAAAATATAGCCTATCAGGGGGGGCTGAGAATGAGAGTGCCTCTGAAACATCCCATGATAGCAATCTAAGTAGTTCTTCTAGTGATATCTCTAATGCGAGCAATTCCAGTAGCTCAAGCGACGAGATGGTGGTTTCTAAGGATGAAGTGGGGCCACTCGAAGTTATTGTAACCCAGGGTCAATTGTTCACCCTAGATTATTATATAGAGATAACATCCAAAATAATTCCTGCTGACTTGTTACAAATTAGGGCAACATACTATATCTCTGAGGAGTAAGAGTTGTTAGTTCCAGGGGCTTAGGGCTGAATGCATCGACCTCCATGAGGGTGCATCACTGTGTTTGAGGAAGGGTTGAAATGTGGCCTTAGGTTTCTCCTTGCTCAAGTGATAGTTGACCTCCTCATGGGCTTGGAAGTATGCATAACCCAACTATTGCCAAAATATTTTGCCACCTTGTACAATTTTGCCGTACTAATGTACTTATATAATCAACCAACCTTATTTGCCAACTTCTCAAATCTATTTCATTTACCTATGTCATGAAAGTTGGTTAATATCGAGGAGTCTGATTTCTACTACCTAACCGCTTGCCTCGCAGAAAATTCCTAGTATCCCCTGCCTCGTCGTACAACCAAGAATGAAAAAATACTTTTTCTATATTCGAGGGCCAAGGGTTCTCACCGTTCCTCAGAGTTGGTGGAGGGGGCCTATAGAGATGCTTGGGAACCAAACACCTAGTAGGCCTACACATTCATCAAGGACTTAGTTGGATTTAGGCATATGGAGGCCTCGATTCTAACTGAAGAAAGGTGTTTGGTCCTAGCTGGCTTGTCATCGGCCTAACTTAACCTGCTTGAGGGTGATCAGTTAGGTAGTAGTTCTCGTCAATAGTTGTAATTGTAGGTACAATCATTTTCCTGCTCAACTATGATGTTTGCTTATATTATCTGTACCTGCAGATCAAGAAAAAATAATAGCACAGAGTATATTTGAATCCCAAGCCTAAGCTTTGAGAAATGAGGAGCATCGCCGAACAGCTGCTACACAATGGGAGGGAGCACCAACGAAACCAGTGGGTTGACTTGATCGACGTCAGCTCTAACGCCTACTCAGATGGAATAAGAGATAAAATCTCAATCTGCTCATTAGGAAGATCCTGTCTCAAGCGGCCATGTGAGTCGGGGCAAAAGGTTGATGGTCTAAGAAAGGGCCCCTCTAAAAACGATTGCAGCAGGCAAAGGAAAATAGAAAATGGCAACAGGCTATAACCTGTTCAAGAAGCTTAGCGATGGGGCCCTATTCTAAATTCTATGGCTGCCTACTCCCCAGTTCGCCACTGACCCAACCAAGGAGGTGAATGATTCGGCTTTCATCATCCAGGGGGATGACAAGTGGTAATGCTCTGAAATGGCTCTCATCATGGTTGTTCGTATCCGACCAACGAAAACTAATGAACCTCAGCCAAGCTGGGGTTATCCAAGCACTGTCCTACCACTGCAACATGGTAAGGATGAGGTCGATAATTTTTAATCAAATTTTCATTTCACGATGGTATTGTGGAGTAACGTTGTTTAGTGTTCTAGGTGGGATAATTGGGCTATAACATTTTTTGTCAATCTGAGCTGGTGTTAGAGGAAAAAGAGGAGTTGCAAGGAGGGGAGGACATGGAAACCCTCAAAGTGTAACTCGAGTCCTCGCAACTGTAGGTTGAGCATCTGAAAAAATGGTAGCCAAACTGCAGGAGCAACTCAACTTCAAAGATCAGCAACTGGTCCAGGCGATCGAGGAGTAGAGCTGCATGGACAACGTAATAAAAAAGGCTCACTTGGATCTACAAGTGAGCTACACTTCTGGTCGGCCTGCAAGGTGTGCAGAGGCGACCAATGAGGTGAGGGAGGCCTTCAGCCACCATATCCCTAGGATGCACCGCGAAGCGATTGAATAGTTCATCCTTAGCGCTACTTTTTAGGATGCGAGCGTGGTCATGTCCCTCGACGATGCTTTAGAAGCCTTTTATAGGTTTGTAAAGCAGCTATAGCATCTAGGATATGCTTTTCATCTTGAAGATAAGAGTAGGATAAGCCTAGCCATGAACGAGAAATTGGAAGCGTGTTCTAACCCTAGAGAGGGTGAAGTTGAGCAGGCACCAAGGATAAAAGTTGTAGCTGCTGTGGTCGATGAGCCATTAACTGAGGCCCAGAAGAAGAAAGCAGAGGTCGATGCTAGATTAGAATAGTTGGTCAAGGAGTTCTCATTCGCCGAGGACCTAGTAGCTCAACTAAAGGAAGAAGAGGTTGACATGGCATAGTATGTGCTACGCTTAACCAACTTTATGAGCAATGTCGTTGAGCCATCCAAACCTCCTCAAGCGGTCTCACTGTTTGCATGTGCAGTACCTGATCCAAACTCTGACTGGCCTAAAGGTGAGTAGGCAAGGACTAGCCAGAACTAAACGCCTATGTTGTCGTTTTTTTTTTATGTAATAACAATCAATCACTTAATGAATAAATACTGCTTTTCGTTTTGTTTTGTCTTGTTAAAGATAGCAATTGATTATTTTTACTTTTGATTAAATTATTGTAATAATGCGGAGAGTAATTGATGAATAACTTGGCTACCGCCCTTATAGTTGAGAAAATTTAAAAATTGTTGTCAATCGACTCAACTTGTTGTAGCCTTGTCCGTTACATGACCATTCAACTGCATCATTGATTTTTAACACCTGTTGGTCAACTACTGAGCTAACCATTGGATCTCTAACCCTGGGATCGACATGATCGACACGGGTTGATTGATTTCAATGCTAAAGCTGGGTTGCTGCTTCATCGACTTCAAGGGTCGACTTCGAGCATAAAGCATCAAACCAAAGTGGCAACATGGTACTACTTAATTGTCACTTACGAGGTCGAATTGAGTGGCAGCACGAGCTGCTTATTCGTTAACGACATGATCGACTTGGATTAGGGCAATAAGAAGCTATTTGATTAGCAGTGTAAGATGCTTGTATATCGACTACAAGGTCGACATGAGTAGTAGCGGCATGAAGCTGCTTGACTGGCAGTGCAAGCTGCTTATATGTCAATTGCAGGGTCAACATGAGTAGTGACAGCACGAAGCGGCTTGAGTGGCAGCGTGTACTGCTTATATGTTAACTATGGGGTCGACATTAGTGGTAGAGATGCAAGCTGCTTATATGTCAACTGTAGGGTCAGCTTGTTATAACAGTGACTCCAAATTATACCCATATTGCTGGAATTTTATTCGAGCTGACAGCTTTCAACAAGTAAATACAACATGATTTCAAATGTAAAATTTTCTAAAATTGATTGCATTCCATGGGCGAGAGAGTTCTTCTCCTTGCATATTGGCTAATCTATAAGCATTGTGTTTTGATACTTTGACAATCGTGTATGGTTTATCCCATTTGGGGTCGAGCTTACCAACATTCTTGGAGACTTCAACTTTTTTGAGGATGAGATCTCCAACTTTAAAATAGCACAGCTTAACTCCTTTGTTGTAGTTCTCATCCATTTTTGACCTATAACGTTACATGGTATTATAAGCTTCTTGGCTACATTCATCAATGGTCTTAATGTCAAGTTTCCTCTTTGATGTGTTTTGCAGTGAATGAAAATGAATAACTCGAGCTGTGTGCTGGATTAGCTCCAAGGGGATTACTGCTTCAGACCCATAAACTAGGCTATAAAGGGTATGATCAGTGGCTATTCAAGTAGTTGTCCTGTATGCCCATAACACGTTGGGTAGGTCATCTGTCCAGATCGAACCAGTATCATGTATCCTCGCTTTCAGATGGTCGAGGATTGTTCTATTAGTCATCTCTGTCTTACCATTTGATTGAGGATTGCCCATCGAAGTAAAGTGTTGTGTGATTCCCAAACCTTTGCACCAGCCACTGATACTTTTGCTCTAGAACTGAGTATCATTATCAAAAATAAGGACTTTGGGTAGACCAAAACGACATATGATGTTCTTCCATATGAAACTCTTAATGGTCGTATCCATTATCTTTGGAACAGCCTCCACCTTAGCCCACTTAGTAAAATACTCGACTGCTACAATTATGAATTTTCACTATCCTGTCA
Organism: Jacaranda copaia; assembly: GCA_014898725.1. Taxonomy (NCBI): domain Eukaryota; kingdom Viridiplantae; phylum Streptophyta; class Magnoliopsida; order Lamiales; family Bignoniaceae; genus Jacaranda; species Jacaranda copaia. The sequence goes on along the minus strand of JACGDI010001573.1, from coordinate 966,156 downwards.
ATTTTGGTAGCGAGCCCAGTATGTCAATTCCCTATTGATCAAAAGGCTAAGAAATTTGAACACTGACCATCGGTGCTGTGGGTTGGTGTGGCAAATTTGAATGGACTTGACATGAAGTACATTTGCGTGCATAATCCATTGAGTCTTTCAATAAAGTTGGCCAAAAGTATATGTACTTGATCACTTTGTGGGCCAAGGATCTTCCTCAAGAATGATTGCCACACATACCTGTATGAATATCTTGTAACACCTCTGAAGCCTGATCGTGGTCGAGACACGTCAATAGGGAGCCCGAGATCGACCTCTTATATAACTGACCATGCTCATTAAAGGCAAACTTGGAAGCCTGCCCCCGAAGGCGTCGAACCTCATTCTTATCCTCGGGGATAGTACTTTAGCTCAAATACAGGTTAATCAGAGTTTGTCAAGAAGTCGTCTCTCCTTTAATGCTTGTTATCAAATTCTCATCAATGGGCCCAATGGACGACTTATCAGAAACCAAAAATATGATCTTCTTATCCCTCGTCCCCCTGGTGGAGCTAGCAAATTTTGAAAGAGCATCTACCCGCTCATTCTCTGATCAAGGAACTTGAGCAAGTGCGAACCTTCTAAATGATTGTTGTAACTGCTTCACCTTGGCCAAGTACCGATTCATGGTCGCATCCTTGCTTCAAAATTTCCATTGACTTGCTCCACCACTAATTAGGAGTCTATGTTTGCAACCAGGTGCTCAACTCCTCGCTCAAGTACCATTCTTATTCCCATGACAAGGGCCTCATATTCTGCCTCAGTGTTTGTGACTGCATAGTCCAATTTTATTACAAAATTGAATTTTTCTACCTATGGAGAGCGGAGAGCGATGCCTACTTTACCATCGAATGTGGTTAACGATCTGTCAACGTGTACTGTCCAAACAAGAGAAGCTTCGAGATTCATCTCAGGCAGGTCAACTCGCTCAGCAATAAAGTCAGCCAAGACCTGTGCTTTGATGGCAATTCAAAGCTGAAAAGTAATATCAAACTCTCCCAGTTCGATTTCCCATTCAATTAATCTCCCAAATGCATCTGGCTTCGCCAATACTTACTTCAATGGTTGGTTGGTCAGCACTTTGATAGAGTGAGATTGGAAGTACAATTGCAACTTTTGAGCCGCAGTCATGAGTGCTAAAGTAAATTCTCAATTTCCAAATAATTATGCTTTGGCCCATGGAGGGACTTGCTGAAATAGTAGACCGGTCGATGCGTGCCATCTCGGGTCGAGATCAGTACTGAGTTGATCGATACCATGGAGACCACCAAATATACCTGGAGCACTTTGCTTAGCTCGAGTTTTGCTAACATGGGGGGTGAGACCAAGTACTATTTTAGTTCGATCAGTACCTGGTCACACTATGCAGTCCATTGAAAGCCCAACTTCTTGGCATTTACGAGAATTTTGAAAAGGGTAGACTCGTGTCGGCTAATCTTATGATGAACCTACCTAAGGCTATAATCTTGCCTACCAATTTCTAAACATCTTGAACCGTTCTTGGAGGGGTGACGTCGAGAATTGCTTAGATTGTTTGCGAATTGGCCTCAATGCCTCTTTGGCTAACCATGCAGCTCAAATATTTTTCTCCCCGAACCCCGAATGTACACTTATTTGGGTTCAATTTTAAACCAAAGGCTCTTAATATCACAACAATGTAATTGAGGTCAAGCAAGTGATCCCGAGCTTTTTCTATTTTGACAATCATGTTGTCGACATAAACCTCCATTGATTTACCAATTTGGTCTTTGAACATAAAATTAACGAGTCACTGATAAGTTGCTTCGGCATTCTTCAACCCAAAAGGCATGACTAGAAAATAGTATAGTCCATTTGGAACCACAAAGGAGGTTTTGTCCCAGTCCTCGTGAGCCATGAAAATCTAATGATATCCTTGAAATGCATCCATCATACTTAATAACTCACACCCAGCAGTTGAATCAACTAATGAATCTATGTGAGACATGGGGTAAGGATCCTTAGGACATGTTTTATTTAAATCCGTAAAATCATTACACATCTACCACTGCCCCTCATTTTTAGGGACCAAGACAACATTATAAAGCCAAAAGAGATATTGAATCTCTACAATATAATCAGCATCTAAGAGTTTTCTAACCTCATCTTCGATGATCTATGTCCTCTCCGCATTAAACATTCTCATCTTTTGCCTGACTGATTTGTACGAGGGATCAACATTAAGATAATGTACAATAACGTTGGGGTCGATTCTCTGAAGGTTTGATACCTTTCACGCAAAAATGTCAATATTCTCTCTCAAAAAATCGACCATAAGACACTCCAAGTGGGGCCTAAGTCAATTTCGACGCGGGTCATCTTATTGGAGTTTTCTTGTTCGAGCTCGATGGTCTTAAAGTCTCTAACAGGCTCTACTCTTACGTCTTCAAACTTTTGCATTTTATTGGCCTGGGACTCCTCAGGTTCCGCTATAGGGGTGTCCCCCGAGGTCTTCAGTTGCGGTTGAGCTTTTTGTTCGTTTAACTCGATTGAGATGTTGTAATATCTCCAGGTTTTCTTTATGTTGCATAAAAGTTCCCCCGTACCTACAAAGGTTGGAAACTTGACTTTCAAGTGATAGGTGGACACAATTGCACGAAAGTTATTAAGGATAGGTTGACCTATGATGACGTTGTAAGCGAATAGAGCATTGACCATCAGGTAATTTATCATCAAAGTCTGCCTTCTAGGAGCCTCTCTAAATAATGTTAACAGGTTAATCGACCCTTTTGGTATGATCTCGGATCCTCTAAACCCGACCAGCGGTGTGCTTATAGTTTCAAATTTTAACTGGCTTATATTCATTCTTTTTAAGGTAGAGAGAAAGATTATATTGGCCGAGCTGTCATGGTCAACCAAAACCTTGCGCACTTTAAAATTGGCAATATCCATGAAGACTACGATTGGACAGTCTGTTTTATGGTTGACGTTCTTGCCTTTCAGGTGTGCCAAGTCAGCATCATTAAATGAGATGGGCTCTGCACTCGTTGAAAGATGAAATATTATCTCGATGTGTGAGGTTTTGGCTGACTTGAGCTTTCTCTGAGTTTGTCTTCGAGTAGACTTTGAGTCCCCCCGATGGGACCACCTCCAATCATATCAATGACTCCTTAGATGGATGGGTGATCCTTATGGCTATGTTTTTTTCTTTTCTCTTTCCTTCTAGGGCTAACCGACCTTTCTCTATGGAGAGTCCGATCGGTTTTACCCCCTTCAACCTAGGGGTCCACGACTATGTACTTCATGAGGTGTCCCTGCTTGATTAACCTTTCAATCTCATCTTGGAGATTGAAGCATTCATCGATATCGTGCCCCTTTTGCTTGTGAAAATGGCAATATTTTTTGAATTTTTTTATTGCCTTAGTCTCCATCAACTTTCTGGACTTCATGAGGAGGTTATCATGCTAAATGGCATATAGGATCTCCCTCCTTAGGATGTTCAAGGATGTATAGTCATGGAATCGCTTTATGGGAGATTGACCCCTGTCTTTGTGTTTCTAATCATCTTTTTCTTTTTTCTTTTTGTCAACTTCAAAGGATTCAAATTTGAGCTTATTCATCTCTTCATATATCATATATCTCTCAGCCAGGTCGAGCAACTTCTCCATCGATCTAGGCCATTCTCGCACCAAAGCATTGGCGCACTCCTTGTATCTGAGCCCCAAGAATAGTACATCGATCGAGAATTCAATCCTGGGATTATCAATCCTGATGACCTCCATATTGAATCTGGTGAAGAAATCCCAAAGAAACTCCCTTTCATTCTGCTTTACGATATGAAGATGGGTGTAGGGGAGTTTCGCCTTCCGCTTGTTGGCAAACTGGTGCAAGAATTTATCGCACAACTGATCATAGAAGTAAATTAATGATGGCTCAAGCTTCATAAATTATTCTAAAGCTATGCCTTCAAAGGTGGTTACCAGTATTTTGACGTGTATGTACTCATTATGTCCATGCAACTGCATCATGTGTTTAAACTACATGAGGTGTTCATTGGGGTCCATTGATCCATCATACCTCGGCAGATCAATTGGAACCTTTGTGTCGACAGCAATGCGCTTGTTGATAATATCGTGAACAAATGAAGATCCCCTCTCACGTCGAGATCTCTGAAGGCCTTCTAAGTTGAGTGCTCTTTCAGTATTTTTCCTCAAGATCTCATCGAGGCGCTTATTCAAATGTTGGACTTGGTGGGACCCTTTCTCCCATTCTTCTTGATCGTCTGGGTGGTGTTTCTGTCCAGGTATGGCCTAGCTCGCTCGACCTTGTCACACTGCAGGGCTCGAAAAGGTCGGACAATGAGGTTCACAAATTCTTCCATATCATCGTGGTAATCACGCCTGGAGCGTTCGACCCTATCGCACTATTGGGCTCGATTAGGCCAAACGTGATCTATTGAGTCTGCAATCTCTTTCTGTAACTCTGGCCAATTCCTCTTCTCCTGAAGGCGTCTAGGACTGGTTTCACGGTGAGTAGGCGGTCGCTTAGATTCTTGGCGGCCACTGCTGTCTCGAGGAGACCTCTTTCCTGGAGGAGATAGCTGAGAGGTGGCACTAGCAGCAGGGGCGGGTACTGCGGTGTGCCTATTTAATGCGATAGACAACTGGGCTAAAATTTGGGCAGAGATTTACTCGCTTATCAACTACATTAACTGAGGCATAGTTAATGTCACCATCTGCTCTTGAGGGGCGCTGGG
>JACGDI010001573.1:878043-954362 GCA_014898725.1 Jacaranda copaia | reverse complement strand
AAAAAAAGAAAGAAAGAAAGAAAAAAGAAACAGAAATTCTTTGTATTTCTCCCATGGCTTTATATATGAAAGTCTAGCGTCCTGTTCATTTTCCATCATTTGCCATCACCCAGTTGGCTGTTGCATTTATTAACCATCAGAGTGCACTGACATTCAGAAATATATCAGGTGTCAAGCTTTAGCACGCGTGCAACAAGTTTTGGGGGGGACTTGAGTTTGGATCCTGAGAAACCTACTGGCTGTGATGACAAGGATTATGTTCGCTGGAAAAACTGCCTGCAGAGGGATTTCACAATAAATGGGTTGCTATGTTATCCCTATTAACTTGATACGTATTTTTTTATGAAACTTGTGTGCCTCATAGTTTTCCATTTTGTATTTTGAGTTTCTTTTTTACTTATGCTATGCTGAATCCTCTTTTGTTGTTCAAAAATTCATTCATTTTGTGGTTATATTGACAAAGTTGTGTAACTTCCTTGATGTTTTTAACTTCAAGTTAATTATATCAACCACTGTTTCTGAATCTCATTTCTTTTTCTTTTACGTTCAGATTGATGTTTGACCCTTATGCAAAGTTGGTGTACGACTACATGGGTGGAGTAAATGATATTAGGAAAGCTAAAGTGTGCATGTATCTCTAAGCTATTGTGAACTTCGAATTTTCTGGAAAATTTTTACTACTTTATGACTTATTTACACATGTACTTTCTTTTATGAAGGTGCGGACCATTAAACCTGCCAATCTTTCCTTGACTGAGGATTGTGGTAAGTTCTATTTCTCCTTCTTAGTGCCTCAGAATGACTGATTTTTCTGGTTATACTTTAGTGCTTGATGTTGCTTGTCTTCATTTCCCTTTAGAAGTTTCAAAACCTTTTCCAACACAATTCCTTTCTGCTTAAGCTTAATAATGTTGCCACATTGGTCAATTTATCATCTTCGCCCTTTCAATTGTGATCAAATTGTTTGCTGTTTGCAGCCCGTATTCTTCGTGCTGTTCGAATTGCTGCTCGGTTGGGTTTTCGATTTTCAAAAGAGACGGCACTTGCAGTAAAAAGATTATCTGCTTCAATTCTACGGCTTGATAAGGTATCCAGATAACTTTTCTCCTTTTCTCATGCTCAATCACAACTATTCTATGTAATGTGCTGACACTTATTATTTTGTCTTTGGTCAACCATGTTTACAGGGGAGGCTTCTCATGGAAGTCAATTACATGATGGCATATGGTTCCGCAGAGGCCTCATTGAGATTATTATGGAAGCTTGGGCTTCTGGAGATACTTCTGCCTATCCAGGTAGCTAATCTATTTATATCACTAGGTTTGGCCAAGCTAGTTAAATAATATCATGCAGTATATCACTAGGTTTCAACAAAAAAGTTAAAAGAATATTATAGGAATAGCCTCACTTTACCATGTATCAATGCCTCTTCTGTCATCTAAATTACGGAAATCAGGTCAAATAGCTTTATTTTGCAGGCAGCGTATTTTGTCCGCCGTGGTTTTCGCAGACGCGACAAAGGGTATAACATGCTTTTGGTAATGTTTTTGGTTCTCTGCAGTCAGTAGAAATGATTTACTAGTTGGATGTTGTTTCTTCCTTGCTTGCAAATGTGAGGTGCATTTATACTGAAGTTTGTGCTACCGAATTGATTATGTCCGAGTGTGTGCTTGTATTGTTTTGTTACTACAAAGAGATTAAGCGTGTTCCAAAGTGAAAAATGTGTATTGCTTCACTTTGCAGTCTTTGTTGACGAACCTTGATAAACTTGTGGCACCTGACAGGCCATGTCACAATAGCTTATGGTAAGGTTCTTTTTCATCTGGAAATTTGAGTTGCATCAAATTACTTAAATTTTGTGTTCATCAGAAATATGTGATTTTTAGGTTTGCAATCCTAGCATTTCATGAAGCACTTTCAGAACAGCCAAGGGATCCCCTAGTGATTGCTGCATTCAGCCTTGCGGTCCACAATGGTGGAGATTTTTCTGAAGCTTTGAGTATTGCAAGACGTATCAATAAACAACATGACATAAGCTTTCATGAAATATTGGAACCTAGATGTCTGGATTCTGACACCCTGCTGGATGAGGTTATGATTTTGGCTGCTTCTGTACAAAGTGCACTCACTCATATGACAGATGAGTATTTTGTCTCCCAGGCGATGGCTAAATATCCCAAAGCACCATACTCAGATCTTGTAGGCACTTCTCTGCCCATTGCCCCTTCTCATGTTTTGAGCCCTTCAACATATTATCTGCTTTTTGAATATTTAAGACAGTGGAAGACTCTTAACTTTCATTTGCAACTTTTTTATGATTTCTGTTATTTGATTCTAATTGCATATTTATTCCTCCAAAACTTAAAAGAATAAAAATGATGCTGCATTTTGGCCTGTCACTCTCTGCAATGCTTATTTCCTTGAATGGGGTCTGACGCTTCAATTATTCTGGAGAATGGTGAAAACCTTATTGACTATTTTACTATCTGCAGGTTTTCTTCCCACTGGCACTTTACTTGAGGACTTGCAAGATATTTGAATGCCTCAGAGGCGAGAGGGAAAAGGGATTTGTACCAAAACGTGGTAGTAAGATCAATTATGAGTTGTTAGCCATGGGAAGTTTAAAGGAAGTTCGGCATGTATTTGCTAGAGTTGTTTTTGATACCGTATACCCCATAGATAATAGACTTCAAAAATGATTAGTTAAATACAAGAGAAAAGTAATAGTAATTTGTCGAGCTCAGCGACATCAGAGGCAAAAGATTGTGTTGCTGGATAGGATTCTGCAGTGTATGTCCTCAATGTATGATGTATTAGTATCTGAAGCATTGTCCTTTGGATGTACTATTACTACTAGTTATTTATTCTTTTTATTAAAAAGCTAATAAAAAAGAAAATCTGTTTAATGCTTTTTTAGCTCACAATATGATTTGTTGCTCGATGGAGTAATAGTCGATTTGTTAGTATTGTTGCACTCTTCCAGAAACAGATTATTAAGTGTGAAATTATTTGTGAAGGTACTTTTCTGCACTTATCCCCAGCTTACTAGTACAAAATTTGAGAATAATTCTGGAACTTCATTTCTATAAGAATGTAGATTAAGAGGCATCATTCAAATTTTGGCTAGATAACTCAAATATGCATATAAGAACTTTGCAATGATAAATAGTATTGAAGGTTACTGTTGTTCAATTCTATGTCCGAGATTGCAGATTTTATATGGCTTACATCTCTCAGCTAATAAGAAGCTAAACAAGCATGGAACCTTTAATAATCGTCACAAATATTGGTCTACATGAATAAGGCAAGCCTAATGGGATCTAGCTTCACTCAAGAATTAATGGTACATAAAGGACGCCTCTCCAGAAGAACAAAGATCATATTTAATCAACTGGAACTGCAAAATTATGAGAATGACACTGCTTACTGTCCTGCATTCATAAGGGATATGATCCCCACCTTCCTACAACGCCTCCCCAGCTTTTATTGCTTAACATGGAGAAGAGAGAAAAAAATTTGTGTTTCCATCCATCTTATATATCCTCACTTTCGTGCAGGAGCAGGACTGCCACCACCAGAAGTAGGCCTGAAAGAACAGAAGGTTTTATAATCATTTTAAGTGAAGAAATACTTCATGATTGGAGAGGTCATCAAAGAGTACTGTGAAATCCTTGAGCAGATAAGAGATGGGAAAAAACAAAGGAAACTTACAGCCCGACAAAAACTTTGAATGCATCATAGATGCCCCATTGTGCTCCAGTAAGAGTACCAATCATCATTATTCGAAGAGGGAGACCTCGAGTGCACAGGCCCCATAACCCTAGCTTATTCACAGCCTGGAAAATTGAACAGAATTAGCAGTTATCAAAAGATAAGACCATTAGTTTCCTTTTTGTTTTTTCTCATGATACTGACATCACCAATTGTTGCTCCTCTGGCATTGTTGAGGAAAGACACCAAGTTATCAGCAGGGTGTGAAACAATAGCACAGAATACACCGGCCACATAGCCACCTGCAAAACTAACTCCAAGCTGCAAGCTTTTGCAGCACTGGTCTTTTGGAGATGGAATGGCGTATTTGTAAATAGCCTCAACAATATTCTCAAAAGTGGCAAATTTCATCATTGTATCTGCAGTTAATCCAATATGATCATTAGGCTTTCTTCGATTAAAGTTAATTAGCTAATGAAGTTTCTCCAAAAATCGAATAAACTAATTACCAAAGTCAAGGGAAGTGAAACAATTTTACTTGCAGTAAGTTGAAAAATAGAAAACTAGAAATATTAAATTTAATTCAGAAAACCTAGTTAAAGTAGTGTTCATAATTCAACTCTGGAGAGGATTAAATGCATCAATTAGATGAAGCAAAATGTGATTCTCCACTTCAATGCTCACAAGTTTCGAATAATGAAAAAGAAATATGATAGATATGACAATCTCTACTTATAAATGTGCATTTTCAATGCACAGACCAAAATCACGTATTAGTCTTAAGTTTGGGAGAAAAATCAGTAGGCTTACATGGAATCTGACGTCCCCAAAGTGGAACAATACCCTTGTAAAGCCTGCAGAAATCCATACATTGTCAAAAACTCATCAATTCCAAACATCAAAGCCAAAGAAAAGGTATAATGTGATAGATGCATACCCTAAGGCTCCTTCAGCCCTGACAAACTTGGGAAATCCATCAGACAAGCCTCTAGCGAAACCAGGTTGAGTTTGTACACGAACCTTAACGGCCTCAAAGGGACAGAGGGCAACATCAGCAATAAATTCAGCCGAAGCAGATCCTGCAAGGTAGATAAAGGTCTTGTATTTGGCAGCATTCTCAGTACCAGCAATATCAGAGTAATACTTCTTGAAAAATTCATAAAATCCAAACTTGCATGCTCCTTGTGCGCTATATCCGATTAGGGTTGGCACCCAACCCCTGAAGAAACCGTTGACCCCCTGCTCCTTGAGCAGAACCCCAAAACCTGAGCTGATGCTCTTGTACTTTGTAGGATCAATCTGAAAAATAAAGGAGACCTTAGTTTGAAATACGAGGAAATGGGATGCTTCGGTTCTTGAAATCACTTCATTTGTGCTCTCTAATGCCGGTCAAATTGACATTAGCATCCGAGTGGTATCTTCTGGCATATAAAAGTCACTACTTTGAATGTATCTCCAGCTAAAGCTAAACCATGGAAAGCATTCCATGAAATTTGAACTCATTAACAAGATACCATTTTTACCAAAAACTTGTATACAACTTGCATATTGTCATCTTATAGTAACATGGGAATTATAGATGTAAGATGCAAAGTGTTTTGGTTTTAACTCATCAATGAATGATAATGCATATATACTTAGAAGTAGAAGTAGCAATACATTCGATAAAATTCTACTTATCACTGTGTGCTTCAGAGCATCCCTTGCAATTGTCCTTGGCTCTCAATAATTTCTTTCATAATTTGGCATATCTTCACCAACATAAAGAATGATGGAAGCAAGACAAACTCTAATGCACTCACAGCCATTCTTGAAATACTGCTTACAAATGGAAGTCTGAGTAAACTAGCATTCATAGGAATCTTTATGAAGCTTCAGATATATGTAAGCCTAACGCAAACATATGCCTACAACCTTGAAAAGAATCAACAAAATCATAATAAAGAATGACTACACATTGCCATTGATGCAGCCAAATTTTTAGCATCTGCACTCAATAAGTAATTTTTCACGGTATAATCTCTCCAAATTTCTGTAAAGTGTATATTATCAAATGTTTATCAAATACCATTATAAGATTGCCTAGAAATCTAGAATACATATTTTATATTTCAATTACTTAAAATAGTTCAAGACTATAGTTCTATATAGAAATATCTTTTCCTTAGGGAGTGATTGGTTATGTTTTGGCACAACAAAATTGTTTTGCCAAAATATAACCAAACATATATTCATTTTCCTTCCAAAACGCTAAAATAGGTTTTCCCAAAACACCTTCTCCTATCTTTCATTATTTCCAAAATTTCTGCATTTTCCCATATATATATATATATACATATATATTTTATTATTATTCTTACCATAATAGATTTACTTAAATTTTATTTTCACCCTAAAAATCCAACAAAAAAGTATTAATTTGAATGTCACGTTAAAAAATATCTTCCCCAAATAATAAACAAACATACCATCACCCTCCAAAACAAATTTTTAACTATTCCTCAAAATATAAACAAACATCCATCACATTCCCCAACACAACTTTCACATCCCCAACCCCACTTCCACATTTCATTACCACAAAACACGTTATACAAAACATAACCAAACTTTACCTTAATGATTCAAGTATAGTATTGAAGCATCAAGAAATTCTATGCTACAAGGACAAATAGTTTTGTTGAGCTAATCCCGGTCTTCTCTATTGGTTATTAGATTCCACATAAAAAGTGACCAATGGAAAACAAAAATACGTTCCACTCTTGCCAGTTATTGTTTTCAACTGAAACAAATCAGAATTCAACATCTCTGGTAAAGATCATATGACGAGCAGTATTCCAGTAATGAAGATGGAACACATAATTATCAGTCCTAAAGCTATATAAAATAATCATAGAAGCACAAAAAAATGGAAAAAGTCGGGAAAAAAAGAAGAAGAAGAAGAATTAACTCAACCTGCATGTTGCACTTGACGAGATCAAGTGGGGTGACGGCCATATGAGTAAGGCCACAGCTTAATATTCCTCCAGCTGTACACGCCGCGTAGTACGCCGGTGAGAACATCTTTATCCTGCTCTCTTTCGGCGCCGGGATGATGAAGTCCCGGCTAATCCCAGCCGTCGACGGCGGGGTTGCAGCCGAATCCTGCAGCCCAGATAGATCATTCATTACCGGCGACATATTCTGCTCCAAATTCACCATCCTCTTCGACGTTAGCGAGGAAGAGTAAAGAAAACTGGGGATCGGCGATTGTCGTGACGGATTCTCTGGGAAAGCCATTTCTTGAATTTATTTATTTATTTTTCTTGAAAAACTTGGCAACAGTAATGTGTTTGTAGAAAGAAGAAAGAACGAAGGTTTTTCCTTAGTTTATGTAAAAGAGGAGAAAGAGTAAAAGAGAAAGGGGGCGGTCCGAGGAAATGGGAATGGTCGGAAATGGGTGCGGTTTCACAGGGCAGTAACAGACTTGACGGTGTTTCTCCCTCCTTTGCGCGCTCTTTTCGAAAAGAGAAGTGGAAGGGATTTCATTCTTTTCTTCTATTTTTTTACATAAGTATAATAGTATTTACTTGGTGAAATATTTTTTGATCGAGTGCGACACATCGAGGGAGAAATGAGAATGGGTGGAAATTGAAAACTATTTGCTTTTGCAATTTGATGTTGGGAGAAAGTAGATTGTAGATTGTAGATTGGGTCAATGTCATAAATTAATAAATATTGGATTTCTACTCTGAAAATACATTTACGTGGAGTTTCAAGTTAAAAAACAATTGCTTAAATACTTTTACGGTTTTAAAAATTGCTTTTTATCCTAGTTAAATTTTTTATGAGTTAAATTACTTAAGTTGAGAAAACTTGCCCTGAGTGAATTTAATTTGATGGGTTCAGTGATCTGTTTTTTATTTAATTAATTTGACATTTTATTGAATTTTTACTTAGATGTCTGTTGAATTTCAATTGTACATATATCAATCCAATGACTATGATGGGATGGCATTTAACTAGGTTTATAATAATTTATTATTTTTTAGAAAGAAACAAATAGAACAGTTTAATGCACGGTTTTCTGTATTAAATTATCAAAAATGATGCAATTGAATATTTTAGACAAAAGCTCGTTTGCTTGATTTGATATTACATGATGGATACACAATCCAATCTAATTTTAATATTTAATTCATTTTTAAAAATCTTTGATATAGTTAGGGTTCGATATGTATTTAAAATCAAACTTGAATTGTGTATCAAGGTCTTGAGCTATGATATGTTTTCTAACCTAAGTTGAAAATAAATTGTAGTTTGTCAAATTGGATAATTATGCCAAGCAAACAATCAAAGTTGAATATCCAATTTTTTAAAATATGTAAATAAATATTAGATAGAATGCACAATAATCCACTATTTATCCAAATTATGAGCATCGTGCCTAATCCAAATACACAACAAACAAGCTCTAAATATATATCTAATTAGACATTGTTGAAGATTTTGTTAGTCTTTCCCTTCATATGATAGTACTTTTAAGTTTAAGTGAAATGTTGACATGATAAGGTTCTTAAAATTCAAAGTAATTTTTACGGTTACTTGCACAAAATTTTGAGGTTGATATGGATTTTGATAATTGAATTTAAATTCAAATATGACTAATTCAATCCAAATTCGACTCGTTGACAGTCTTACTTCAAATAACTGTTGGAAGTTTCAAAATTCTTTGAATTCAAGTTTAAGTGAAATGTTGACATGATAAGGTTCCTAAAATTCAAAGTAATTTTTACAGTTAATTACATAGATCCTTGAGATTGATAAGGATTTTGATAATCCGATTTGGATTTGGATATGACCGATTCGATCCAAATCCAACATGTTGACAGCTCTACTTCAAATAATTGAGACTAAAAAGTCCCTATTATTATGTTATTTATCTTTCCAATGTTTTGAATTGAAAATTTTGATAATATGAAAATGAATTTGATAGTTTACGGTTATTTCAAAAAGTTATTTTTTACATTTAAAATAAATTGCGCTTGATAGGTAATTAGGCTGTCTCACATCGTAACTTTTGTCTAGTCGAAGGTTATTAAGTTGGGCCTATTTGACTATCCCATATCATAAATGCCCCCACTCTCAAGTTATGATCGAGTCTATCGACGAGGAGTAAGGAATAGCTGATTTTACAAAAGCTAGATATGCTTGGCGAGAGGTTCAACACGTGGGAAACGTTCTGATTTCCAAATTCGACCAGGATTTCAATACATTTAAAGGGGCTATTACATTGGGCCACACAAAGCGTCAAGCGACAGCTATGTAATAATTGTAGTTGTTTGGGTTACTGCATATTGAGGCCTATAAATAGCTGTGGTGAAAATTCTCATTTTCACTTTTACAACATTTCGTGAGGTCGAATCAATCCATTTTATGGCGCTTACAACCCACTACGTTCTGCCTTAACTTTCAAATTATGTAAGTCTTTAGAAATCTGAGTGAGTTTCACTTTGTTGCATTCGATCATATAACTTTGCCAAACATGTTGCGTGTTTTCAATGACAACGGCAGTTAGGGGAGTGATAGTGAGGTAACTCGATTAGACCTAGGTCCCACTAAGGGGCAGGGTGACTCAACTAGTGAGTCTAATGAATCTTCTAGTAATAGCTTAACCTCTAGTAGTTCTAGTGATAGTCGTGCTGCTGCTAAGGATGAGGCTAAGCCAAGTCGACCTCTTATTTCCCATGTTTGGTTATTCATCCCTAACCACTATAGTGAGATTATTTCAAAGGTAACAAATGAGGATCTTGAGCTTATTAGGCGGCTATATCATATCCCTCTGGAGTTCAAGTTAATAGTCCTTAAGCTTGACAACATGTAGGGTTGTAAACGAATACTAAATAGATCGGATAGGCTGTATTCGTATCTGTATCTGTTTAAATTTTATAATATCCGTATCCAAGGGATATTTTTTTTAAACATTCGAATTCTAATCCGCCGGATATTATCCGAATTCGGATATATCCGTATTCGATTATAATTTTTTTCGAATATTCATTTATAAACATCCAAATATCTGTTTGTAAATATCCAAATAGCCGAATCCATTAATTTATAATAAAATGCATAGTTTTATTATAATAAATTTCATTAAAAAAATTCAAATAAATAACATAAAAAAATATAAAAAAAAACTACAAACAAACAGTAAAATTAACATACTCCAAAGATCATAGAAGCATACAAATATCCTCAAAAGTCAAAAGAAATAACAATTTTCAATACATAATACAACCCTCCGAAAGAAATAACATAAAAGTTCATTTCCATACAAGAAAAATCTTCATAGTCCAACAACACGAACATGCTTGAACTTGTCATCTGTTTAACACTACAAAACATAATAAACAAAATATTAGTGGTAAAGTTCAAGAGATTATCTATTAAAGGAAAAGAAAAAAAATACTCTATAAGAACTTATAATATACTTTACAAATAATCTCAAAGAATCAAAAAAGTAAAGAGAAAGTACACCAAAAACAACCATTGAAGCATCACAAAAATTGGCACTATGTACTCCAAAAGTTCAATCAATTATACCTATAAAAAAAGTATATATTAGTCTACATTTATATGTTAAATAAAAAAAATTAAATAAATGAAGGAAATACTCATTACTTACGATCATTTTCAATTGTTGGCAACCAATCTTTAACACAAAGTAAGCACTCTACTGTTTCAAAATTTAGTGAGGCACGAGTATCATCAATAATTCTACGTGCTTGACTAAAAGTGGACTCTGATGATACCGTAGTACATGGAATTGCCAAAATATCACAAGATAATTTTGCAAGATTTGGAAATCTTACTCCATTGTGCTTCCACCAACCCAAAATATCAAATAACACACTTTCTTGATCATTATAGGGGACCAATCCTTCATCCAAATACAACTCAATCTCACATTTTTTAGCAACACTTGTCGTACTAGATTGAGCTGCAATCACTTTAAACATTGCAATAAGAGAGTTTTGGGGCTTTGAAGAAGAATCAACATGGCTAGAAAAAGACTCACAAGCATCAGTTACATTGGCACATGCATTATCTTCATATTCTGAAACTAATTCAACCCAAAAAGTACGAACTTTGCTTATATAAAAATATGCACTCTCACCATACATATTGTTAAAAGCAAGCTCAATAAATTTCATCTTGTATCTAGGATCAAGAATTCCAGCAATAGTCAACACCATATTACATTCATCCCAATACTTATCAAACTTTGTTTGCATCAAAAGTGCCATCATTTGAATATTTTCATCATCACTCTTGCTCCACTTCATCAACTCTGCTCTAGTCAAACAAACATTAGTAAAGTACATAAGTGCAGTTGGATAGTTACTTCCAGAAAACTCCAAAGTAGCATCCTTGAATATTTTCAAATGATCATAAATCTTTGCCCCTATTTCCCATTCCTCGTTTGAAGGTAAAAATTTATAATCATTATCCAAATTAGTCAAGTGGTTAAATGCTTCTTTAAGCTCTAAAGCATTCACAAGCATATCATATGTCGCATTCCATCTAGTTTCACAATCCAAACCAACACGCCTCTTAGGATTAAATCGAATTTGACTCAAAGCAAGAGAAAATTTTTCATCTCTTTGTACTGATTGATTGATGTACTTGACACTATCACGAATTTTTTCAATTAATCCACGAACAACAAGTCCACTTTTAACAATTAAGTTCAATATATGAGCTGAACACCGGATATGAAACATGTCACCATTATGCAAAAATGATTTCTTATCATTCAACCATTTTCTCATGCCATCCAACAATCTAGAATTTTGAGAGGCATTATCCACAACTACAGCAAATAACTTCTTGTCAATATTCCATTCCAAAACACAATTTTTCAACCAATCACATAAAGACAAGCCACCATGTGGATACTAAACAACATGACAAGCAATCAATCTTTTGTGCAATTTTCATTCAGAATCAATGTAATGACAAGTCACACGAAAATATCCACGATTCTGATGATTGGATGTCCAACTATCAGTTGTGAGAGTGACTCGAGAATTTAAATTTTCAATTTCTTGATAAACTCTCACTTTCTCCTCGTTGTAAACATTCACCAAATCATTCTTTACAGTATTTCTTGATCGATGCTTATATGATGGCACACAATAAGATATCCACAATCTAAAATACTCGTACTGAGCCATAAGAAAAGGAAAATTATGCTTCGCAATCATTTTAGCAAATAAAGCTCTCTCAACTGTAGAATCAAACTTATGTGTTGTCATCTTAGGAATAGGGTCAAGACTACTACTAGATTTGCCAATAAATGCATGTCGAATGTCCCTTGATTTATTCTTAAGAGGGCAATTTTGAACATGATTTTTCAAATGAGTGGTTCCACTTTTACTAAAGCCTTCAAATTTTCTTTTGCAATTGATGCAAGTGGCAGTAGCATTATCCTTACCCCCTACTGATTCCCTAGTGTAGTGCTCCCGTACAGCAGATGTTAATTTTCTACGCTTAACTTCAACTTATTGAGTGTCATATAGTGCAGAATCAACATTATCAAGATGTTCAGTAGTAGGATTTATACCTATACGTGAACTTGTAGTACATGGCGTAGAAGCACTAGTAACTGGAAGATCTGGTGTATATGGCATAATTCAACAATTTCTTTTTCAAAAACCTGTTGAACAATAAAAATAAAAAATAAAAAAAATCAAACATGTGAGAACATTTACCAATAAATAATCAAAAAGCATAATTCATATAATTATAACTTAAAAGTATTGACTACATAATTTATAATTACAATTCAAATAATTATAATTTTAACACTAAAATAATTTACCTTTTACAATGCCAGATAGTACAAAATTTCAAACCTACACAATCAAATAAAATATTATTATAATTTATTAATTATAAAAAAATAAAAATAAAAGGGGTGTGGGATAAAAATAAAATAAAAATGACTAGAACCAGTAGAATTCACTGGTTCTAGCTTGAACCATGGTCTGGAAACCAACAAAATAAAAAGCTGGTTCATTTCCAAACTTTTGCTAGTTCCAGATTCCAACTCTGGAACCAGCAAATTTTTTTTTGCTGGTTCTAGAGCTGGTTTCTAGACTTTTGCTAGTTCCAAAGCTGGAATCTGGAACCAACAAAATTTTTTTTTTGTTGGTTCCGGAGTTGGTTTCCAGACTTGCTAGGTCAGTTCCAGCTTTGGAACCAGCAAAAAAAAAACATTGTTGGTTTCTTCGCTGGAACCAGAGACCTTTTGTTGTTGGTTCCAGTGGAAGAATAAAAAAAATTATATATATATAAATAAATAAATAAATAAGGAAGAAGAGTGAACCTGGGTTGGGTGGCCTCCGCAACAAAATCTCGCAGTGTAACCCTAAAATACAAGATAATATTAAAAAAAAATGAAAGAAAGGAAGGAAGAAGAAGAAAAACCTTGGGCGGGAGTATGTTGTAAAGGCTGAATAGGGGAAGTAGAATTGAAATAGATGGGAGTTAGGGTTTAGTGAATAGTAATTTGGTGTCATTTCTTTTTGATAATTTTTATTTAATTGTAGTAATTAATTTTTTTAATTTTAAAATTTAATTATTCATTAATTTGTTATATATGATTTTGATTTATATCTTGATAATTTATATTTTTATATTTTTTATATTAATATAATTTTAAAAAATTAGTTTTTACGATGGTTATTGAATATTGATATTTAATTTTAAATATGTAGATTTAACAATATTAATCAATGAAAAGATTCTCTATTATTAATATTTTGTGGTTTAAAATTTATAAAGTTGTGAGATTTTAGGAATTAGAGTTTAAGTTTCATATTTAAGTAAATTTTATTAGTTTCTTAAGTTAATAATAGTACAAATTTACAAAATAAAATTATGAAATGATATGTTCATCTTATATTTTTATGTATATGTTAGATGTTGTCAAATATTTAAAAATTGTTGCATGTGCTTATAAACTTCTCAAAATATTTTATAAGATATCAATGTTTTGTAATTGTTTTTAAGAAAATAACTTATAAAATTCCTAAAATAAGATGTTAGAAGTTTATACATACGTTTTAAGAAAATAATGAATTCTTAACTTATTTTTAAAATTTTAACAAGCTCACTTAATTTTAATTATATTAATTATAAAATTATCATTACTAACACATTATAAACTCCAAGATCTTATTATTTAAATACTTTGGGAACTTATTTTTTAAAAAAAATCTAGCATCTTATAAGTTGAAAAAATATCTTATAAGATGTAGGAGATCTAAAAATATCTTATAACATACAAGAGCTTATAAAGCGTTTTAAATAAATTTAGTCAAATACCATATCATAACATACAAGAGCTTATACGAGGTTTTAAATTAGTTTAGCCAAATACCTTTCTAGAAGGTATTTGACTAAACTTATTTAAGTATTTGGTTAAACTTATTTAAAATATTTTATAAATTTCTATATTTTGTAAGATATTTTCACAATTTATAAGTTGCCAGATCCATTTTTACAAAAATAGCTCTTGAAGTGTTTAGATAAAATAATATTTTGAAGTTTATAAGGTATTAATAACGATAATTTTATAGTTAATATGCTTAAAATTAAGAAAATTTATTAATATCCTAAAAATAAGTTAGGAATTTCTAACTTTTATAAAAAGAGCTTATAAACTTTTAACATCTTATTTTAAGAGCTTATAAGTTCATTTTTAAAAATATTTACCAAACATATTTTGATATTTTATATGTTCTCAAATATTTTATAAGATGTTTTAACAAACTTATAAGTTCACCCAAACTGCCAAACACTTTCTTAAATCTCAATGTCCCCTTAGCTAGTTAATAAATTTAAGTATTTTACTATTTTATTTTAGAATTAAAAAATTAATTTTTCTTAATTTAATTTTTTTTATAATCATTGATCCACTTTATGATTAATTAATATTAATAAAATGACACCAATATAAATTAATTATAAACTAAAGCAACAAAAATTTGATATTGATTAATTTTATCATTTATATATTGATTTTCAAATGTTTTAATTTAATATTATTTAATTGTCATCATTACCATCTTTCTTTTTTATTAATTCATGAAATACTAATTTATTATTTATACATATATTCATTTATATATAGATTGTGAAATTTTATATTTAAAAAATAAAAATAATTGATTACATATAATAATATATTATTTATATATATTAAAATACATAAAAATAAAATATATTATATATACTAATTTTTTAAATATTATTTATGGAATACGGATAACAGATTTAATTAAACTACGGATAATTGAATATATAAACGGATATATCCAACGGATATGTATTCGGAGCGGATATTAAATGGATCGGGTAGGCATTTACCACATTCATATTCGTTTACAGTCGGACGTCTATTAATCGGATATAGATAATATCCACTTTAAACGGATATGGATAATAGCCCCGTAAACGGATTCGAATGTGGATGGTAAACGAATTTTTGAATATCCATTTACAGCCCTAACGATAGGATGCATCGACCTTCTGTCGGTTGTATAATAGTTTTTGAGTATGCCTTTAGATATGGCCATAGGTTTCCTCTGGCCTAAACAATAGTCGACCTCTTATAGGTCTTCAAGTATGTATTACCCAAATGTTGTCGAATTATTTCTCGACCCTGTACAACTTCGTCATTCTTATGCATGTCCATAACCAGCCTTCGACCTTTGTAAATTTTAGCAACCTCTTTCACCTTCCAATTTTCTAGAAATCAATGAGCACTGAGGAGTCAGGTTTCTATTACCTTGTGGTCTTATCTCGTCGAAAATTGCTAGTAACCCTTTCTTTCTCCTTTGGCCAAACATGGAAAAGCCACTATCTTTTTGTTCAATCTCCTGGTAGGGCAAGGTTTAATATACTTAAGGGTTGGATACAGGGTCATGTCGAGATGCTCAGGAACAAAACCTTGACCTAGCCTAATACTTTTATATGGGATTTAGTCGAGTTTAGGTAGATGTAGGCCTCAGGGTATGTGAAGGAAAGGAACCTGGTGTTAGCAAATTTATTACCTACTCAGCTAGATGCTCGATGCTCGACTAAGTAGATGTCCTTACTAGTTTTTCAGTAGTTTTGCTTAACTTTCTAGTTAATGTTGATACATGCTATCTTATCTTCTAGATCGAGAAGAGATAATGAGTTAGACTTGATAGCAAGTAATTACGTAGATGTAAAGGGCACAGGAATGTCGCCAAGGAAATGCTCAACAAGAGGCTACTCCTCAAACTACCCCACCGCCATAGGCAGTATTAACTGCTCTTGCTGCCCAACCGTCTCGACCTTCTCCTGTCAGGAATAGCAGCCCCTCAGCATATCAAAAAAGGCCAGCGGTTGAGCGAGCTAGACTTGCTTAGAAGAGAGCATAAGGGGAAAGGGAAAGTTGGGGCATTAAGTCAACTGATCAGCCTCAATCTCTTCAACCACCGGCCCAACAAGAAGCTATTCCCACTGGTCAACCTGCCTTTACCCTAATTTGGGACCTAAATGGCAGTCCATGACTCTTGGTCAATGTTGTCTTTGATTGACCAAATTGGCACCCCTAAAAATGATGATGGCTAGGGCTCTTCAAGTTTGACTAGACGAAGTTGATGGAGTTGTTCCAGGCAAGGATGCTTAAAGCTTTAGCGTACCATTCTAATATGGTAAGCTTTTAGTCAAGTTTTATTTGCTCTTCAATAATTCACTACTCGCTTCTATTTTTGCATATATATATTGATTAAAGTTGCTTCTGCTATAGGTTAGCTGGCCGGGCTATCATTTTTATCATAAGGCTGAGCTAGCCTTAGAGGATCGGGAAGAGCTCCAGAAGAAGCATAGTAATGGTAAAGTGATGAAAACTTAACTTGAGTCAGCTCAGTTGAGGATTGAGCAGCTAACCATGCAGCTTAAGGATAAAGATGCGTAGCTCGTAGTTGTGGTAACTGAGAGAAGAAGAGCAAAGGAGTTGTTACTGAAGATGATATTGGATAATCAGGCCAGCTATGATTCTGGGTGGTCACATGGGCATAGTATTGTAATGAATTATGAGCGAATTGAGTTTTTCAAGATGCTGCCACTTATCTGACGAGAAGGTGTGTAGTAATTCATGTTATGCTCAGCGTTCCAAGATGCCAGTATTGTCTTCTCCATAGACAATGCAAAGAAAGCCTTTGAGAAGGCTATAAAATAGTTAGAGTACCTAGGCTACCAAATTTCAGTCGAGGATAGAGGTCAACTTTACTCGATGCAAGATGAACAGCTTAGGAACTATCCTGACCTTGAAGAGAATACTCATACAGAGGGGCTTGCTACTGTGTTTGTGGTTGGGGCTGCTGGACCTGCTACTGTGGCTGTAGCTGGGGCTATGGCTAATACACAAATGAGGCTTGCCGACGTGACCTGTGAAGTTGCCTTTGCAAATGACTTTACATTCAATATCAAAGATGACAAGGTCAACACGGCATATTTCTTTCCTCCAGCTAGGTAGACATTTCTCATTGATAAAGCGGGGGCCTTCTCGACCCATCCTCGAGTATCAGGCAACTCTCAAGCAGAAAGTTGGGGGTACTAGCAATGTTGTACCTGTGCCTTTGAGTGATGAGCTTGACTAAACAATAGAGGACATTACTACTAAACATGCTGCAAAAGCTCACGATAATGGTTAAAGACTTAAGCTGTTGCATTTTTATTTTGATCATTTTGGTCGCCCTAGAGGCGCTTGTTTTGATCTATGCTATATTTTGTGAACTTTGTAATCAAATCTATTTGAATGTAATGAATTATGTTTTTTGCTCTTTGATGTGTATTCAATTCTCTTTTCCCTTTTTTATTGCTTTGGTTTTCATTAATTGCCGGTCATTAATAGATGACAAAATGAATGATTTGATCTCATATAAGAAATGATACAACACAATCCTTTGATGGGGGAATTGGATAAGTCCATGGTCAATTTCAAAAATTGACTAGCACCAAAAAAAGGGAATTAATCTAAGACATTCACATCAAGTTAACCCATTTTAGAGTAGGTGTCAAAATACTATTTATTATCGACTGCTTGGTTGAATTAAGTTGTGTTCTTCATGATTAAATGAATAGACTTAGTGGTCAAATTTGTTAAATTGGCTTCAACTTTGAGCTCAATGTTGTAATTGGAATATTTGTATAGCATTTGAGTGACTTTGTCTCCAACTACAAGGTCGATTTTTAGTTGAGTGTGAAATAGTTGACTCTATGTAGTCAGTTTGTTTATTAATCTGGTTTTGAAGCCATAGTTCACTGTTAAAACCATTTTGAGGTCAACTGCAGGGTCAACGTGTTTATCAACAGGGGCTAAGAAGCTTTAGCTTGTGGCTTGAAGGTGGTGTTAGATTGACTATAAGGTTGACCACAAACGATCAACTCATTTATTGCCTTGGCCCAAAAAGCCTTGGTTTTGCAGTTTGAAACTAATGTAGGGTCGACTATAGGTTAACTTTGAATGATTAACCTATTTATTAACTTGGGCTAGAAACTTTAGTTTTGCTGGCGTGAGTGGGTAGCTGTAGAAACATAAGCAATTTTTATTGATCTAAAATAATGGTTTGGTACAGTTAAGGGGAGACTTTAGTTTCTTTGCACATAAAACTTTTTCAAGTTTGTTGTGTTCTATGATTGAAGGGTTCTAACGATGGTCAAGCCTTCTAGTCATTCACCTTGATCAAAATTGTGTAACAACGCCAAGCCTCTTTCATGTCGTAGAGAAGTTCGTCAGTTCCAGTAGCAATCAGAAATTTGAACTTCATATGATAGGTCAAGACTATGGCTCTGAAATCATTCAACATTGGTCATGCAATAATAGCATTGTAGGCAAAAAGAGCATCGATGACTAGGTAATTAACCATGAGTTTTTTCGCCTAAGAACCTCACCAAGTGAAGTGGACAAGTTTATGGACCCCTCAGGTATGATCTTTGACCACCCAAACCTGATGAGCAAGGTCCACACAGGCTTACATTTTTGCTTCCCCATGTTTATTCTCTTTAACATTAGCAAGAAAATTATATTTACGAAGCTGCCATTGTCAACCAATACCATCTTAACCTTAGAGTTGGCTATTTCGATTGGCACTACTAAAGGGCAATCCAACTTGTTGTCAACCCTCTGATTCTCGATATGGGATAGGTCTGCATCATAGAAAGAGATTGGGTTTGCACTAGAAAACTATTTCTCCTTGGGTAGATTTAGTCGAATCTTGCCTCCTTTAGTTCTACCTTCTGGCTAATTTAGAGTCCCTTCCAGTCGAACCTCATGCAATGGTGTCAACTATTCCCTTGATGGTTGGGCAAGGATCATGGACAGGTTTCTTCCCCTTATCTTTCTTTCTTGAGCTAACCAATCTTTCTCTATGGGGAGTCTGGTCGGTTGCGCCTATTTCTTGCTTGGCCTTTTCATCGACAAATTTTTTTAAGTGCCCTTGCCAAATGAGCCTTTCAATCTTGTCATGAAGATTGAAACCCTCCTTTGTGTCATGGGCTTTCTACCTATGGAAGTGACCATACGTTTTGGATCTCTTCATTGTTTCTATCTCTTTTAACTTCCTAGACTTTTTGAGGAAGTTGTCATATTGAATGGCAAACAACACCTCATTTTTTGTAGTGTTGAGGGGGGTGTAGTTGTGCTTAATCGAAGATCGATGACCATCTTTATATTATCTGTCATCTTTCTCTTTTCCCTTTTTCTTATCGTGTTGGGGTTGCCATATTTTTGTTTGTTCATGTCTTCTTATGTCATGTACCTCTCTGCAAGGTTGAGCAACTCCTCCATTATCCTAGGTCGCTCCCTGACCAAAGTATTGGCACATTTCTTATGGCGAAGGCCCGAAAGAGCACATTGATAAGAAACTTGATCCGAGGATTGTCAATCTTCAAGAATTCTATGTTGAATTTGGTGAAAAAAATGGTGAAGGAGATCTCCCTCATTCTGTTTAATTGTATGCAGGTGGGAACAAGGAAGCTTCACCTTTTTTCAACTAGCAAACTGATGAAGGAACTTGTCACATAGTTGGTCATACGAGTATACCAACGCCGATTCCAATTTCACAAACCAATCAAGTGCAATTCCCTGAAACATAGTGACCTACATCTTGGCATGGATATACTTATTGTGCCTATGCAACTACATTATGAGCTCGAATTGTAGCAGACGCTTGTTTGCGTCCAATGAGCAATCATACTTAAGTAGTTTTGTAGGAATCTTGGCATCAACAACAATGTGCTCGTCTATTATCTCTTGCATAAATAGTGACTCTTGCTCTTATCAAAGTCGAGGAGCACCATCATAGTGAGGGTTCCTTTTCGAAACCTCTTTCAATCACCTATTCAACTATTGTACTTGGTGGGACATTTCTTCCCACTCTTCCCGATCAGCATGGGACATGTTTTTGTTTGTCTGAGGTCTCGAGCACTCAACCTTATCACGCTGCAGGACTCAAAGGGGTTGAGCACAATGATCTATTGAATTGGCAATTTCTTCTCAAAGGTTAAGTTGGGCTTCTTCCCTTAGGAATCACTCAGAACTGTCTTCTCATGGGTGGGTGGTCGCCTAGCTCATGGTCAACTCCTCTTTTCTCTTGGAGGCCTCTCCTTGCGCAACAAAGGTTGGGGAGTGGCACTTGCAGTTGATCTGGGCTAATTATTGTGTCTATTGAGGGTAGCTAACAATTGAGTAGAAATTTGGGTAGATATCTACTTGCTTATTAGCTGTATGAGCTTGGACATAGTCAAGGTGACCACTTATTCTAGCTGGGAGTTGAGTCCCGCCACATCTAGTTCTTGTTGGGGTCAAGGAAGAAGGGTTAGGGACCTCCTGTTTTCTTTCCTTTGAGAAATAGCTCGCCTAGTGTCAACCATTTTTTTAGTTACGGACTTAAGTTCCCATAGATGGTGCCAAATGATAAGGGTGTAAATAGTTTAGGAGTAAGTTGGGTTGAAGTCTAATCCACTCGATCGACTAAGAGGTCAATAGAAGTACTTGGTGATGTATGAGGTAAGGCTTGCAACCAATAGCACATGTTAGGCTAGCCCAAGTGCCCTTGGCTAAGGCATTCCAACGCTTAAGTTAATATATATCGACTAAAAGGTAGAACAACATGAAGGCATTTATAGCTTTTTTGGGGTGGTTAATATGTCCATGATGCCTTGTTATACAAGAAGGACCTTTGTTCTCGTCTAAGGACCTTTAAGTCTTTTACTATTTTGGTACTGTTTAGGTGGCGCTTCTTCCCACCTCCTAGGACAAGGGGGTACATAGGAAGCACGCACTAACCTAGCACGATAGAAAAGATGGTATTGGTGGTGGTATGCGCTATTAATGCAGAGGTATGCCACTTATTAGAGCATTCAATGCTGCAAAAGAGTTGTCATGCCTGCTCAACCTCACTGACCGAGATACATACTTATCTATGTGCTATTTGCGTAGACTCTGGTCAACACAATGGCACTCTATTGTATTCAAATGTCTCCACAGCTGAGTATCAAACAAAACATCCTCGATCGTGGTCGATCGTACTCTGGTTGATAGGGTCGAACCCTGATACTTGCATTGGCAGTTAAGTCCTTGTGAGGTTGGGTCCAGTCAATGACACAGCCAGTTAACAGTGAGTTGGGCTTGATAAATAATTGGGTTATCTCATATCATAACTTTTGTTTGATTAAGAGTTATTGAATTAGGCCTGTTGGACAATCCATATCAATTTATAAATGAATTTTATACTTTTAACTACATATACATGATTTTGATGTATGCTTTATTTATCTGTTGAAAGAGAAATAAACTACTCATTTAGGTTCATTCTTAAAGGTCCTTTTCATTTTTTCTATTATTTTAAAATAAAAAAATCATCAATTTCTCTAAATTTTTACTTAAAACACCACTTATTTGTATTGCAATTTCTTATAAACCTATCATATCATTTTTTTTAATCATGAAATTCAAATTTAATATGACACAATGTATCTTTTATCATTTCAAACTAATTAAAATATATATATATATATATTTTAAAAAATATGTATTTCTACATATAAAAATTTTAATTAACTAAATTTTCAACTTTATATTTATTCTAAGCATTAATTTCAAACAAAACATGTCAATACAAACTCATTTTTATTTCTAAAACTATAATTAATTTTTTAATTTTTAAAATACTCAAAACAAAAAATAGAAGCAGAAAACATATCGAAACGGGCCGAAAGTTATTTTTTTATAAAAATATTATAAATCTAAATAAGGTTCAGCTAACTGAAACAAACATGCCAATGCACGTGATGTTGTATGAATATAAAAGATTTATTTCAGGTACAGATAATTAGAAGTTAGAATAGGACAAATCATATTGCGGTAATAATTTAATGATGTTCTCAAGAAAAAGTACATTCAGTTTTTCAGTTGTTTGATAGAAAAGTGGGAACATTAACTCTTTTTTTTTTTCACTTTATAATATGCGAACCAGTTCTAGTGGAATAGTATGATAAATTTTCATTACATTATTGGCATAAGCCTCTGTATAAAATATTATAATTAAACTTTTCAATTTTGTGGGCATAATAACCATCTTCTTAGTGTAACCTCATTAAATCATAAAATGCAATGAACTTTTTTATTGTACCTTTCTATGCAAATCATGAAATAATTCAAGTTAAGAGGATAGTCTTTTTATGAAGTGATGAAAATACCTTTAAGCTATGTGATGCTCCTATGATGGAATACCGACGAAACACTTCATTGAAATCGATTCATATATGGCAAAGCGAAAAGAAAAAATATAGTTTAAATAATAAAATATCACAAAAAAACTTTAATTAATAAAGTGTAAACATGCGCATAGTTCGATTGACAAATCATTTTTTTTTATATTTTAATAATCACATTATTCGAGACATATTATACAAGAGTATGTAGTATGTACAAGTTTTTTAAAAAGAATCTAGAGAAGTCGAAAAATTGCAATAAAAAAAATGTAATAAAAATTCAATAACCAAACACAGTAAATTATTATATTAAAAATGACTATATATAATATAATAAATTAAAGTAACAAAGTATTTCATGCTAATATTTTAAGTATATAATGTCAAATTACAATTCTAAGTTGATCATAAAAAATTACCTTTTCAATGAATATTGAGGAACTCAATAATAACGTTAATAAAATCTAACAAATAGATTGGAATGTTCATATCTAACTTAGAAAGAAAGCAAAGCAAAGCAACATAAGAGGTACTATGAAAAAGTTATTAAAGTTTTATTTGCCAAATAATTTATCAAACAGTATTGCTAACATAAATTTACTAAATTTTAAATTGAATAAAAAAAAACCCATCATATTACGCCTGCGGGGGTAAGAGATTCTGCAATTAAATAACAAAAAATAAATAAAAATATAGAATATTGGTAGCATGAGTGATGTAAAAATAAAAGGAAGCAAAAAATAATTGTAAAATGATAAAATTTTGCATATAAAAACGTAAAACTGATGTGTTAATCTTATGATAAGTTAAATTTATCTGACAAAATTTAGTGAAACAGAGCACCTAATTTGGTGCTTATAAAATATGTTTTTAAACTTTAAACTTATAATCTGATAAAATAAATATATAAGCATGAATATTTAAAACCTAATCAATGAGATAAAAATCTATATTGAATAAATTTAGCGTGATCTTATAGCAAATAAGTTTTGATCATAATAAAATAACGTTAAAGAAATCACATTAAAATCAATGAAATTTTTTGATTTAATTAAAGATTCAAAATTCTAAGAATTAACTATATGGTCAAACACCAGAGTCTTATATTTAATAGTATTAGCATGTGCCTCGTGTTATGTATAAGTTAAACTAATTATAATTATAGGCATTATTCTAATTTCATGTAAAAGAGAATTCAATTCACAAAATATTTTTATTAAGATACATAGTATGAAATTATAAATTTTTAATGAAATTAAAATGTATAATACCAAGAACAATAAAAAATTATATTCATCACAACATCATCACAATTATAATTACATAATATAAAAATACAAAAATACTTATATTTTTCCACGGCCAAAAAACAACTCAATAAATTTAAAACAACTCAAACAAAATAACAAAAATATAATGCTTGAAAGTATGAAAACTAATTAACAATATTGAGAACATAAAGACCTACTCCACAATAGAAAATCGATTTAAATAAAAGGTGAAAATAATATTAAACTGTTTTAAAAGGTAGATATTGTACATAATAAAACTTATTTTATATTAAAAAAACATATGATTCAGATGTCCTTATTTATTTATTTTTCACAAATTACTCTTATCAAGCTAGCTAATTTAAAATATTAATAAAATGAAAAAGGATTGGAATCTCAATTTATGGTATGACTAAATTTGGTCAAAATATTGATTATAGAAATTAAAACAGTTGTGATTTTTCACTTGTGAATATTAAAAAGAGTAAGAAAATATAAATATAAGTGATTATTTTTAATATATTATTTTCTATAAATTATTATTACCTTTATCCAGTTTTCATATCTCCATCATTTTTTAAATTCTTTTTTACATTTTTCAATATTTACTATCAATTGCATTTTCTTATTTAAAAAATTGCAAGCCTTTGTATATTTATTGTTTACTTGTTTAAATCATGAATTTTCATTGGTGCAAATAAAATAAATATTGAAATTAAAAACTATTCATGCCAAAATAAATTTTATTAAATGAAATTATGAATAAAATTTTAAATTTTTTATAAATTTTTAATTACTATATTCTCCTTGTTCTTGACTCCTTTATCGTTATTTGTCTCAAAGACTTGAATTTTTTTTTCCCATTAGGAAATAGTTGACATTTTAATGTATTAATGAATGAATAGCAAAGAAATTGAACAGACAACAATAAATTTAAATGAATCATGAAATATTTATTTGCCAATAAGACTTTGAAATAATTTATAGATTATTTTCATATCTCGCCATTGTGGTGTCTATTTATATATAAATAAAATTTCTCATTGTATGTCCGACACACTTAAAATAAATTTAATTATTAAAATATTTTTTTCTTAAATAATATTCACTTTAATTCAAGTAATTAAATAACAAAAATTTATCCTTTTTAATATTTCAAAAAGAAAACTTATTATTTGATAACATAAAATAGAGATTTCATATGCAAATCTTAAAATTTAAAGATAATTTATATAACTTGACTAAATTATAGAATATTTATGGTCATTAAATTTAAATCTATGGATTGTACATATATTCTTAAAATTATTAAAATTTTGAAAAAATTAATAAGAAAAAATGATAAATAATCAAGCAAAATGTTTTTAATTAGCATAATTGTAAATTTTATATATAAAAATATATATTTTAATATGATATATAATCAATCTATTTTCCTTAAAATAAAATTTCTTTAGTACTATGGTTATAGTAATAATTTTTATTACATTTGATGATTTCAAAATGTTAATTATGTGTCAACATGGTAAGATTTATTTACTTTTATTTATGAATTTATTTCATCATTTTTAAGATTATCAAATAACTTGCATATTTTACATATAATATAGATTGTTATAAAATAATAATTAATTTTAAATATTTAACTTAATCTATCATACATATCAATATCTCATTAAACAAAAAAGGAACAACCAATTTAATACAATTCTCATTTTCAACAAAACTTTATTGATCTAACATTATTCCTATCAAATATTAAGTATATGTAAAATATTCTTTTGTAAATTTTCAATTATTAAACAAAAATGTGCAAATAAAGGTATATGACATAAATATTAAAAAAAATGTACAAAGAAATATACACAGAATATAAAGATTGTTGTCATTGACTATTTTAAGTATTCGTTTATCAAACTTTTTATGAAGATTTCAACTATATCAAATATATTTATGTACCCTGTGAGAAATTTGCTTTAAATATTTGAGAATGGATTTTTAATATTTGTTAACTGTTGAAAAATAAAACTTTTTTAGTTGAAACCTTTAAAAGCATTATTAAGAGATTACAAATATTGTGGAAATAATATCTCATATTTATAATATACTTTAAATCTAAATTAAAATATTAATTATATTCTTGGTATATGATTTTATCTAAATATCATATTCAAAAGATAATATCTTCACAATAATTAAATTTGAACAACTTTAGATAAGTTTAATGCTTATATATCAATCAATGCAATATTACTCATGTATCAAATTTTAAATTTTTTCATCAATAAAATATAATTTGATATTTCATAAAAAAAAATCAGTCTATTATCCTTCTTATAAGAAATGGGTAATTGGGTATGTTGTAAACTATTTAAGCAAATAATAATATGCAAAAGATAATCACAGTTACTTTGTAGCGCCCCATTTAGGAGGTGCTTGCTTTGGGTTGAGGTGCTATTCCAATTTATTCTATAAATATTTAAATCCAAAATGCACCTCCAAAATTCAATTTTGATTCATAAAGCTGTACATCATCCCAAAATTTAACAACTCAAATGGTAGCAGCTTAGCACTGACCCAAAAGACATTTCAAAGTGTGGAAGCAATAAAATTTCAAACTTCAAGTCAACTCTACAAGGAGTACAACATATATTCTCATTCTAAAGTCTTATAAATAACAACATATTTTTAACGTAAAGTAACACCACAAACCAACATTATGTACATGCCAAAGTCTTTTAGTTGAGTTCAATCCTGTCCATAATCTTAATCCCCGTAATCTTGATAAGATGATATCTAAACACCTATCATAAAATGATTTTTCCGAGCAAGTCATCGGCTCTCATTCTTTACTTATTCATACCTATCTGAGAATATTTAAGAAATACATGGGAGGGTAAGTCATAAGGACTTAGTGAGGAACAATGTAAATCAATGTATGATCTTTCAAGAATAAGGGGTTCAACAACAGTAATCACTGGCAGTTTAGCATGAGAAGAACAAGGTTATGCCAAAAATAGAACAATTAAAAAAGGTCAAGGTACTAGCAAATGTTGGGTTGAAAGCTGTGACCATCAGCATAATGGCCTGATTGACTCAATCGATTTACACTGGGAGGTATCAACATCGACCAACTCAACCAATCCTGCTAGGGAGGTTTAGGGGTATCTCAACCAATCACAATCAGGAGGTATCGATGTTGACCAACTCAACCATTTTACTATAGGAGGTTTTTCTGTTGGCTCGTTTGCTCGGGACATTAGCCCGATCTAGACTAGGAAATCACTCCAACCTTATTGCCCCTTGAACAGAATATAGTTTCAAGAATAGCAAACCTAATCACATATGTAAGACAACAAATCAATTACAACATGCATATCAGAATACCCTTATACCTCCATAACAGTATAGTAAACAATCAGTTTAGTAGCTTGAGCATCACAACTCGGCAATAATAGTAGCTTAAACATAACAGCGTGGCAAGGCACTTGGCATAATAGTTCTCTTGTACACATGTCTTTCAATTTGATCAATCAATCAATTAATTGCCAACGTGGCAAAACATTAAGCTTCACAATACGATTTCAATAAAGCCATCATGGTAAACAACGATAAACAAAACAATCAAGAAAGCCAACATGGCTAACAATAATGTACCGTACGGTTCAATCGGCACAATAACTTATGAGATGCTTAAATGTTCATGGTACCAGAACAAGAACAAATCAGTTGATTCAAAATGGTTTTGATACACAATTTAACAATGGTACGTTTCACAAGTTCAATGATTAGCAGCATTCAATGAATGATAATCAAGTCAATAGAACCTCACAAGGTTCAAAAAGTAACATTAAATGGTAACGATAGTCAAGACAATAAAACCTCACAGGGTTCAAAAAATAGCAATAAATGGTAATGATAGTCAAGACAGTAGAACCTCACAGAGTTCAGAAGGTAGCAATAAATGATAATAAAATCATATGTCAAGCAATAGAACTTTACAAGATTTAGCAGTCAATCGATAACAATAACAATAGAAAAGACCAGTTTCAGATCAATGGAACCTCACAAGGGTCAACTACAATAACATTACTTTACTCAAACAAGTACCAGGTTGGTGGATCCTCATCTTAATTTCCACAGAAGAATGCTATCCTTGCTTTACTATTCATCAAGTCCTAGCTCCTTGTCACCCAATCAATAAATGGATTTACTTTCAAAATCCTTATTTTGACCTTACAACCATAATCAAACAGATAGCATTCTACTATCAATTGTTTACCATCAATACTGTACTTTAGGGTTTGATTTTGATATTATCAAGGGCGACATACCAAATGAACCATTAATACCTAAATATTTATGGGAAGCATATCAATTGTATCTGTAAAAGAATATAATCAAGTCCTTAATTCACATAGTAACCTTGCAACATTACACATAATCGATTTCAATAACCTAACTATCATTAATAAATCTAATTTGTCACTTAGGCTGCGATTACATAAGTTAGGGTTTCAATCCCTTAATAAAGCTAATTCACTCAAATTTATCACATGATACAAATCCAAGTTCTCTAAACTCATAATGGTACAAGCATGACCCAAATCTTAGTTCTGTATCATTTCAATTAACCCAATTATCACCATTTGGGTTCCTAATTCATAAAATGAGGGTTTCTCTTGGTTAGCTATACGACCTATAGTTTACATGAAATAATACCATTTTGGATTCACTAGGCCTACTCAATTGATCAAGTATTCTATTCTTATGCATGGGTGTTATGATCGTCTATTTCTATCATTCTATCTGACAAAACCCAGTTTTATGAAGATCAAAACATATAAACATATACATGCAATTACATACACCAACAATATTGTTTTTATACCAATATTTCACAAATGAGGTAGAATCTCAACAATCAAATCGCGTGTATGTGATCATCGTAATGAGATAAAGATTTTGTCTAGTCGCTGCCGCCGCCGAAAAACTTCACTACTGCTAGAAAACTCAACTACCACCACCAAAAAATGCTCCTCAACTCAACTAAACAAACCCCTCAAACAATTTTTGATTTTGACATCGTTTGGCCTGTTAATTGGCCGAAAAATCAAAATTCCGGCACCAACATCGCCACTCAATTTTCTTCAAATTACTTCACTATCGATGGTTCATTTTGGACGTTCAAGCTACCATTGTGATCCTTGAGTCGAGCTCAACAAAACCCAATAGTTAAACTTGGGCTTCTGTCGCTGAAACAGAGAAACCCATCACCACTGTCGTGGCTGTAATGTTTGAGCTAAATTTCCAGTTGCTACACCAGTCAGTTCTACAAGATGTTGGTATATTTGAATTTCTTGAGCTGAGAGGAGCAAAATAGTATATAATTTGTTAGGTTTTGTCATTTGCCTGTAAAAATGGTTGGAGGAGGGAGGTACTGTGGTGTTGGTGAAGAAGAAGATGAAATTGAGACTAAAGTAAAAGTTTGGTTTTTATAGAATTAATCTTTACTTAATTACAAATTGACCCCCAAAAGTTTTGGTTAGACTTCAATTGAGTCCAAGAGTTTTGATTAGATTCAATTTAGCCACCAAATTGTATTAAGCCTCACATTGGGTCCATTGACTTATAAATATTAAACATTGATCCTTCCTAATGTAAAAAATGGCATGATTAAGTCTTTTTATATTTATATTTTAACCCACAAAACTTTCAAAAATTATACAAAAATTACATAAATTCGTAGAAAATAATATTTAGATAAAATATCAAAATAATGCATTTCTAGGGGTGTTACATACTTAGTTGCTTTTCTATTTGCCAAATATTGAGAATTGTATGTGTATTTTTAAAATTATAATTTATTGAGAAGATGGTTTTTAATTAAAATATAAATACAATTCAAGAATATATATTTTAATTGAAAATAAAGTGATTTTATATCTAAAATATGAAAAGATGATTAGATATGCAAAATTAATTTGATTATTTCATCATAACTTAAATTATCAACTACTTTATTTAGATAAACTTTTAAAATTATTCTTGGAATAAAAATGTATAGATAAAGTAAAATAAAAATATATATCTAACATTTTTTGATGAAAAATTAATATTAATATTTTTATTTAACTAAATTAGCGAACTTTAAATTTACACCTATTAGATAGTCTCAATATGTCTACTTTGTGTATCATTTTTTTCATCCAAGATATGAGCAATGATTTTTAATCATTAAAATTATCAAAATATAACTCATTAAAATATAAGATATACACTTATTATATGAAAGAGTATTTGATTCAATAATGAATGTTGAATTTCTAATAGAATATATTAATTTTTAAAATTAATTCATACATATTTATTTATCTATTAATTGAGAAATGAAATACTTTTTATAAAAATATTATAAATATAAGTAAATATTCATTTAATTAACATATATACACCAAGTACAATTAAGTAAATTCCACATAAAAGAAGCATACTTAAGTAATTGAAATATTAATATTCTTTTTATTAACTCTAATAAAGTAAGTCCCATATAAAACCATAGGGAATGTTTGGGTATGTTTTTTGTTTGATTTTATTATGTGTTTTGGAAGAATGAATTATTGAATAATGTTAAAGTTATTTTTTGGTATGTTTGGTGAGACATTTTTTACTATAGCAGTCAAGTTAATATTTTTTTTGTTAGGTTTTTGGGGGTGAAAATAGAATTGAGTGATTTTTTCAATGTTAGAATAATAATAAAATATATATAAGGTATATATATTGAATATATGTATGTATATATTAGAGAATGTATGTTTTGGAGGAACAATAAAGATATATTTGGTTATGTTTCCCTAAAATAATATTGTTTCGATGAAACATAGCCAAACAAAGCCATAATTTTTTCTTCATTAATTTGATAGAAAAATTGGACTAATTCAACTACTTAACAAAATGATATATTTCAAAAAGTCACACTATTCTAGGTATAATATCTAAATATAAAGCATAATAGTAAAATATAATTTAATAACTGGAAAGATTTTGAATTCTAAGTTTATGTAATGAGATAAAATATTAAATCTACAATTATGGATTTGAACTTTTATAATAAAACGAAAACCTATTATTATAAATGTAACACCCCTAGAAATTGTATTATTGGTATTATTTGTTAAATAATATTTTTATAATTTTTATTAAGCTTTATTTAAGTTTTGTGGGTAAATGTGCGCTTAGGAGAGACTTAATTTGGTCATTCTTTAGAATTTGAGGGGCTAATGTGGAAGACCAACAAATTGGGGACCAATTGAATTTAATTAGAATTGTTGGACCTAATTGAAATTTGATCAAAACTATTGAGGGTCAATTTGTAATTAACAAAAGATCAATTCTATAAATACAAAAATTTCAATTTCACCCCCTATTTCATTCTTCTTCTCCACTAAAAGCCATCATCTCTCTCTCCAGTGAACTCCACCAGCGACGGTTGAAACGGAAAATCAACCCTACCAAACTCTTCCCCTCACTCCCAGGACCTTAGCCATGCCTTTTTCTTACAAAACCACGTAGTAGTTCGCCAAGAAATTGAGCTCGACTTTGGTGAGCTTCAAAGGTGATGAGTTTCTCCATTTTGATGATTGAAATCTGGACTTACTAGGTTTTGTAGCCCTTAGCTCAAGGAGCATTTTAGTACCTTCAGCTCCTAGAATCAACCAATAGCGATGGTAGAATTGAAGAAAAATTAGCGTGGTGGCTTTGGTGGCGGGCTAACTATTTTCAAGCCAATTAACTGGCCAAATGATGTTAAAATCAAAAATTGGTTGAGGGGTTTCATTCCTTGAGCTAAAATGTGTTTTCTCGTGGTGGTGGTGACCAACTTCGGTGGCGGCGGATGGCGACAACGCTAGGACAATTTGTTCATCTTGACATGGTGGTCGCATGCATGGAGTTTGATCATCAAGATTACATTCCGATAATAAGAACTTGGGTAAAAATAGAAACGAGTTTAAAAGTTATGTGCATGTGTATGTATATAGCTTCCAAGCTTTGCAACACTTTGTATAATCGGGAAGAACGCATGATTTGATTGAAAATAGAGTCATGCATATAATTACATAAGTTAGTGAACCTAAATTTGAAATGTTATATGGTAATCTTGGTTAATAGTAGTTAATTAAGTAATTAGGTCCTAAATTTTGTATAAATGAGCACTAAGTGGTGAATTTGGACTATTAATAATAGTTGCGTTAATATAATTAGCTTTATGTAACGTTACAAGGTTAAATCTAATTAAGGACCCAATTGTATCTCTTTATCGGAACTGATGCAAAACCTAAGAATGTTTTCCATAATTGCATAATTGGGAATAATAACTATTGATCATGTTGAGACTAATCCCTAAGGAATAGCACTGATAGTATAATGACTAGTTTTACATTACTATTAGTATGATTTTGATTATGAGGACAACGAGGATTTTGACAGAAACCCCTTTCTTCTGATTAGGTGACGAAGAGCAGGATTTTGCTAACTTGTAGCTCAGAGTAGCTCTCGCATTTTTTGATTTTAAGGTGAGGGTCCTCCAACCTGATAATTATTTTGATTATAGGTATTTGTCTATCCTGCGAGGGCTAACCACTTTGGTTGTTGACTTGTATAAGCTAATCTGGTACTTGACTTGATTATAGCTTACTCGTTAATTATGAACCCCTGTAAGGGTCTCCCGCTTTAGGTTACTATTTTGTATAAGCTTACTTGTTAATTGTTGAAACCCTGTGATGTTTTATCGATTTGATACTTGTCATTGTTTATCATCATTTTTTGAATTTTGAACCTTGTAAGGTCCTACTGCTTTGGTACTTGTATCGATTGAATTGTATCTACTATTGATTGTCGAACCCTGTGAGGTTCCACCACTCTATTTGTTATCTATTTCGAAAGCCTTGTGAGGGTCTATCGATTGGTATTTACTTTGTGAAAGCTTATTCAGTATTGTTGAACCTTGTGAGGTTCCATTGAATTGACACTATCTTGATCATCGTTATCTGTTGATTTTTGAACCTTGTGAGGTTCTACCATTTTGATAATCGTTTGTGCACCCCTGTGAGGGTTTATTTAGTTGATTGTACCTTAATTCGAATTGATTGTTTCATATTCAATATTGATCAAATTGAATTCATTCAACTATCATATGATGGCCTTGTCGACTTACTTGAATTGTTTCATATATTGTAGATTCGCCATGTTAGCTTATTTGAATCATTTTGATAAGTTGTTCCCAGTTGTTAAGCTCAGGACATGCTGTTAAGCGAATCATTGTTCTATATATCGTTTGACCAGCTTGTTAGCTTATTTAAATTATGTTGTTAAGCCTATTAAGTTGTTCCTAGCTATTGAGCTTGGGAAGTGTGGATATGTTTAAAATGATAGAAATAGGGAAAAATTGATAAGCCTGTTATGTTGATCCTAACTATTGAGCTTAGGACGTGCTGTTATGTTGATCCCAGTCGTCGAGCTCAAGGCTTGCTGTTATGTTG
The DNA here is from genome assembly GCA_014898725.1 of Jacaranda copaia. NCBI lineage: Eukaryota > Viridiplantae > Streptophyta > Magnoliopsida > Lamiales > Bignoniaceae > Jacaranda > Jacaranda copaia. The sequence continues at coordinate 921,046 of JACGDI010001573.1, read as the reverse complement.
ATCTGACTGGAAAGTGTTATCGATTGACCTATTATCTGATTATTCTGTCATCTAACTGTACTATTATCTGACTATTCTATTATCTTAATGTTCTGTTATCAACTAAACTATTATTGACTGTATTGTTATTGACCGTTTTGTTATCTAATTGTTTTGTTATTTGACTATTTTGTTACTATTATGTTATCGAACGGATATTGCCAGCTGTTATGCTTGATCCATTGAACTTTAATCAATTTTTCAATATAAGGAGAATCGGATATGCATGATGTTTTTGATTTAATTGAAATGCATATACTGTTCATATTGTTATTCTTAATTGTACTATGCTCAAGGAGCAATAAAGTTGGAGTGGTTTCCTAATCTAGATTAGGTTGATGTCCTGGGCCATGTGAGCCAACTATAATTCTTTATTATCATGCCAGTAGTACTTTGTTGAATTACTAATTCTTCGACAAATCCGTGAGCTGCTACTTATTATCCCTCATTAAGTCCTTAAGACTTACCCCCTATGTATTTCTTGATTTTCCTAGACAGGATTCGATAATAGACTTGAGCTTCAGGCTTGGACTAGAGGATATATTTAGTAATGGGATAAGCACTTGAATGTGCTTATACGATCGCTTGAACGCCAAGCCTTGGCTTAGAAAGGTTATGATATGTTAAGTTGATTTGAAGATTTGCAACATGTATAAATTGTGGTGAAAAATATTAGATGATTGGTTTGTATATATTGCGTTTATGGTATCTTAGTGGTGCCACTTTAAGTTTAAAGCATGTTGCTATCTTTGAAGATTGAAAAAATTTTATGGGCCCATTAAATATGAAGTTTGAGTGACTTAAAATTGATCGGAGTAGTACATCGGGCCAAAGTAGGAACCTCTAGGATGGGGCACTACAATGAATATTTGAAATTATCCCATTAGATAAAACTAATGATGCAATTTTAGATAAACACAACATAAAATCTGATTTATAATGGATAAGTCAATTGTATTACAATTAAATTTAAAAATAAATTAACAACTAATGAGATTTTTTTGATTTAATTAAAAAATTAAAATTATAAAAATTCAAAATTTGATCAAAATTGTACAATTATAAGTCCTACAACGTTGTGCTCTATATAATAGTACAGATATAGATTGATATTATGCCTTTTTTTTGCATATATACATATATATATATATATATATATATTGTAACCTACTGATGCTTTATTTGCATGCATAGATATAAAGTTAGGATATCCTAAATCTTAGTGCATTCCCTATTTGGATGCTCATAACTTATGAAAGATATTAACGTATCAATGTTATCCCTTACATTTACAATTATTCATTTTTACCCCAATATTTTCAACCTAAAATCAACACGATATATCAAAAAGCAAAAACTAATGGCTTGTTTGGTTGTAAATTGTCAAGTCATTTTTCAACTTCCAAAATATAAACAAATAAATAATACACATTCTTCAACTCCACTCCTAAAATCAAGTGGTGGAAGAATACCAATCAAGACAATTGCAGAATTCCAATAATTTAGATGTGGATTTAAACAACACCCTAACTTCATGAAGAAATAGATGTCCAAGGACCAAGAGCAATTTCAAATGACAAAGCAACAATTGCAAGTTGCAATTGCTCAAGCAACTGCTCCACAAGAGATGATGTCTCTTATAGTTGAATTACAAAAAAAGATCAGTTAAGAAGAAAAATCTCTGTGAATCTCAAAGAATAAAGTCAAAGATCTACCAACATTTAATCTTGGAGACATAAATGATGACTTCTTCGAATTATAATAAGATCAGTGGTTATCCTGTCAAAAGACAAAGCAAAAAATTCTTGACAGACAACTATTTCAAAAAAGCAAAAGCGGCACAGTTAGAAAAGGCAAAAGATTCCTAAAGGAAAATTATTGAAGAAAAATAATGCAAAGTTAGCAATTTCATAGGTTGAAGTCCAAATTTACAGTCTGCAAAAACATCTATAAAAACCAAAGACCAAAGATGGAGAACGCATAAATGATTTCGACATCAAGATTAATTTTAGTCTTAAGCTTTCATCTACTCTGCCTTTCATTCTTGCAAACACTCTTTTACCAATTTCTTTGTAAATTTTCCTTATTTTTGACCAAATTTTCGTTGCATCAGACAAAGCCCAAGACTTCTGTTTCTTGCACAAATTTATTAATAAAAATAAGTTTTGCAAAATTCTTGCATAAATATTTTATATTACTTAAAATAAATTTAATTATTAAAATATTTTTATTTGTTAATAATATTCACATTATTTCAAGTAATTAAATAACAAAAATTTATCCTTTTTATCATTTCAAAAAGGGAAACTTATTATTTAATAACACAAAATAGAGATTTCATTTGCAAATATTAATATTTAAAGATAATTTATATAACTTGAGAAAATTATGAAGTATCAGTAGACATTAAATTCAAATCTATGAATTATACATAAATTCTTAAAATTATTAAAATTTTGAAAAAATTAATAAGAAAAAAAATAAATGATCAATCTAAATGTTTTTATTTAGCATAATTGTAAATTATATATATAAACTAGATACTTTAATATGATATATAATCAAACTATTTTCTTTAAAATAAACTATCTTTAGTATGATGTCGTTAAGAATACAATGGTTATAGTAATAATTTTTATTACATTTGATGACTTCAAAATGTTAATTATGTGTCAACATGGTAAGATTTATTTACTTTTATTTATGAATTTATTTCATCATTTTTAAGATTATCAAATAACATGCATATTTTACATATAATGTATATTGTTATATAATAACAATTAATTTTCAATATTTAACTTAATATATAATGCATATCAATATCTCATTAAACAAAAAAGGAACAAACAATTTAATACAATTCTTAGTTTCAACAAAACTATATTGATCTAGCCCTGTTCCTATCAAATATTATGTATATGTGAGACATTCTTTTGTAAATATTATGTATATGTATATTAGGCAAATATAAAGGTATATGACATAAATATTAAAAAAAAATGTACAAAGAAATATACTTAGAATGTAAAGATGGGGGTCATTGACTATTCAAAGTACTCATTTATCAAACTTCTGATGAAGATTTCAACTATATTGATAATATATTTATGTACCCTATAAGAAATTAGCTTTAAATATTTGAGAAGGGATTTTTAATATTTGTTAGCTGTTGAAAAATAATACTTCTTTAGTTGAAAACTTTAAAAGCATTATTAACATATTACAAAAATTGCGGAATAATCTCTCATATTTATAATATACTTTAAATTTAAACTAAAATATTAATTATATTCTTGATATATGATTTTATCTAAGTATCAGATTCAAAAGAGATTATCTTAAAAATAATTAAATTTGAACAACTTAGACAAGTTTAATACTTACATATCAATCAATGCAATATTACTCATGTATCAAATTTTAAATTCTTTCACCAAGAAAATATAATTATATACTTCAAAAAAATAATTATATTATCCTTCTCATAAGAAATAGGTAATTGGGTAAGTTGTAAATTTTTTAAATGAATAATAATATGCAAAAGATAATAACAGTTGATTAATTGTTTTTTATTTGTCAAATATTGGGAATTGTATGTGTATTTTTAAAATTGTAATTTACTAAGAAGATGTTTTTTAATTAAAATATAAATACAATTCAAGAATGTATATTTTAATTGAAAATAAAATGATTTTACATTTGAAATATGAAAAGATTATTAGATATGCAAAATTAATTTGATTATTTTGTCATAACTTAAATTACAACTACTTTATTTAGATAAACTTTTAAACTGTTCTTGGAATAAAAATGTATAGATAAAGTAAAATAAAAATATATATCTAACCTTTTCCGATGAAAAGTTAATTTTAATATTTTTATTTAATTAAATTATTCAACATTAAATTTACACTCATTAGATAATCTTGATATGTCTATTTCGTGTATTATTTTTCATCATCCAAGATACGAGCAATGGTTTTTAATCATCAAAATTATCAAAATATAAGTTAGTAAAATATGAAATATACATATGTTATATAAAAGAGAATTTGATTCAATGATGAATATTGATTTCTAATTAAACATATTATTTTTTTTAAAATAATTTATACATATTTTGTTTATCTATTAATTGAGAAATAAAATACTTTTTATAAAAATATTATAAATATAAGTAAATATTTAGTTAATTGGCAGATATATACCAAGTAAAATTAAGTAAATTCCAAATAAAAGAATCATACTTAAGTAATTGAAATATTAATATCCTTTTATTAAATCTAATAAAGTAAATTCCATATAAAAACATAATTTTTTCTTCATTCATTTGATAGGAAAATTGGATTTCAACTACTTAACAAAATGATATATTTCAAAAAGTCACACTATTCTAGGTACAATATCTAAATATAGAGCATCCACAAATATATATATATATATATATTATCAAGAGAAATTAAAAAAATCACCGTAAAAAAAAGTAAAATATAATTTAATAACCAGAAACATTTTGAATTTTAAGTTTAAGTAATGAGATAAAATATTAAATCTACAATTATGGATTTGAACTTTTATAATAAAACAAAAACCTATCATTATGAATATTTAAAATTATCCCATTGGATAGAGTTAATGATACAATTTTAGACAAACATAACATAAAATCTGCTTTATAATGGATAAGTTAATTGTATAACAACTAAATTAAAAAATAAACTAACAATTAGTGAGATTTTTTAATTTAATTAAAAAAATTAAAATTCTAAAAATTTAGAATTTGATCAAAATTGCACAATTGTAAGTCTTACAGCGTTATGCTATATATAATAATATAGATAGATATTATAACTTCTTCTTTTTTTGGGATATATTTTGTAACCTAAGGGTGCTTTATTTGCATGCATAAATATAAAGTAAGGATATTCTAAATCTTAACGTATTCCCTATTTGGATTCTCTTAACTTATGAAAGATATAAACATACGAACGTTGTCCCTTATATTTATAATTATACATTTTTATCCCCATATTTTCAACCTAAAATCAACACTATATACCATAAGGCAGAAATCAATACCTTATTTGGTTGTAAATTGTCAAATTATTTTTCAACTCTATGGCTCTAATACCATAAGGGACAAGATCTTATGAAGAAGGAATGAAATCTCATAAGAGTTCACAAGAATAGTCAAAACTAAATAGGATGTTTACCTGCGTTTAACTAGCCCACCATATAAATCTGACTTAATACCCAAGCCCACAAACGCCAACCTAGATAACAAGAGCAAACAAGAGGTAATCCAAAATCAAACACATATGGAGTGCCATTAAGCCACAGAACCTGCCTGAATAACTCATTTAAGAGATCCAAAACCTTCAACACAAGCCTTGTCTATAATGACCATGACTTGTCAGGAGTTTTTAACCCATGATTGTTTAACACTTATCTACTTAGCCTACCATTATGCTAAGTTATAAACAAATAAATTTAACATACAGAATAAATTGATACTAACGTTAATACTTAAAAGCTTTAATCAGCTTCATAACTTTTATTTCACTACTAAAAAAGCGCTGACAACAAAAAAAATCCGTTGCAATTTGCGACGGATTTTCCATTGCAAATATTTCCGTCGCAAAATGTAACAAAAAATATAAAAAATAAAAAAAATATGACAAAAAAATTCATCACAAAACTACAACATTTAATCCGTCACAAAACTGCAGTTTTGCAATGGAAAAATCCATCGCAAATCCATCGCAAAAATTGACATTTGCGATGGATTTTTCCGTCACAAAATTGAAAAAAATAAAAAATAAAAAGAAATAATTTGCAACAAAAAAATTCATCGCGAAAGTGAAAAAAATAAAAAAATAAAAAATCATTTGCAACGAATTTAAATCCAACGCAAATTATCAAATGGGGGAAATTAAAACCTTCATTTATGATTTCCCTACCTATTTTTTCCTTCCCCTTTCCCTTTCCCTTCTTCTTCTTTTTTTTTTTATTATTACACCGGCCAGCTAGTGCGCACCAGTTTGTTGCTGGTGCCCAGCAACAGCAGCTACTGCTAATGCCTGCCGGCAGTGCTACTAGTGGGTTGCTAGCCGGCCAACTCTACCAGCGGCCGGCCAGATTTTGTCTTTATTTTTGAAAACTTAATTTTAATTTTTAAAAATGCTAATATTGTTGTTTATTTAATATTTCAAGTTTGAAGAATTCATATTTTGCTCCATCTCCATTAAATATGGTAATCTCACAATTATATTAAAATTTGATTATGTTTTAATTATCTTCATTATGTTTTAGTTAATTATTCAAGTTAGTTAAAATTTGATTTATGTGTCAGTTAAAGTCAAAATGATTTATTTATTAGTAATATAATTTGATTTAACATAAATAACAATTTATATATTAATTAAAATTGAGGTAAATTTTTATATTCATATTAAATGTTGTTATATTTGTTAGAGTTATTTTTTTATTTGAATTAAAAATTTTATTAGAATTTTGGGTTGAGTTAAACTTTATGGTACTATATATTGAATTATATTATATTTTTAAATTTTAATTTAGTTTGTAGACATATTGTAGGCTATTTCGATAGTGGTGGATACCTTCTATAAGTGTTGAGTTATATTAAGCATTTAGAAGTAAATTTGCATACCTTATTTTGATTTTATATATTTTTTCAGTACAATACATTAGAAATGTTTAGGATTGGTAGAAATGCGAAGGGAGATGGGTTGTTGGGAGAACGGGTGGTGCTTTTTCATTTGTTGCTGATTGATTTGTAATTGCTTATATGATGATGATGGGCATAAGGGAGAGTGTTTATATGCCATTATGTAACGTGTTTACAATTATTGTTAGTTATTTTTAATTGAAATGATGCTACTCATTATGCTGAGTTTTCTTTTTTGAGCAATTTGGATTTTATGGAAGGTAAATATATGTTTGTCTTCTTAGAGACATTTTTTTTAGAAGCTCATGAATGCGATTTGGAAACATGTCAATGAATACAAATATAGCTAAAGACAAAAATACTATTTCTTTTCATAATTTTTGTGAATATAAAAATCCAAATTTTACATATCCCAAAACAACAATATAAGTTTCCTAAGTTAAATCATGTCATACTTAGGGTTGTGAATTATATGTTTGATTAGGATTTGAGTTATATGTTGGACTTATATTAATTTATATGTTGGTTTTATGTTGGATGTACGTTTAATTATATTGAATTATGCATTAGATTTATATATGTTTAGATTATGCATTTATATTGAATTATATGTTAAATTTTAGATTTTATTAGATTTATATGTTGTGAATTATATATGCGGTTAGGATTTAAGTTATACATTAGACTTATATTAAATTATATGTTGGTTTATGATGAGATGCATGTTTGATTATATTGATTTATATATTAGATTTATATGTGTTAAGATTATGCATTTACTTTGAATTATTTGTTAGATTTTGTTAGATTTATATTTTGTGAATTATATGTTTGATTAGTATTTGAGTTATATGCTGTACTTATATTAAATTATCGTTGGTTTATATTAGATGTGTGTTTGATTTCCTTAAATTATGTATTAGATTTATATGTGTTTGGATTATGCATTTATATTGAATTATGTGTTAGATTTTGTTAATTATATGTGTGATTAGGATTTGAGTTATATGTTAAACTCATATTAAATTATATATTGGTTTACAATGATATGTATATTTGGTTATATTGAATAATGTATTAGATTTACATGTGTTAGATTATGCATTAAATTGAATTATTTGTCAGATTTTGTTAGATTTATATTTTGTGAATTATATATTTGATTAGGATTTGAATTTATATTTTATGAATTTTGTACTCGATTATGATTTGGTTATGTATTGAATTTATATATTGGTTTATTATGTTGAATTATCTATTAGTTTAGTTTATGTTTCTATTTTTTATTATTGTAATTTTATTTTTATTTTAATATTGCAGGCTTGGATATCTCAAGGTATTGAAGTTTAGTATAAGCCTTGTAAGATAATTCTTTTGGTATTATATTGTAAATTTTATATTTTAGTTAGGGCTTGATTTATATATTGAACAATATTATCTATTGATTTTTATTGTGATATAAAATTATTGTGATTTTATATAAAATAGTATTTAAATATTAGTGCATAGGATGATTAGTATGTAATACAGATAATTATTGATATTGAGTAATTATAGGTTTTAATTTGATAGAATGTGTATATTTTTTTTAAAAAAACTTTCCATCGCAAATTTTATTTTTTTAATTATAATTACCAAATTTGCGACGGATTTGCAATGGATTTTTTTCATCGCAAATTTGCATCGAAAATTTCCGTCACAAATTTGCAATGAAAAATTCTGTCGCAAAATCTGTTGCAAAAACATTCGTTGCAAATTTTTGCGACCAAAGATTTTGCAACGGATTTTTTCCATCGCAAAACAACATTTTTCTAGTGATGTTTCTTCAATAAAATTTTCTAATATGCAGAAAAGAAAGGGATATGCAAAAAAGAAAAGAAAGGGCTGGGCTATCTATTTTTCGCTCTGCCCCTTTACAAAACTACAAAGTTATTTACAAAAAACAAAAATTACTGTTATAGATTTAAAATTTTTGAAATCCGCACAATGAAAAGTAAACAATAAACAATATATTATTGTTTGTCCTATTACATTATTTTCAAACCGTAAACAGTTTATCGTTTGCTACTTTTACTTTCCACTTCTTATTGTCTGCAAAATTTTATCAATCTCCTGCGAGGTTGGTAAGCTATCAACTTTTGGGTCTTGAGATTCTCTTGACAAGCAATCAAAATGATTTTCTCTAGTCTTTGATTTGGATGAAGTTGCCATGGATGAATTTTCTAAAGTATGATCTTCTTCTCCTTCTTCATCAAGATTATCCATCAAATCTTGTTGGACCATATTAATGAATTCTTTGATTAATTCTGCTTTGGATAATTTTCCTTTGCTCATCTGTATTTTCTCTGAAGTTTTTTCAAAAAGAGATGAAGCTTCTTTTTACTTTTCTTTATCCAATTTTTCTTTATATAATTGGATTCTTTTAATGATATTATCCAATGTTTCTTGTCCTTCAATATATCCTTTTTCTTTATCAAATTAGAGCATTCTGTTCCACCATTTGATATAGAATACTCTCTGTAAGCAAGGAATATTATTCTCAGTTGTTCCGATTTTGGGAGTCCATTTCCAGATCTAGGGTATGGAGAATTCTATGGAGAAGAAAACTGCAACTTCACCTTCAATCATTTGATTGTTCTTTTCTACTTCAATTAACTAGGGAGAATATTTGGCCCAATTATCAAAAGCCTCTTTGAATTGATCAGGCAAAATATTCTGGCTAGGACCATAATATTTCCACCACTTAAAAAACCAATTGGGAATATCATTTTTGAAAACTTCAGGACAAATTTTTCCAAACTGTGTATGTTTTTTCCTGGGGTTTTCATATAAAAAGACTTTTTGAAAGGCTTGGATATAATCCCAAAAATTAAATTTAAAACAGTCTTTTGTTCTTTCAAAAAGAATTCTTTTTCTTTTAATGAGGATATTCCCCATTCCTCAATAGAAATAATCTTTTTTATTATAATTTTACTAAAATTAAAAATGGATCTATCTTTAGAACTAGGATAGAAATGTGATATTTCACAAGATCCTGTGGTTATAAGAATATTTTCAAAATATGAACGAGGTTTATAAAAACCTGCAGCATATGATGTTGTATCAAGATATCTCTGGACTATAATCCATGGATCATTCCTTCATTGGAGGTCCTTGTATTCAAGGATCATTATTATTTCTTTATTTTCTTTCTGTTTGAATGTAGTGAGAGAATCCTCATCATTTGGTGATGCCACATTCGAAGTAACATCAGAAAAAGAAGGTCCATTAGTTCATTCTATTTTTGAAACATTTTTGGATGATCTATTGGATCCTTCCGATTTTTCAAAGTTCTCAGGAGTTCTATTAGAACTAGACTGGTTTTGTTTGAATTGTAAAAATTTTGCAAATACGGGATCCTTGAAGATTAGATCTTTAGAATTGGAAGCATATTATGCCTGGGATATAGGTGAAGCTATAAGCTTCTGCTTTCCATGTTGTATTAATGGTACACCTCTGCCACCTCTTCCTCCTCTATAAGAGTGAGGATTTCCTCTTTCTCTATTATAAGGGATCATATCATGGTATCTGCAAGAATTCCCCAATTAGGAAATCAAGAACACTATTATTAGTCCCTTTTGTTTATAAATAATCTTAAAATCAAATGGTGCTAAATAAGCTTGCCACTTAGCAAACATTTGCTTAGACACATTGTGCTTAAAGTCTTTATCAAACATGAATTTAGTAGCTTGACAATCAATCTTAATTATAAAAAACTGATTATATAAATCATCCTAAAATTTAAGCACACTTTTAACTATGGCAAGAATTTCTTTTCACAGTTGCATAATTTTTTTGGCTATTATTCCACTTACCAGAACAATATCTAACAAGAATTTCTTATTTATTGTTAGGATTAACCTAATTAAGGATACCACTATATCCTATATTAGAAGCATCAGTTTCTATAATTTTCTTCCAATTGGGATTAGAGAGCATAAGACAAGGAAGTTGTTTTACTTTCTGTTTAATAAAATTAACAGCATGAGTATGATTATCACTCCATTGTTTAGGATTTTTCTTTAATCTATCATATTAAATAGCAGTACCTTGGGCAAGATTCTTGTAATACGGGGATATATAATTTAAGCTTCCTAAGAATCTTTGTAATTGCTTTTTATCAGTGATTTACAACTTCTTCTTCTTCTTTTAGGATAGATATTGTAACCTACGGGTGCTTTATTTGCATGCATAGATATAAAGTAAGGTATTCTACATCTTAACACATTCCATGTTTGGATTCTCTTAACTTATGAAATATATAAACATGCAAATGTTATCCCTTATATTTACAATTATACATTTTTACCTCCATATTTTCAACCTGAAATCAACACTATATACCATAAGGCAGAAATCAATAGCTTGTTTGCTTGCAAATTTTCAAATTATTTTTCAACTTCAAAAAAATAAACAAATAAATAATACACATTGTTCAACTTCACTTCCAAAATACAAAATTCATTTCCCAAAACACCCTTATTATTCACACCCCAATACAGTCCTCAATACTATACTACTTGTTATTGATTGTCCTCTTCACATTACAAACATATACACGTATTATTAGTCATTCAATATATATACATATATATAAATAATTTTAAAATATCTATTTTACTCTACCAACTCAACAAAAAAGTTATTGATTTGTCATCTTGTTCCCTCCTAAAACAAAACCAAACAAACAAGTTTTCTCTCAAAACATTCTCTACTTATCATTCAAAATACAAACAAACAACCACCACATTTCTAAAAAATTATTTTGCCAAAATATTTAGACAAAATGCTCTAATTCGCAATCAAACAAATGACAATCCATTTTAAACCATAATCCACATTGATAGGTATGGTAATGAAGCCTCCACCCTTATAACCAATTTTATGGATTTTGATTTTTACTCTATCTTAATCTCATGGAGCATCAAAGGAAATCATAAATTCAGTATAACATAATTTAAACTTACCTAAATGCTTGAGTGTTTATAATATTTTTAATATGTGATAGCTCAACAAACCCAGCCTAACAAGTTATCAACTTTAGAAAGGGTTTTCAGACCCACTTGACATTTGAAGCCCAACGGCATTTTCAGACCCAGCAGGGTTGGGTCACTCAACCACGATTGCCCAATTGAGTGAATAGTTCTTAACCCAATTCGATGGGAGGCTTAAAACCATCAGGTCCATTTAGTCATCCCTCTAGTTGACCACTTTTTCAAGTTGACGATAGTCGACTAGAGTGTTCACTTCAGCGCTGACTCATATCCTTATTGCATTCAATGCTCTAATAAGCAGCGTGCCTCTGTATTAATGATGCGTGCCACCCTAGTACAGCCTCTTCCAACTCTGCCACTAACTTTGTTAGGGAGAAGCACCCCCAGAATACTATTCACTCTAGAAAGCAAGAGATGATGTCATCTAGAATAGTACCGAAATTAAAAATGACTAACAACTCCCAAGCAAAGACAAGAGCCCTCTACACTTGATAGGGATATCTTAGACATATTATCCACCATGAGAAGGCTATAAATACCCCATTGCTAGCCATTCTTCAGGTATGCCATAACACTATCTGCTCTTATTCTACTACTAGATTATATCACTCGACCAGTACTAACTTGAGCGTCGAAGTCCTTGGCCAGGGCATCGCATCTAGTTTGACATTTGTTATTAGTTGTAGATCTTAGCCTAAGAAGAACATTACTGTTAGATCATTCGACCTCCCTGGTTAAATTAGCTCAAACACTACCCAAATCACTAAAATAACTTTCAACCTCATCATTTGGCACTATCTATAGGAACACTTGAGATTGCAACTGAGAAAATGGTAAATACTAGAAGAGCCATATCTGAGAAGAAGGATAATAAGAGGATAGCATCTTTGCCTCCGCCTCTACCCCAGTAAGGTTTGCATGCCCCAAGCCCTAGCACCCTGCTGGAGCAAGTTGTAACGCTGACCATGCTTTAGCTTATGTAGCTTATAAGTGAATAAATCTTTACATAGATCTTTGCACAACTTTCTGCATCATTGAACAAGCTCATGATCATGCCAACCCTAGTTGGCAATGCAACTCCACAACTGACTCCACCAGAGGAGAGGTCCCTCGAGACAGCTATGGTTGCTAAGAGTCTAAACGACCACCAGCCAAATGAGAAGTAAGCCCCAGACCCCAAGCACCCCTAGAGAGAGAGGGGGCAACCCGAGCTAAGGGAAGAAATCGCTAACTCTGTAAACCATCACATTCGACCTAATTGAGCCCTGCAGCATGATAAGGTTGAACATTCCAGACATGACCAGTGCGAGGAGTGGATAAATTAGTAGACCATGCAGCCCAACCCATTCAAGCCTCATAGAGTGATAGGGCTGAGTGCACAGGGCCTTATTTTGATTGAAACATTACCCAAGCTAATTAGGAGGAGTGGAAAGAAGTTTCCCACCAAGTGCAACAACTAAACAGACACCTCAATGAGATCTTGAGGGGAAACACTGAAAGGGTGCCCAACCCAGAAAGCCCCCAAAGTTCTCATCGAGAGAGAGGCTCTCCATTTATCTAAGAGATTATCGACGAGCACATTACCGTCGATGCTAAGGTCCCAATTGAACTCTTATGGTACGATAGCTCAACTGATCCTAACAAGCACTTGATGTAGTTCAAGCATATGATGCAACTACACGGGCATAATGAGTATATCTACGTGAAGATATTGGTGACCACATTCTAGGCAATAGCGCTCGATTGGTTTGTTAAGCTGGAACCCTCATCGATATACTCCTATGACTAGCTTTGCGATAAATTCCTACACTAGTTCACCAATTGGCAAAAGGCAAAACTCCCCCATACTCATCTCCATACTATCAAGCAGAATAAAAAGGAGTCCCTCTGTGATTTTTTTATGAGGTTCAACATAGAGGTCCTAAAAATTGACAATCTCAAGATTGAGTTTTTAATCGACGTGCTATTCTTAAGACTTAGGCACAAAGAATACGCTAATGCTTTAGTGTGAGAATGCCCACAGTTGATGGAGGAATTTCTCAACCTAGTGAAGAGATACATGACCCAGGAGGAGATGAACAGGTTGAAGTTCAGAAACTCTGAGGTTGACAAAAAGTAAAATAAGGAGAGAGATGATCATAAATATAGGGGAGGGGTTGATCTCCAATAAAGCGCTTTCTTAACTATACTCTACTGAAAATCTCGATAAGAGAGGTCCTATTTGTAATCCAACATGACAATCTCCTAAAAAAATTGAGAAAGCTGATGGAGACTAAAGTAATGAAAAAATCTAAGAAATATTACCATTTTCATAAACAAATGGGGCATGACACAGATGAATGCCTCAGTTTTTAGGACAAAATTGAAAGGCTCATTAGGTAGGGCCACCTCAAAAAATATGTGGCCATCGACACATAAGTTGAAGGGGACAAAACCGACTGGACTTCTCGTAGAGAAATGTCAATTTGCCCAAAGAGAGAGGATAAAAGAAAGAAACCTACCCAAGAAGACCACTTGCCCATTTGAGGAGTAATTGATATGATTGTGGGAGGTCCCATTAGAGGGGACTCAAAGTCAGCAAGAAGGAAAATTCAGAGAAGGGTAGAGTCGACCAAAACTTTGTCAGTCGAAACAACATTCTATTTATTGACAAGCATAGAGTCCATCTCTTTCATTGACAACGACTTGGCCCACCTCGAAGGAAAAAATATCAATCATAAAACTGATTGTCCTATGGTAGTCTCTATTGAGATTGTTAATTTCTGGTCGATAACGGTAGCTCAGCTAATATCATCTTCCTCTCGATGCTGAAAAGAATGAAATTAGGGCAGCTAAAGTTTGAGCCCATGCATACTTCTCTGGTCGGGTTCGGGGGATAAAAAATTATTCTAGAAGATTTCATCAACCTCTTTACGTCATTTGGGAAAGCACCCCAAAGAGAGACAATGATGATTAAATATCGGGTGATTGACGCCCTATTTGCTTATAATGTTATAATTAGGTGACTAGCTCTTAATGATTTTCATGCCATTGTGTTGACCTATCACATAAAGATCAAATTTTCAACCCCAGCCAGCACAAGCGAACTGTTATGTAATATCAAGAAAGCTTGGTGATGTTATAATATTTCGATTGAGTCAAGTGAGCAGAAGACTCGACCGCAATTGAAGACCTTAGGGGATGCCTCTATAGTGGAACCTGAGGAGAGTCAAGCTAACAAGAAGAGAAAGTTGAAAGACACTTAGGTAGAGCCCATTGGGAAATTTAAAATAGTCGAGCTGGAGCCAAGGAACCTCGATAAGACTACTCAAATCGAAATAGATATGGGCCCCTACCTAGAGTTTCTTATGGTCGATTTTATGTGGAGAAATATCGACATCTTTGTCTGGAAGGCATTTGACATCCAGGGAATCAACCCCAATGTGATTATGCACCGCCTCAATGTTGACCCCTCATACAAGCTAGTCAAGTAGAAGACGAGGACATTTAATGCTGAGAGGACCCAAATCATCACGAAAAAGTAAGGAAACTCTTAAATGTGGGTTATATAGTAGAAATTCAATATCCATCTTGACTTTGTAATGTTGTATTCATCCCAAAGAATGATGGACAATAACATGTATAATAATTTCACAAACTTGAATAATGCTTGCCCTAAGGATCCTTACCCCCTGCCTCAAATAAATTTGTTAGTAGATTCCACGGCTGGTTGTGAATTATTGAGTATGACGGATGTATTTCAAGGGTACCATCAAATATTTATGGCTCCTGAAGATAGGGATAAAACATCTTTTGTGGTTTTCAATGGAGTTTATTGCTTTTTGGTCATGCCCTTTGAACTTAAAAACACTGGGGCAATCTACCAGAGACTGGTCAACTTTATGTTCAAGAACAAAATAGGCAAATTTATGGAAGTGTATGTCGATGACATGATCGTAAAGATAGAAAATGCCCATGACTATTTGCTAGACCTCAATCATACTTTTGCAATATCGAGAGTGTTTGGTCTGAAGCTAAATCCAAACAAGTGTATGTTCAGGGTTTGAGGAGAAAAATTCTTAGGTTATATGGTAAGTTAATGGGGTATTGAGGCCAATCCATAGAAAATTTAGATTGTATTGGACATTGCTCCCTCCCGAACAGTCAGAGATATATAGCAGCTGGTTGGAATGATTGTTGCTCTTGGGAGATTTATCGCCTGATTGGCTAACAAGAGCTTACCTTTCTTCAAAATTCTCAAAAATGCTAAGAAGTTGGGTTTTCAATGGAATGAATAATGTGATCGTGCACTGGTCGAATTAAAATAGTATTTGTCCTCACCTCTAATACTTGCTAAACTTGAACTTAGGGAGGTACTTAACATATACTTGGCTATCTCAAAAGCATCGATCAGCTTGGTCTTAGTCTCGACTAGAGATGGAAGTCATCGTCTAGTTTACTATTAAAGTAAGTCACTTCAAGGACTGGAGCATAACTATTTGGAGATTGAGAAATTTTTCTTGGCGCTAGTTATTGCGGCTCGAAAGTTGCATCCATATTTTTAGTCTCACGCCATGATAGTGCTAACCAACCATCTATTGAAGTAAGTGTTATCAAAGCCAGATGAAATGGGCTATTGAATTGAGAGAATTTGATATCACCTTCTAGCCAAGAACAACCACCAAAGTACAAGTCTTAGCGGGCTTTATTACTGAACAAGTTGACTTGCCTGGAAAAAGTAGGAAAGCCCCCCTCATGTGGACTTTGCACATTACTAAATCATTGACCACTTTAGGTGGGGGAGTGGGTGTGGCTCTCCATTCCCCGACAGTAGATGAGTATGATTTTGTGATCAAACTCAACTAAGCAGTTACTAATAATGAGATAGAATATGAGGCTCTCCTCGTTGGAATGAGGATGGTACTCGACCAAGGCGTCGATCACCTGGCTATGATTACACACTCCCTATTTGTAGCAAAATAGGTCGAGGGAAATTTTAAGGCTAAGGATTCAACAATAAGTCAGTACCTAGTGGAGGTTAAAAAATTACAACAATCATTCAAAAAGTCCACCCTTAATCAAGTACCTCGATCTGAGAATGTGCGTGTGGATGCCTTGTTCAAATTTACTAGCTCGACCAGAGGTATAAGAGACAGGATAATAACTTTTCTTGTCACTGATGGGCCATCATCGGCCCAGTCGAGGAAACTTGGTGGGGAGTATCGAGGAGACAGTTCCTTCATGGTAAGATCTATTAAACCTCTACTTAAGCCAGGGCACGATTCCTGAAGATAAAAATGAGGCTCATTACTTTCGAGGACAAGCTGCTAACTTTGCACTTGATGAGTATGGCCAATTGTATGAGAGGTCAATCTTTGGACCGCCCCTAAGGTGCTTGGAACCCAACCTGGCTTATGAAGTATTACAGGATATACACGTAGGCATATACAAGAACTATTCATGGGAAAGATCCCTCATTTATAAGATCATCAGGTATGGATACTTTTGGTCGATGCTGTTGATTTTGCTCAAAAATGTCCATCATGCCAAGTTCATTTGAACCTCTCACATCAACCTACTGCACCCATGGTCAGTGTTCAGATTTCCTGGCCATTCGACTAGTGGGGGATCAATATTTTGGGCTCACTGCCAAAGTCAATGGGTCAGCGAAGTTTCTAATTGTGGTGGTTGAGTATTTCACCAAGTAGATTAAGGCTAAATTTATCCCAAAGATAACCAACGCAGCCATCAAAAGTTTCATTTGAACAAATATCATTCGTCATTTTAGCCTACCTAAGACCCTTATTTCAGATAATGAGACCCAGTTCTAGAGCAAAAATACTAGAAAGTTGGTGCAAGGCCTTCAGAATCACCCAACATTTTACTTAATTGGTAATCCTCAATCAAATGGCCAAACAGAGGTGACAAACAAGATAATTCTTGACCATTGAAAGCTAGAATACAAGATACTGGGTCAAGTTGGGCAGACGACCTCCTAGGAGTGTTATGGGCATACTTGACAACCTCCCGCATAGCCATAGGCCATAGCCCTTATAGTTTGGTCTATGGGTCTGAGGAAGTTATCCCCTTAGAACTCATATAGCATATAGCTTAAGTGATTCACTTCCACCCACTCAAGACACATCAGAAAGGAAGCTCAACCGTGAGATCATCGATGAATGAAGGTAAGAAGCCTACAACACCAGGTAGCGCTATAGATCAAATATGATAGACAACTACAATAAAGGGATTAGGCTACATTATTTTAAGGTCGGAGACCTCATTCTTGAAAAGGTGAAAGTGTCCAAGAATGTTGGCAAACTCGACGTAAAATGGGAAGGAACCTATAACATTGTGAAGGTATCAAAGCATAACACTTATTGACTTGCTAATGTTAATGGGAATGAGCTCCCTCGTCCATGAAATGCCATCAACTTGAAAAAATTCTATATATAAGAGCACATTATAATTATTTTCATATTCTATGATATAAATAAAGTTCCAGCACTACTGCTATCATTCGCTTGTATTATCATAGCCACATCTACCTTGCACAACTCCAAGTTTCAAGTTGACCTTATAGTCGACCTAGAAGCAGCTTCACATTGCCAAATCAAGTTTCAAGTTGACCCTATAGTTGACCCAAAAGTAGATTCATGATGCCAAATCCAGTTTCAAGTCGACCCCGTAGTCAACCCAAAAGTAGCTTTTACCTGCCGGTTCAAGGCTCTAAGCCCAAGTTCCAAGTCAATCTTGTAGTCGACTCAAAAGCAACTATATGCTACCAACTTAAGGCTTTCTAACCCAGATTATGCAATTAACCCGGTAGTTGATAAATAAGTCAGCACAATGTTGTAGAGTTAAGACATCTCAAACTTGAGTAATGAAAATCGACTATAAAGTTGTAAAAATAGATTATTGAATGTGCTTTAATAAGACCATGCGTATCTCTCAACAGTAACCTAAATCGGCGATAAAGTTGTTGGGTTTTCTTGTTAACTAACATGGTTTTCAACTTATCAACCATACTATTGTGATGATATAGTTGCATTCAACAAAAGAGCTATGAAATTGATTTCATTCAACAAGAAAGCTATCAAAGTAATGTTTCATTGATAGGAGTGTTCATTACAACAAGATAAACTTCATAAAACAACAACAACAACAACAACAACAACAACAACAACAACAAGAATGACAAAAGAGAGAGAGTTAGAAGTTTAATTCTGGCTTGACCCAACACTCTCGGATCAATCAACCTAGGCACCCTCCTGTGAGTCCTGGTCAGGCTCTGGCATCACTGATGCAAGTGGTAAAATAGCTTGAGCTGGCTGCAAGGGCCCTGCTACTTCGTCCATGAAATCAGTTAAGCGTAACACGTACTGCACGACATCGACTTGCCCATCCCTAAGTTGGAAGGTAAGGTCCTCAGCAAAGGTAAACTTGCTTGCCAAATTAGCTAGCTTGGCCTTGACCTCGGTCTGTTTCTATTGGGCTTTAGTCATGGGCTTGATGGAAGCGTTCGTCACAGTATCCCTCTCATTGCGTTTATCGATTGTGGCCTTTTCAAATTCTGGGTAAGGTTGTAGCTTTTTGTCCAGGGTAGGGCTTATTCTGTTTTTATCTTCTACTTGAAAAGCATAGCCCATGTACTCAAGCTGCTTCACCGCCTTCTCAAATGTGCCACGGACATCATCAATCGACAGAACTATACTTGTATCTTGAAAGACCGAGCTCAGCATTAATTGTTCCACTACCTCCCGCCGCATCATGGGGAGCTATTGAGAGAATGCCGCTTGAGCCTCCTCGAGCACAGCAGCATGACCGATCGATCAATCAGAGGAATAGCTCACTTGTATAACCAGGTGAGCCTTTTTCAACAAATAGTCCATTCGACTCCTCTCCTCTACAGCCTCGACTAGCTACTAGTCTTTCATATTAAGTTGCTCCTTGAGGTCATCCACCTCCTTGGTTAGTTGATCGACTTGGAGTTGGGAGGACTCAAGTTGAACGTTGAGAGTCTTTAACTCCCCTCCCTCTTATAACTCTTCATGGTTCGCTAGAGCTAACTTTAATCGATAATAAAAGTGGTACCCAAGCTGGCTCACCTAAAACAGAGATTATCAATAAATAGTATAATTGGCTAAAAGTAGAACTCAATGAGAAAATAGTTGACCTCGCACTCACCATGTTGTAATGGTAGGCTAGAGCCCTAAGCGCGCTGACCTAGCTTAGGCCCATAAATCTTCGCTAGTTGGTAGTAAAGAGCCCAGCCACCATACACTTAAGCACGTCAGCGCCCATCATCCCCGATGCTATAATGGAGCTAGAATTTATCATCTCCATGGGAAGGTCATGTCTGAATTAGGGTAACAGTAGCTTGGGAATTGGAATAAAACTTCGTCGCTATGCTTGTTGAACAAGTCATAGCCGGTGACTGGTTTTTGCTTGCCCCTTTGGCCTATTGTTCTCTTTACATCGAGCCTCATTACTCAGTCATCTATCTTTTGCCCCAACCCGCAGAACTGCTGCAGATATCCTTCACTAATCGAATAGGTTGGGGTGCTTGCTTGATTTGTGGCATGGCTGAGGTAGCGATCGAAGGTGTCGGTTTCGCTGTAGGTGCATCTCGTTGAGCAGCTGCTCGACAGCATTCATCATTTCTTTGGGCTTTAGCTAAAGCCTCTCGTCAACTGTGAGCCATAACTTCTTCTCAATCTGCCAACAAAAGAAAAAAATAAAAAATGATTAGAATTGAGCAGAAAGACTAAAATTTAGAATTATCACAGTCAACAAAGATTTCTACCTAGCCAATTTCCTGTAGACAAGTCGAGCTCGGCCAATGACAAGCCAGACAACACCAGGCATCTCTCCTTGATTAGAATTGAGGTGTCAATCTACCTAAACTCGACCAGGTTTTGAACGAAAGTGTTGGGCCAGCTTGATATTTGGTTCCTTAGCATTTTGACATGCCCTTTCCACCATCCTTTAGGAATGTTAAACTCACCAAGCCCTCGAACATACAAATAATATTTTTTTCACTCTTGGCCATGTGATGAGAAGGGGGTTACCAGGAATTTTTGATGCGGGCGCACTGTCAGGTAATAGAACCCAAAACTCTTTGGTATTACCTTATTTTTGGGACATGGGCAGATGAAACAGGTTAGAAAAATTGGCAAAAGAAGCTGGTTGGCCAAACAAATACATCAACACAACAAAACTATATATGGTGGCGAAGTAGTTGGGTAGCAACTGTGTTATATAGACCTTGAAGCCCCCTAAGAGGTCAACTATGGCAGGTGTTAGAGGAAATCTATGGCATCTTACCCCAGGACCCAAGCACTAAGAGTTCGTATTCTCTTAGAATATGGTGCATCTCCCTAATTTGAATTAGGTTAGTACGAGAGATTTTGGAGACTATTTCACTGTAGTGGTTTGGGGTAAACAATCAACCACGCGACGCTAGTATTTCATGTGGGCCGACATTTCCTTCAGAATCAACCCTCTTAGCACTCAAACTATTGGAGGTCGAGTTATCACTCAACAAACTATCAAAGGTATTTTCAGCTACACTCTTAGGCGCACTCTCACCCCCAACCTCCCTTTAGAAGTGTACACTATGGGGCCTAGAATAATGAGGTTGAAAGTTGTTTTAATGATTTGAGTAGTGTTTAGGCTAATTTGATCAGGAAGGTCGAATGATCCAACAGTAATGTTCTTCTTGGGTTGAGATTTGCAACTAATAGCAAACGTCAAACTAATCGAGATGTCTTCAGCTAAAGCACTCTGACGCTCAAGTTAATATTGGTCGAGTGATATAACTAAGCAGTAGAATAAGAGTGTATAGTGTATAGTGTATATGGCATACTTGAAGGGTGACTGATAATATGATATTTATAGCTTTCTTCTAGTAGATGATATGTCTAAGATGCCCATATCAAGTGTAGAGGGCTCTTATCTTTGCCTAGGAGTTGTTGGTCATTTTCAATCCTGGTACTATTCTAGGTGGTATTATTTCTTGCTTTCTATGATGAATAGTACTTTGGGGGTGTGCTTCCCTGATAGAGTTGGTGGCAAATGCTGTATTAGGGTGGCATGCGCCATTAATAGTAAGCAATATTGTTTGTCAGAGTATTAAATGTGGCAAGTATATGAGTCAACATCGGAGTGAGCACTTTGGTTAAATGTCGTTGACTAGGCAAGGTGGTCGATTAGAGGGATGGTTGAATGGATTGGGTGGTTTTAAGCCTCCTGTCGGGAGCAGTCGAGAACTATTTGTTTTACTGAGTGGCTATGGTCAAGTGACATAGCCTTTTTGGGTACGGAAATACCGTTGGGCTATAAATGTCAAGTGTGCCTAAAAACCATCTCTAGAGTTGATAGCTTGTTGGATTGGATCTGTTGGACTATCCCATATCACTTTTAATGCCCATAAAATTTTGTACAAAAATCAACAGAAGAAACAATGCTTTCAAGAATTTTATCAAGTTACTATTCTAGAAAGACTTTATGGTCATGGCAACAATGCTAACCCTATTTATTTTTGTTAAATATTGAAAATGAAAAATTTCAACACTGCGCATGATAGAAATGCCAACCTCATTTATAAAAAAATTCTCTTTCTTTTTCGTTTTCTTTTTTTCTTTTTCTTTTTTTTCTTAAACTTAAAATTCGTCTTATGTGACATGTATGGTTTCATATGTGAAAAAGGCTTTTTATTTTGTTTCTCTTTCTTGATCTTTTTGGATCATTGAGAGACCTAGTGAGGCTGAGTGAATAAATAATTTAGGGTTATTCTTGTCTTGATATCAACTAATTTTGAAATCTTTTAATTTTTTATTACGAATTAAATGATTATATGTGATGCAAAATTTAAGATTGACCTTCAAAATTGCATTTGGTACATAATTTAGGATCATTCTTAATTTTCTTTTTAATTTATAAATATACATGTATCAAGATTTTTTATGATTCAAACTCCAAACTTTATATATTATGTATGTAAGAATAATATCATTAAACAAATTAATCACTTAAAAATTATCTTTGTTAAAATATATGACCTTTTGTTAATTTGAGCTTTAAATATGTTAATCGACGGCCTAATTCATTAAGATTATGAAATTATTCTACGCAATTCTTATAAGCAAATGTGTATGTGGGGATGATCATATATCAGTTTGACAAGATTGATACGAAAAGTGAAATTTGCGAACAATTAAATCTCACACACACCCAAAAAAAAAAATAAGGGGAAAAAAAAGCTCCTTGAAAAACTTGCATGATATGGCACAATTGTACTGATGCAAATCCCACGTTAATTCATATAAAATGCAAATGTTCGATGTCAGATGCTTGTTTTGCACCAATCACATGCGTACACCTCACCAGTCATTTCAAAATTTAATGAAAATCACTTGAAAGAGCAGCATTTTACAACTTATTACAAAATTACGTGAATTTTGCTTCGATCTTTCAGAAGTTCACCGCTCTCACATTTGGTGCTCTCTCCAGTCTCGACACCTCTGTTTCGATCCATAAATTTTAATCAATTTTAAACGCCATAACAATTGCAGTGCAGAATTGGGTATTCTCTCTCCCACTGGTTATTGCTCGAAATGCATCAAATTTATTTATTTAGTTTTAATAGAGGTTGATACGTTTTTTAATGGGATCATTTCTTGCAACAGATCGATTTCTGGCCGGAAAGCGGTCGGTTCTTTTTGCAGCGGACCGGAATTTCGGCTGCAATCACAGGTATGCCATTTGAATGATTTATTTTACTTTTTCTGCTGTGAATTTTGTGTAATTCGGCAAAGAGATTGTGTTTTTTGTTTATTCATCTTCTAATGAAGGTTTATATAGAAAGAGTGGTTTTGTTAAAGATCCGGGATTTTGAATATTACAGATTTTAGACTTGGCTGAACTGATGGCAACTCCGGGAGGACCTAGACCGGGGAATTTCCCCCCGATTTATAACCCTAATGCACTTGCTAGTAATATTCAAAATCTTCAAATTAATCAGCCTAATCAGCAGCAATCGAGTAATCTTGGTGGTAGTGCTCCTAGACCTCCTAATACTTCTCCATTCAGCCAACAGTCTCTACCTTTTGCCGGAAGCCGACCAGGCCCCCCCCCACCTGGTGTGTTTCCCAGAGGTTCCATGCCCCCAAGTTTTCCTGCCCAAACTACATTGCCTCCAAATACGGTACCTGCTAGACCCACTGGCCCACCATCGGTCTCCCAGCCTCCTCCCTTTGCAGCAAGACCTCCTCCACCTGGGGCGTTACCATCATCCATTGGTGTACCTAATGCTCTCCCTCATTCTGGAACTAGCCCTCGTCCAGCACCTTTTTCATCTTACCCATCAGGTCCTACGACTCTGCCCCAAAGGAGCACCCACAGCCCAGTTAATAATGGACCACCTGCATTTGCCCCAGGGGTGACACAAAGTGGCCCACGGTTTCCTCCTGCCATGGGTAGCATGCCAAGGCCGTCAGTTGAACCTCCACAATCTCCAATGATGATGTCAGTTGGGGCATCTTCTCAGCCTCTACAAACATGTCATAGCTTTAGTAGTCCACCTGTTGGTGCATCATCTTCAATGGGGCAACAAGCTCCACAATTTTCAGCCCCACCACAAGCTCCACCATCTTCAGCTCCACCACATCCACAAAACATGCCACCTCCTCCGGGTTTGTCGCCATATTCAGCACCAGTTCCAGGCATGCTTCACTCTTCAGGTTCTACTTATGGGATGCCGACGTGGCCACCACAGCCGCAGCAGGTGATATTTTAATTGTACATTTCTCTTCTTGTCATACTATTGTCTTTTGAAGGATTTGTTGTTTCTCATTGTTAGATAATTTTTCATTTTCTTGAGTGCTAGCCTGACGACTCATATATGTCATTTGGAGTGGATGATGACTGATTAAATGTGTGTTGGGAATGCCTGCCTGACTCTAGTAAATGAAACTCAAGTGCATTGCTAATTTTCTTGTCAGTATATTATGTGAGATGAAACCTAAGCCAGGTGTACCATATATATTGTGCTTGGTCATAGCAACTATCAACTTCACATTCTTACTTACGAACTCAATTAAACTATTTACAGCACATAGTACCAAAACATGCTAGTGTGACTTGAAAACATCGATTATTCAGAACATTCTTTAATAATGCATGATCAACTTGATTTGTTGATTGAAAGATAACAAATATCTTCTTAAAACCTTTTAAATCTAATTGCAGTCCTCTTCTTTTTTATCAGGAGACATGTATGCAATCTAAAGTCATTACATGGTATATTTTGAAAATTGAGTAGACAGACATTTGGCATTTATTTTTTCAAGAGCTCTGTCTAGTGAGCAATTTGCATTAGAGTTACCGAACTAGTGATTGAGAGAGCTTCCAACAATATGACTTATAATCTAAGACCATACGTTAGTTGATAGATACTTCAGAAAGGTAATGTTTCAGTTTTTGAAGTTTTGACCTTTTCAAACATCAATGTTAGAGGATTTGCTGCTGAAGTTGTTTAGAGGTCCAGTAAAGTCTTGTGAAAGGGTTGTGCTTCTACGTTGTTGCCAGCCTGACTACACCCTAATTTTCAGATTCAGCACTGTGATACTTTCTACTTCTACTCTAAGTACTAAGCAAACTTCCAACTATATTTTAGACTTTTACCCACGATTCTATTGATACAAAATTACGAAGTACAAGTAATCATATATAATCATTTCAAGTATTTATCTTCATTACCATTAATTGAATACTTACCATGAGTTACTATATCAGGTTAAAATTTGAGATATGCCTTTATTGTGTGATGTGATTCTAATTGGAGACGATTTTTTGGCCTCCCCTCCAGATTTGTTAACTGTTTGTGTTAAGTTTTATATATAGATTTGCAAAGGAGGTTTAATAGGTACAACCTGAACATGATTTTTGACTAGAAACATAGAAAAATTAAAGATGAGAGGAATTTGCAGGAGGAGAAAGAAGATGGTAAGAATTCATATTATCTTATAACAACCTTCAGTGATAGTATACATAAAGCTACGCAATTGTGCAACATATTCACTTCTAGCTGAAAACTAAAGCTGAGAGTGGACATATCCTTTTACTTTTCCACCTCCTGCTTCACTTCCATTGTCCATTTCTTAGCAGTCCACTGATACCTCTTTTTTGCAATTGCAACTTCCACGTCCCACACCTCTATTGCCACCACTGCTCTAGGACCATCTTTATCTATTTTATGAATCACTCTCTTACGCCAATTTCTACACTGCCGCCATATCACCAGCATAAAATAAGATTGGCCCTCTGTTCCTTCCAATCTTTGCCATGACCACCATTTTCATACTTCCCTCAATGTCTTATTACTAGATATTTTAGAATCACATAAGAAACGCTTTTGTTTTCCCCAAAAGCCTAATGTTATGTTGGACATAATAATTAAGAAATTGGATTTAATTTGAGAAAGCGTCTTATGCGCCCATTATGGATCCACATGTGGTGTCCAATAGATGACGGATGACTAGCAGGAGGAGAAATTGGCAAAGGGAAGTGAACAAAATGTACAAAGAGAAGCCAAAAGCAAAAATGTATAGAGGTTGTTCTATAGTTTTGCTGCAACTGGCAAGAAAAAACAGAAAAACCAAAGAAGAAAAAATATACAGATGAGGGTGGTTCAACTCTTTTAAGTCGTCATCTGTTGGCGTATCTCCATAATATTTCTCAGATAAAAGAAATTAGTGAGTTTCCACTCAAAACCATATGGACCTTTAAACATGGTTTCTTCTAACATCATTCCCTCATGTACTCGTGTATTTGGGCCTCTTAGAGCACTCATCCAGTTTAGGCATACAGAAGTGTCCATAAGACTGGAAGTTTTTTGTAAAGTTGAGATATAGTTCTCTGTGTCACTAATTTAGGCACAAATCTTATATGTGTACTTTGAGAAGATTTGAACTTAAACCCTGATGAAGGAGAAATGAACATCCTGTTTTAAAAGGCTCTCTACCTCTAGCATGGTAAGCTTGGCCCTGAGTTGCTGTGAAAGAAACTAAATGATATGAACTTAAGACCTCGGAATTATTGATTGGACTCTTCACTATCGAAAAGATCTGGATTAAATTAAATAAACTGTTCTGTTTCTTATTTAATAAGTAATATCTAAGGGAAATGATTGCTTCTTAAGTTGTTTAAAAGTTGTTAGATCATGGATTTTACTAGTTGTAGGTATATTCAAGTAATAAGATACTTCTTTTGTGATTAATTTGCTAGCTTTATAAGTGAAAAAATGACTGTGTTGAAATTGATTATCTTTTCTAAAGTTAATTAATGCAAGGAAAAATCACCCTACCTTCTTTATGATTGCAAGTTTGAAGTTAGCTTGAATTTACGTGTATTCGGGCATACACTTCTTGCAAAAATTACAACGTTTAATGTGTTTTGGTTCCTAGATTGTAGTTTATGTTTTCATATATTAGTTTAACGACTTATTCTTACTGGGATTTTTATAAGGTTTTTATTTTTAACATCTTCCATGAAGTAATCTTAGTTGGTAAATGTTTAACTAATATGCGTTTACTCTGTATGACACCCTGCGAATATTTCTATATTGTTTGCAGAATACTTCTTTTAAACATTTTACTATTAGCTCCATCATGAGGAAAGCATTGTGTTTCCCCTCTTCATTGGAAAAACTCAAGAATTGAAAAAATGGTTGGAAAAGATAGTAATTGATTTGCTTACATTGCTTGAAGAAACTTTTAATTTATTGTTAAGCAATTGTTGTTCAAATATTGTTCTGAAAAAGAGCCCATGTGTAGCATGGGTGTGCAGCTAGGGTTTCACAAATAATTGACTAATTTTTTTGCTAGAGGTTCTAGACTTTTTCATAGAATTTGTCATTTACTTGGACTCCAAGAGATATTCTTCATTTGACCTGAATAACCCTGCTTCATTTTCAGGAGTATACCTAACTGACCTTGATGTTTCACATCTAAACTAGCATTAAATGAGATTTACTTGGACTCCAAGAGATATTTTTCATTTGACCTGAATAGCCCTGCTTCATTTTCAGGAGTATACCTAACTGACCTTGATGTTTCGCATCTAAACTAGCATTAAATGAGATCTTATGAACTAATTACCTTTAATCCAGCATTTTGTCTTATCCTTGGCTGTTTAATGAATGTTATAACTCAATAAAATCACTTAATTTTTGCGTATTACACTATAAGATTATGTCGCTTGAGTTGCACTCTAAAGCAAGTGTTTGTTATAGGGGGCTCCTCCTCCTCTCATCCCTGCTCCTATGCAGCAACCACAGATGTTTGGAATGCCACCAGGGCCACCACCACTTCCAAATCAATCAATGGCTTTGAGTCAAACAGGGCAATCCAAAATTGATCCCAACCAGATTCCCCGCCTAACCCAAAATTCTTCTGTCATTTTGCATGAGACGCGTCAGGACAACCATGCAAACCCTCCTCCAGTACGCATTAGTTTTTTTTGTTTGCACATATCTGTTTTTTTTTTTTTTAATTTACTGAAATTTTTAATGATTTTTCGTATTCTTATATTATGTTCCAAGTTCATATTACATGCTCTAATTTTTAGCTGAGCGATATAGTCTTCTACGACATAACAGGTATAAGTGTTTTAGAGTCTATTTTTTTCCTGATTCTTTATTTTATTCTTTCTTTGTCAAGCCTGCAATGAGTGATTATATAGTCAAAGACACTGGGAATTGCAGTCCACGTTACATGAGGTGTACTATAAACCAGGTTAGATATCTAATTGCAATAGTATTTATTTTAACTTCTTTTTAGAAATTTTTTCTGTTATTATTTTGGTTTTTGTTCTTTTTACCAGTTTCTTCACGACCAGTAGGACTTAGTCCATGAGGTTGTATTGCAAATAACAGACGCTATTGTTTATTTTATTAGATTCCATGTACTGTAGATCTTCTGTCGACATCTGCAATGCAGTTGGCTTTGTTGGTCCAGCCTTTAGCTCTTCCACATTCGTCTGAGGAGCCCATCCAAGTAATGTGAAGCATTCTTTTTCTTTTTCTTTTCCTTTTTCTTGTGGGTTTTAATTCTTTCCTGGCAGATAAAGCATAGGTTTCTCATGTAACTTGACATTATATGTAGAAATTTGCTTTTTCAAGATATCGTCAATTGAAAGATCATATATCACCAGTTGAACATTTTCACACACACCATGCATGTTCTTTCCATGCTAAATTCAGGTGCTTGAGTTTGGTCGAAGTAGGCTAGTAATATGGCCTTATATTTGATGTTTACCCTGCCGTATGAGGCTTGAATTCTTTTTACCTGCCCCGTTTCACATTTGTTATGGCTGAATGTTTTACTGAGGAGAAGAATCAATGCTTTTGATAAGTTTTATGGAAAGTGACATTTTGGTTTACCCTTCAGTGGTGTTTTAAGTGAATTGTGAACCATATTGGTGTGAATACTTATAGTGAGTTTGGTTGTGTTTTTATTTTCATTTTTCAAATAGTATGTTTTTAAAATTTGAAAAGTTAGTTTGAGTAAATGAGTTTAAAATGAAATTTTATTTGGATAGATTGTTGGAAAAGTAATGATTATGTTGGTTTTAATAGGTTGTAGGTGGAGATAGATAGTAATAATGAAGAAGAGAGAGAAGATATATAGGATATTGGGAGAAAATATGTAGATTATTGGAAAATGTGTTTTGAAATGAAAATGAGTTGGAATCTTGGAAAAAATGATGATAAGTTGTTGTAAATTCAAATAGTAAAAACAATAGAAAATGAAAATAAAATATAAACAAACGCCCTGTTAGGGATTCGAGATTTCTAAGCTATTTCTGGCAAATTGATGGATAACAGGAATTTGTGGGAGCTCCTTATAATGTAATTTGAAATTTTTTCTGTATGGGTGGATAAATCTTGATGCTTCCTATCCATTTCCTATTAATAGTCCGTGATGTTAGTGCTTTTTACGCTCTGTATATGTTTTATCCCTGTGCTGGTTTCTTCCTTTTTACTTAGGTCGCCCTGAAATTTGACCACATCATAACAGTTACTATCAATATTTTCAGAATTGGGTTGGACTGGCTGAATTAACTTGGAACTAGACCTGTTTCTAGGTTAGTTGGAACAGCAAAAATGCATTGTTGGTAAGACCTGGTCAAAACTAGTAAAACAGTTGATTGGTGACTTGAAAACCACTAGTTTGTTTTCTGGCTCTTTGTTTGCATACTTCTTGTATTCTTTTACCACAATTTAATTGTCTTTCTTCTTTTTCCTTCCTTCATCTCTTGGGGTTCCTAGTTGGTCAATGTTTAACCCCACACTGCTTATTGAAGCAGAAACTTAGGCATTGTTTCAGAAATTAATACCTGAACTTGGTTTTCTCAAAGTGAGTCTATGATGAATGCAAGTTTTGGTTGCTGATCAACTTCATAGAAATTAAAGGAGTTGAAATAATGGACAACAGAAGCAAATTAGGCCAATATAATAAAGATTACAATTAAATAGTATTTCTTTTGTCATCTCAATGGCTGGCTGGATGAATACTCTGTATTTTGTTGAATTTGTTTAATGGGTTATGGATGTTTTTGATATTTACAAGTTTCGATCACAAATTCATATTACGAATTCTATCAATTTGGTGAATAAAAATAGAGCTGGAAAAATGGCCTATTTTCATGACTGTATTGTGATTTTTCCCTATTTTTACTAGTAGTAGCAATGTTATATTTTATTAAAAACTTATTACGCCATCATGCTGACATTATACGATTTGAACTGGTGGTCAGACTGATTGATTCAAACCAACCTGTAAACCACCAAGTATTCCAGTTGTTTTTGCATCTAATTTTAAAAACATTGATTATGCTGATCTAGTATGACTCAATGCATTGAGTTTGCAGAGGGTTATCCATACTGCCAACTTCCACTAATTTGGCTGTTGAACCCAAGCCAGATCTAATACACTCCCTCCTTTCAATTGAATCTTCTTCCCTGAATTAAAGCAAGTTTAAGCTGAGAATTGAAAAATAGGAAGTTTATGTGCTCATTTACAATATTGCTCAAAAGTAGCAGTTAATAATCAGTGTCTGCCACATCAGATTCTTCTTAACTAATGGTACTTTTTAGAAAGTAACTTAATTGTGCGTGGAGGGAGCAACTGTGAGTGGGTGATATTTGTTGGACTGATTGGCTTTCGCAATTACCTAAACTAATGGCTGCTAGTTTGTTTGCCATGTGACTTCATGTTTGACTGTGAGATCATCCCTCTTTGTTTCATGGGCAGACGACCTTTTTCTGGGATAATATCATAACTTTTGAATCTTTTATTGTGATTGAGTTTGCTATCTTGGTAGGTCGTTGATTTTGGGGAAAGTGGTCCAGTTCGATGTTCTCGTTGCAAAGGTTACATTAATCCTTTCATGAAGTTTATCGATCAAGGCAGGCACTTCATTTGTAACTTGTGTGGTAAGGTTAACCTTTTCATTGAATGTATGTGTAATAGTTAGTGGGTTATCATCTTGCTGTGTAGTTAGACAGGAGTTTTTCATTGTGGTTAATACCCACGGGGTGATTTGTTTTTGCGCAGTTAGAAAACTTCAAATCTAGTAAATCTGAGTGTGAACGACACAAGTCTGTAAATCTGTACTGAGCCTCAAATCCATGATAGTTGAATGTTATATTGTCATTTCTCCATTATCACTTCTATAATGAATGCATCGCTCTATTTTTAATTGTTGGTCTAACATAGCACCTGAATTTATCAAACTATCCATCATTACTTCTTACAATTCTCTGTTGCAGGATTCACAGATGAAACCCCACGTGACTATCACTGCAACTTAGGTCCAGATGGTCGACGTCGAGATACTGATGAAAGGCCTGAACTATGCAGGGGAACCGTTGAATTTATTGCTTCTAAGGAATACATGGTTAGTGTCACATGTGACATAGATCTAGATTTGGCAAGGTATTTGATTGGGATGACAGTTAATATTACAAGGATATAGAGGGTAAAACATTTTAATGAACTAGCCATACAGTGGGCCACAGAATGAACTTTGGCATGACCCCTAACAAAGTGTAAAACTGGAACTGTGAAACTTATTCAGAGTAAAGAGGAAAGGTTTTATCAAGCTCACTTGATTTATAGACTTGGCTAGGAAGAAAGCATTCTGATCATGATAATAACCACTTCAAGTAGCTTCCAATGTGACGGTAATTGCAGGACTGGCAGGTAGATCAGTTTGGTGTAATACTGGGAAAGGGTATTTATTGCAAAGAATTGTGATTTGGCAGGTCCCTTTGATAGATGGCCTTTTCAAATGTGAAATTTGTATTATTGGTAGGTGAAAATGTCCAAAGTGCGTCCATGATAAGTGATGCTACTTTAACAAATATCTTTTTTGACTTTTTGAATAACTATGCCAAAGAGCTACTCCTAATCTTGGGCCTCAGCCTTTGAACAACTCATTCTCATGAAACATTAATTTTGGCTGGAGATATGAGCTTAGACATTTTGTAACAAAATTTGATGGAGAAAACTCTATGGGTTTAGTTTGAGTCAGATTATGAAGAATGTTCATAGATCAATTAGCATGATAAACTTTTGTTGGTTATCCACCTTTATCTTTTGCATACTTGAAATCTGGTAGACTTCTCAATTACATACCCATATATATTTTTTTTCAAATATTGTGACCTTGTGGAGCCTGGTGATAGAATGGCCAGCCTGCCCTTGTTTTCATCTAGTGCTGGACGCATCGTTTTTACTCTACTATATCATTTAAACTTTGCTGAGGTCCTGCAGACCATTTTTCTTTCTTTGATTCATTAGATGTTATACCTAAATTCTTATGTTGTTTGTCATTTGCATTGGTGTGCCATATATTTCAGGTGCGAGATCCAATGCCTGTGGTATTTTTCTTCCTAATTGATGTATCAATGAGTGCCATACAAACTGGTGCAGCTGCAGCAGCTTGCAGTGCAATAAGCCAAGTTATATCTGATCTTCCTGTAAGTTCATGCCCGGACACTTTATGCAGTAACATTTATTACTGTACTCCCCATCAGGCTGCTGGATGTTTGATGAGTCTAATTCCTGTATTAATCTTCCTTGAAGTTGATGTGAATACTGAGTACTTGCCCAAATTTTGAAATTAATAGATGCAATTCCTGATGGAAAAATATCAAACTTGTAGCCTAGGAGTAGTAATGTGTTTAGTTATCTTTGTGGTAGTGTTCAAAATGTTTCCTCCGAATTTTTTTAAGTGGTGCCATTTTCCCAATCAGCTGGGTAGTTTCCAAAGTGTTTTCTCATATAGAATTTACCAGGTTGTAATTTTCTTTTAGTACTATCAATCCACAAGAGCTATAGGAACGTTGATTAATTTTGCAGCCATCTTACCTCATGACTTTGTTAACCATTTGAAGATAACTTTCTGATAAAATAATATCTTTTTCCGCTCAGACATGGGGACCAGACTGGGGTTTCTTGGATTTTGGCTTCCCAAAGAGAGAGAAAGCTTAACATGATTTGGTATTGATTGGTCTTTTTCTTGCAGGAGGGTCCTCGAACAATGGTGGGGATTGCTACATTTGACTGCACCATCCACTTTTACAATTTAAAACGCGTGCTACAGCAGGTTGGTGGAGAGTTTTTCAGCCTTTTGGTCATCAATTGAACATAATATGGTCATTTCATGTTTGAGATGATGTTTCGCTTTTCCTGATGAGAAAGCCCCGAGGCTTACTCTGTTCTTTTCCCTTGAACCAGATTATGGCTTCCATCTCTATTGATTAAAACAGAGTATATGCTGAATTTTATTTTTGTTCTGTTTCATTGCAGCCATTGATGCTTATAGTTCCTGATGTACAAGATGTCTACACGCCTCTTGAAAGTGATGTTATTGTTCAACTTGCTGAGGTTGGCTATCAATTTTTTTTAATTGGAGATTTACATGTTTGCAAAATGACTTTCAGTTATATCTGCTCCTTTTTTCCTCTCTTGACTTTTCTCTGTTGCTTGCTTTGTTTTTTATTTGCTCCCTTTTGTTTTCTTTAACTTGGTTTTCAGTTATATCTGCTCCCTTTTTCCTCTCTTGACTTTCCTCTGTTGATTGAGTGTGAGGGGAAGGTTAGGTGATATATGCCAGGATATATATGCTTTTTCTTATGTTAAAAATTTTCTAAACATTGACAAAAATCTTGTAAATGCAGTGCCGTCAACATTTGGAGGTGTTGCTGGAAAGCATTCCCACAATGTTTCAGAATAATAGAACTGCTGATTCAGCTTTTGGTGCTGCAGTAAAGGTATGATACTGTGATACTTTTATATCTGAGTATATTTTGTGAACAAGTCTAAGCATTCAGTTAGTGCAGAATTTCACTTGGGGAGGACAGTATTAATTGCATCTTATTTAAAAATTTATGGTGACTTCTACAATTAGGGCATATAATCTTCTCTAGGACCAAGAAATGGTTGTAATATCTTCTTTAGCCCAAAGGATTTCAGGACATGGTAAGACCAGCAGGTTAAGGTCAAATGTTGGAAATCCTGGCACACCACATTTCTCCTAGAAATTCATCAGAAAGGATTAAAGGAATCAATGTCAAGACACTGCTTCTGAGAACTGGTGGCAATTTGAAACATACGACTTTGTTATATTCTCTTATGACCTTGCATATGATTTGTGTCAATTCATAATTGACCATAATATATAATTTTTGTACCTTGTTCTTCTTTCTCCCCTTAGGCTGCTTTCCTGGCGATGAAAAGTACAGGTGGCAAACTTCTTGTTTTCCAATCAGGTAAGCCGACAATTTTGCTTTCATATGGAAAAATGCCTATATGCATGTATCCAAGTATAAGGTCATTTATGCCGTAGATGTTATCATGTTGACCATGTTTGTCTTCTACTTTACAATTTTCATTTTCATGCATTGATCGTATTCTGTCAAATTGTTCTATGTGTGATGCTAGTGGATAAACATTCCTGCCTGTATCTCCTGTGTTAATATATTGTACATATATTGTAATAGGAGTTTTCCCTTCAATTTCTTAGTGTGTTGGTTCATTTTAGGCTTTTGGACACCCTCTATGTTGCTACTTTCTGGCATTTGATTTGATGGAATTGTCCAAAATTTTATGTATTTGATTTTTGATGTGAGTGGACCAAAAGTTTGCTTCAGTAATTTTTTATTTTTGTAATTTATGATCTAACAGTATTGCCTTCAACTGGTATTGGATCCCTTTCTGCAAGAGAGGCAGAAGGCAGAAGTAATATATCAGCAGGAGAAAAGGTACAAATGCTGTATATGATTTTCATATGATCCTGTGCTTATTTTCTGAGAATTTTATATATGTAGAGCCGCATGACTTGGAATGAAATTGTGACTTGATAGAATCTGTAATTCTTTGCACTTTTGTTCCTTTCCTTCCGTTTCTTCTCTCATCATGTCGACAGATATTTTTCTTTCTGACCTTTGACTTTGAGTTGGCCGTTGCAATAGAGTGCAATGTTCTATTCATTAGTTCCTAACAATTTGAGTGCAGTGGCTGGACGTGCCGTGTAAAGTATAAATTATGCTACTTACAAAAAGTTACTATAATGAAAAGTTTTATACAATACTAACCAACCATGAATAATTTATGTGGTACAGAAAAGGAAGATAGTGACTTAAAAAGTTCATAAATTCAAATTGGACCAGTGCTTTTTTCAAAGTTCTTTCTAATTTAATGATCATATAGATGTACCATGATTTGACGTCTAATGAAGATTGTGCGTATAAGTTTGATTGGTCATCCTTCCTGTTCAGTCACTAAGAGGCCATTAGATTTAGTGTATATGTTCCTTCTTGTTAGATGAGACATACAGTCTGCTGTCTTTGTGAATACATTAATCAAATTGGTAATCAATGCACAAGTTTGTAGCACTTTTGAGTTGTAAGCCATTCATAGAAACTTGCATTTGGATTCTTCCCTCATGTCTGTTGGTTTTCTCTATGTCTGTGGTGGTGCATTAAAAGGTCAACTCAGGTACCACAAGTACTAAATGTTGTATTAATTGCATTCATCCATGGATTTCAGGAAGCTCACAAGTTACTCCAACCAGTGGACAAAACATTGAAATCCATGGCCATTGAATTTGCAGAGTACCAGGTGATTTTTTGTCCCAATTACACATGCTTCATTGCAATATCTAACCACTGTTTTGATTTTTGTTTCACATTTTCAGATCTATTCTATCTGTCCTTGTCATTTATTTATTATTTCCGAACACTTTCAGGTCTGTGTTGACTTGTTCATTACAACCCACACATATGTAGATATTGCTTCTCTATCTGTTGTCCCAAGAACTACTGGTGGCCAGGTATTTGACTGAATATTTATATTCTTAGATGTACTGTAGTCTGAGTGATCATTCTATTTTTGGTGACCATATCATCTACAACACATATACGAACTTTAATCGTCCTCTTGAATCATTTGATTAGTTGCCTAGAAGTTGAGATGCATTATCATATAGAACAATTCATAATTCAGATAGCTCTGGAAATTAACGACTTTCCTTTCTGTCCAGGTGTATTATTATTATCCTTTCTTTGCTCTTTCTGATCCTGCTAAGCTTTATAATGATCTCCGGTGGAATGTCACGAGGCTCCAAGGATTTGAGGCAGTGATGCGTGTTAGATGCAGCCAGGTGAGTTTCTAGTGCTTTTGGATTTTCTTAGCTTGTTATTTGTGTAAAGATCAGAAAGTTTCTTTGGAGAACAGCTGACTGTGTGACAAGTGAAATGACATCCATTTGTACTTTCTGAGTAGGGCATTCAAGTTCAGGAATATTCTGGAAACTTCTGTAAGCGCATCCCAACGGATGTGGATCTGCCTTCAGTATGTCTCTTTCTCCCCCTCCATACACAAACACAGAATATACATATATGCATCTCTATTTCTGAAAATATATTTCTAAGTAATGATCCGTGTTTGATCACCCAGGCAGATCAAAATTTAGAAACAGAACTTGTGAATCTCTTAACTCAACCCTTTGACTAATATCACAAGTCTTGCTATACAGTGACTCTAGTTGTTGATGTCTCAATTACCTGTCCAACCAATCACTGAAATCATAATGAGGACAGTTCTTTATCTCCTCTGCATCACTGCATGTTGTTTACACATTTTTAAATGTAGAAAATTAATTGAAATACTTGTAGTTTCCTCATTGGAAACTTCTATCTATTGTTTATGCCATATTGGATGTGAATATTAGCCGTAGAGGAGTTTAGTCATGTATATATTATTATTATTGCTGCTCTGTTTTTCTGAACAAGAAAAAATTGTTTTCATTATTTTTTTAAGGTACCGTAGTTGCAAATTGCAATTACCTTGATCCTACAGTTCCCTTAAATAAGGATCAATCAGTTGACATATGAGCTCCTTAGGGACTATCCTGCCTATTTTGATAGGAGTAGAATAACAGGTATACCGATCCTATAGCTAATTGACCTGACTAACCTAAACAAGGAATGGAGTCAAGGCCTCCTTTTCTAACCTACTACTTTTTGGATTTGACCCAAAAATTCTTAAGAAGAAATTGAAAGATTGTTGCAGTTCATTGTCTTTCTAAGTAAGAAAAAAAATGCTTTTATTATCTTCTGAAGGCACCAATGTTGCAATTATTATGGATTCAACAATTACCTTCAGGGAATTAGATAAGCTGATTGAGTTCATTGTCTTTCTAAATAAGAAAAAAAATGCTTTCATTATCTTCTGAAGGTACCATCGTTGCAATCACCATGAATTCAATAATTCCCTTTAGGGAATTAGATAAGCCGATTTCCATATGAGCTCCTCAGGGACTAGCCTGCCTATTTTGATAGGAATAGAATAGCAAATCCACTGATCTTATAGCTAATCAACCTGATTATTTTAACTGAAAGAAGGAATAGAGGCAAGGTTATCTGTTGTCCTTTTACCCCTTGCTGCTCTCTTACTTGACCCAGCAATTCCTAATAAGAAATTGAATAAGGGTATTAAATGTGTTATTGGGCATTGGACCTTTGCTTGGACCATTAATCGAATTAGATATCAGCACCCATACTAGGATCCCTTCTAGCATGAGGTTTTATGGTAGTGAAGAAATGGCTTTAAAAACCCCAAACACAAGGATATAATGGAGAGCATCCTTGACTGTTTAGGGGTGCAGTCCTAAGAAATGAAGCCCCTAAACACCAAAGAGTACATTGCAAGGCACCCTTCCTGGCTGAACCTAAGTGAAGTCAGAGAAGGGGCTCTAGTAGGACAGTTACAGCCTGTTTGGGTATGTTTCCATTTTCATTCTGTTTTCAACACTTTTCAAAATTTGAAAAGCTAGTTCGAGAAAGTGGTTTGAAAATAAGTTCGTATTTGGATAGGTTGTTTGAAAAGTAATGGTTTAGTGCGTTATAGCCGGGGAGAGATTGTAATAAATAGAGAGAATGATATAGGTTATTGAGGAATGTGATTTGAGATAAAAATGAGTTGTTATTTTGGTGAAAATGTTGAAAAGTTGATGATGATTCATTTTAAATAGTGAAAAAATAAAAAAGTGATTGTGGAAATGAAACCAAACAAGCTAATAATCTACCCATCTATTCTAGTTTGGGGAATAGAATAAGGGCAGACAACTTGGGGGGAGTTGAGACCCCAGAAGGAGGGATCTTGAAGGCAGTTCATGGCCACTGAAAAGTTCCAGATCTGCCTCTACAACTCCCAGACCTAAACAAATGCCCACTAAACTTGCATCCTCTCCAAACAAAAGACAAGTCTGGGCTTAGAGTACATAGGTATTCCTCACTTCTGCAATGCACTCATAACTGGAAAAGATCTTTGGTCCTATGTGGAGCCATTCCATTTACTGCATCTCTTATTTGCTAAGAACAGCGCATCCCTGTATTCTCTAGATTGTTCTCTCCTTTTTTCCCTTTAATTTTCTGAATGCACCATGGGTATAGTTGCTGGTGTTCCATATATATTTTTCACATTTCTTCTATTGATTTTTTAGTAAGATTCCTATATTTACAAAGGGGAAATATATTTATTGCTTTTACATGTTTGTATTTTCCAATTTACATTTACTGCTGGCGTAGGCTTCATCCTTTTCAATGAATCTTCGTTTTTCCAGATTGACTGTGACAAGACAATAATGGTGTCCCTAAAACATGATGATAAATTGCTGGAAGGATCAGAGTGTGTTTTTCAGGTATAACTATAGTTCACTGTTATAATGACCTCTGCTTGGAAAATTTCATATATTTGCTTGATTTGTGGAAAATGCTTTCTTTATTAAACCAGGGAAAGCAAGATATTCTACCTATTTTCCTCTCTCTATGTTAGACGTGTCATTGGTTATCTAATCACTTTATATATTTATATTGTCTAGTGCGCTCTTCTTTACACCACCATATATGGCCAAAGAAGAATCCGAGTTTCAACCTTGTCTCTACCATGCACCAACATGCTGAGCAATCTGTTCCGATCTGCTGACTTAGATACCCAATTTGCTTGTATCTTGAAGAAAGGTACTTGACTGTTATGGTTTTGTCGGACTTGCTTTCTTCAATTTGTCCCTTGCTGGTGGTGTCTCTCTATTGCTTATGTGTATTCAGACAATAATGAATCTGGCTTCTGCTATTTCCTTTCTTCCTTCTGCATTTTCATTGTTTTTCAGTTGCATGCCATCTGATTACTGCATTGAACTGCTCTGCGTTTTGAGAGTTTTTTGGTTCATAGACAATACCTAGGTTAATATAGCATACTGACTCTGCTACTCTAATTTTTCTCACATGACAGCGGCTAATGAAATTCCTTCAGCTCCTCTTGCT
This sequence comes from Jacaranda copaia, assembly GCA_014898725.1. Taxonomy (NCBI): domain Eukaryota; kingdom Viridiplantae; phylum Streptophyta; class Magnoliopsida; order Lamiales; family Bignoniaceae; genus Jacaranda; species Jacaranda copaia. The sequence goes on along the minus strand of JACGDI010001573.1, from coordinate 881,409 downwards.
CAAGTCAGGGATCAAGCGACAAATGTTTGTGTCAACATTTTGTATTCCTACCGCAAGTTTTGTGCTACAGTATCTTCTTCTGGACAGCTTATTCTTCCTGAAGCGCTTAAATTATTGCCTCTGTATACACTGGGTATGAGTCACCTAGAACTATATACATCATAGCCTTTTCTCATTTAACTGGAGTAGCTCCTTCTGAATGACTGGTTTTCTGAGTTATAATATGGTTCGAACTCCACGTAGTACTGGTGGGGCCTGTAACCAAAAAGTACTCTTTGTTTCTGACCATAAAATATACTAAGAAATTTTGCTAATTGAGAACAGATGCTAATCAATATAAATGAATCAAATGCCACCTCATGATGAAGCGAACCTTATGCTCATTTACTGGTATATTGTACTGTGATTTCACAAAATAGAATATGAATGAGGATTCTTTTGATTTGTTTCTGACAGATGTCTTGATTCAACAGGCGAAAGAGAGCATTACTCTATTTTCCTGTTGCTATACTTATATTTGATATGACTTGTGTGTTATTGTAGTCCTCATGTTTCATTCTTTTTCATATTATATACAGAATTTGCTTTTAACAGTTGCTTTCTTCTTTTTTCAGCTTTGCTCAAAAGCAATGGATTGCGCTCTGATGGAAGAATTGATGATAGGTCCTTTTGGATGAACTATGTTTCCCCCTTACCTATTCCTCTGGTGATCCCACTGGTGTACCCTAGGATGATAGCCATTCATGACCTTGATGAGAAAGTATGAATGTTTTCTGATATATGACCTCATTATTGTTTTTTAACATATGCTCATCTCATTTCTTAATGCTCGAATGTCAGGAGTTAGATGATTCCATTATTCCTAGCCCTATTCCACTTTCCAGCGAGCACATTTCTGATGATGGAATATATCTTCTTGAGAATGGTGAAGACTGTTTAATTTATATTGGTAACTCTGTTCAGCAAAATATTTTGCGACAGTTTTTCGGCATTTCATCTATTGAAGAAATTCCAAATCAGGTATTCTTTCACATGCTTGACAATTGGATATTCTTATTTTAAGGTGCACATGTTGTTAAAACTGTTATTTGTTGTCATTTTGCAATTTGGGAACACACATATTTGGTCATTTGCGGGCCAAGAGTCCAAGTCTTAGGTTTCCACATTTGAAAAAGGGCAAAAGATGTATATATATTTTATATGTCAACTTATGTGATATACATTTACTTGTCAGTATTTTGTTTTTAGGCACATTGTAACCATTCTCCATGTTCTCTTATTTGTTGTTTTCATTCTTTATTGCTTCCAATATCCTTTGAATTCATTATTTAACTGTATGTATTTCCTTAGTGAATAGAACATATTACTTGCAAAAAATGAAGGATTCATTGGTAACATGCATGTGCATCAATCACATGTTGCAAAGAAACCATCAATTTAAGGCATTTTTCCCATTTCAGTTCACTTTGCAGCAATATGACAATCCGTTGTCAAAGAAGCTGAATGCTATTGTTAATGAAATAAGGCGCCAGCGGTGTTCCTACCTACGGTATTAATAATCCTTTCATTGTTGGTTGTGTTAGTGGATACAGTATTATTGCTTTAATGACATATCGATTATTTTCATGCACTTTTTGACTCTTCTTTTCTGTATCTTATTTGCAGCTTGAAATTGTGCAAAAAGGGGGATTCATCAGGTTAGTGAATGAGAAATGGTTTTCCGCCACAAATGGGTGAATATTCTTAGATATATGACCCCACTCTTAGTAGCCCAGCCTCATGGTCTCCCCCACCTCCAAAAACATCGAGGAAAAAGAAATTGAAGAAATAAATAAATTAAAAATAAAGTGAAGCTAAAATGTAAGTTGAATCAGTGATAAAGGATGAGTGTGGGATATTTGGTAGTAGGAGAGAAGAGTTTGGGTCGAGTCTATCTAGTTTGAGCTCAGAAGCAAATGCTTTTGCAGTGTCCTTGAAGCCCACTTTTGCAGTCCATCCCTAGACATTGAATAGAGGCAGTTGTCCACTATTTTCTTTTTCCCATATTATGATACTAATTTCTTGACTGTCTGCCTGTGTGTCCTCCTGAAACCAGTAAAATGGCATTTAGATGAAAAATATCTTGAAAACTGGGGCAAGGCTAAAAAGCATTTGATGTTGCAATTTGATTATCTTGTTAGTTCTGGCCTTACAGTCTTCTGTGTTTTTAGACATTCAGTTTATGATTCTTTTCTATTGTGTTATTTGTCATTTTGGAGAGTTGTTATTCTTATGTGGTTTTGGCGTTAATAACAACAATAGTAGTATTAGTTGTATAAGTGGTAATTGTTGACTCCTTGCTATTGTTTTTGTAATTAATTTTCCGACTAATGTTGTCTATTTGTATGTGTGTGAGTGTGGGTTGAAAGTGGCCTTTTTCAGTTGCTTTTATGTGTTCTTGTCCTTTTTTTCCCCTTCTTTTTTCTTTTCTTGAAGATATATTTTTCTTTCTTTTCAGGGACGTTGTTTTTCTCTTATATGGTAGAAGACAAGACGCCTAGTGGGCTCTCATACGTGGAGTACCTAATACATATTCATAGGCAGATTCAAAGTAAAATGACTTAAAGGATATGCGTGCACACAGTTTTTGTCAGAAGTTTTGATTAGTTTAGAGGAACAGCTCATCTCTTGAAGCTGGCAGAATGTGATTACTCTCAGGTAAGACGTCAATGGATATGCCTAGATTCTTCTGTTCTTTTTCTTTTTTCTTTTTTGAAGGTGGGGAGGAGGGGGAGGGGGGTTTCTTGTTTTGTCAAAAAGAGGATTTGTGCTATTGATGTCTCCAATATTGAGGTGGATGAGAGTAATAAATTACAAGATATGCATTTGTGTAGTTGTTCACGGCACCATCTCTTCTTGCCGCATTCTTTTGCAGTGTATACTTTGAAATGTACAAACACGTTTAATTTAGATGGGTTATAAACTTGGAGAGCATACATATTGCAAAGTACAACTTCAAATTGAACTAGCAGAAATTATGCTTCATTTTGCGACGCACGCACGCACGCACTCACTCACTCACTCACAAACCAACCCGCACATGCCCATATAATAATATGGACTACTTTTCCCTTCGACTGGTGGCCTGGTGGGAGAAATCGAAATTCTTTTATGGTTAATAGCACTAGAAGTATGGAAAATAAGTGCAGAGATGTACCACTCGGTTAATATTATTAATCATGAAAAAATAGCAAACAGCTAATTGTACACGTCAGGCCAACAATTCTCATAATAATTGAGCAAAGTAAGCAATTAGCTAAAATTAAGATTATACACAAAGGCAGCATACACACACGGAGACTCTGTTTATGTATCTGTATGTATATG